>CM053399.1:146474553-146491878 GCA_028644305.1 Xerus rutilus
GGTTGAGTTGAAATGTGATGTTTGCTCTACCCTCAGGATAGGTCTCTGGTGTGTTCTGTGGGAGGGGATCCTGTAATCAGGTGCAGTCTCCAAACTCAGTCACTCCCACCCCAGCCCTTTCAAAGCAGTTCTGCAATCCACTATACTCAGGAGAAGGGAGGGTCATGTGGCTTTCCATGACACATATTTTTCTGTGTAAATCCCTCTGTGTGTCTGATTTTCTCTGGATCATGTAGGCATACTTTTGTGTCCTGTGGTGTGGGTTTGCCAGGCCTGTATTTTGGGATCAGCTTGAATTTGCTAGGATTCTGTTCCCACAGCTGCTGGCCCCAATGGTGTGGCTGCAAAATGGCTCCATCATCTGTCTTCCACCCACTGGAAAAGATGCAACTTCTTTCCTGAACAAGGATATTGTGCAGTACATCTTTCAGGTTAGTCTGGCAGTGTCTTTGATCTCAGATCTTTCTGTACCCAGATGCACCACAGGTCTCCTAGAACTGGTTCCTTTAATTCTCTTATCCCTCCCTTTTGCTAATGGGGTAACTGCTCTGGCTAGCACCAGCAGCAGCTGTGTTGTGGGGGATTTCTTCCTTATTTTATGATATCCAACTTCCTGAGTACCTGATCTGCTCTGAATATTTAGTATTAATTCCCAGTAAAACACTCCCCCCTCCTTTGTTTCACCCACCTTACTGAGAAACTGTCTGCTTTCTTGGTTTCATGACATGGAGCAGGCAGGAGGATGACTTTCTCTATTATGCTATCTTGACTCTATAGCCCCCTTCCTTGAATTTTTATTTCATTATCAGTAGATTTTGTTGTCATGCCTATGAAATTACTACATTACATATGGTTGTAAAGATAGTGTTCTGAAGCTTCTTCTGGAAATGCAATGGTTTATTATCTTACATTTTAGGTTTATGATGTTTCCCCAAATAATGTTTTTGTGTGGAAAGAGGTAGGGATTGAGGTTTTAATTCTGTCTTCATATGAATATCTATTTTTCTAGTACTAACATATTTTGCCACTGAATTATCTCAGCAGCTTATTAGAAAATCAGTTAAACATATACATGTAAATTTATTTGTCACTACTCTTACCGGTCATTTTTTAAATATTTAGACTAATATCATAATGACCTTTTACAGATGTTTTGCAATATATCTTAAAATTAGAGAATTTAAGTCATCTAATATGCTTTGTTTATCAAATTATTTTGACTACTTTAGGTTTGTCTAAAGATTTTAATATCAACTTGTTAATTTAATAAAACAGTTTTGTGTATTTGATTGCAATGTTATTGAATCTAGCACATATAAATTTGGGAAGAATAAATATCTTAATGATTTTTATCTTCCAACATATGAATGCATTAGGTCTTTTAAACAATTCTTTAATTCTCTTAATAGTTTTGTATTTAATCATAAATTTTTAGACTTATTTCTAGATAACTGATATGATTTGATAATTTCATAAGTGATATTTCTTTCTACTTTCATTTTTAATTTTCCTGACCAATATACTAAAAAATTGATTTTTTGGCATAGTGACCTGATTATTTGTAGTGCACTTTTTTGGTAATTTTGATAGCATTTTCTATTTCTACAACAATGCAATCTGTAAATAAATTTATCTTTTAATTTCTTATATCTTAATTATCTTGTCTTATTACACTGGTAGGATTTCCAGCATAATATTAGATAGAATTAGGTAAGTGATATCCTTGAATTATTTTCTGACCTTTGGTTAAAATGCTCAGTGTTTCACAATTCAGTATTATATTTACTTTTTATGTTTTGTTGCTTAAATTTATTCAGTTGAGCATATTCCTTTTGTTTTATTTTGCTGAGATCATTTTCTTTAAAACCATAATTGAGCACTAAATTTATCAAATATTTTATGTATCTGTTGAATTTTTCTTATTTATACCATGAATTATTTTGATTGCTTTATGAATGTTAAACTAACCTCATATTTCTGAGATAATACACAAATTAAGTGTAATCTTTCCTGTGGAACACAGGAAACATCTGAAACTTAAGCTACTTTACTGCTTTAACTTATTTTGTAAATGGCTATACCTGGTGTAACTTTATAACTAATAAATCACAAATTCAGCTTTCATGGACTCAAGCAATCTTAGTAGTTCTTTCCACTATAGAATCCAAAGGAATTTCTCATCTATTTCCTTTCCTTAAGTCATGGAACAACCTTCAGATTGTGAATCAATTTTCAGTCTGACTGAAGCTGGGAGAAGACCCACCCGGCACTGAGGACAGAGAACACGTAGTATGTAAGCTGTCAGGAGCTGATTAGTGGAGAGAGTGGTGCCAGCAATGGCATCGCTGTGAAAAGGTCACTCCTAGCAGCAGATTGAATGTGACTAATTCTATTTGGTTTCTGACCTTGATTGATTTTCAAATTTTTTTCTAAATTCTGTGATCCATCAGAATCTTTTTCTAAGAAATTTCTGTTAGAGTTATTCAGAATCAATTTGTGTTTTTTTTTCAGTCTAAATATCCGGCTAATATCCCTAATGTACCATGGGAAATTGTGCTTTTTATACAGCAGACAATATTTAAGATGGATTTTATTGAATGTGTTAAACTGAAATCATGCCAGAGATAATTAAATCTTTAAATCATGATTGGTCTTAGAAATGCAGGCAATGTCATATCTCTTTAACTACATGCCCACAAGTCAGTGGGATATAGAGCAACTAGAAGCCTTACAGATATTGGTATTGGTATAATTTGGTAAAATCATTCTGGAAAACTATTGCATAATACACTAAAGTTGTATACATGTATGCAATGCGATTTTGAAACTGAATTCCTAAGTAAACATTCAACAGAAATGCAATAGAATTTCACACATAAGAACTTAACATGGGCATTATTTATAATAACCTCAAACAGGAAAAACATACCATTAATTGAAACTAAAATGAGTTAGATACAATTATATAAAAAAAGAAAATTAAGCAAATATTTCTGTTCACAACAAAATGGATGAATCTTGCAAACAAACATGGTATACAAGAAGCTGGGGCCGGGGGAAATGCATATTATTTTATTCTGTTCATATGAAATTCAAACCAAGAAGAAATAAAACTATTGTGTTATAAGTCAAAGTAGTTGTTGCCTTTAAGGTGAGAATGTGTAATGAGTATCTGCTACAAGTCATAGTAAATGTTTGGATCATTGACATTGTACTGTCTTAGCTTGGATGTAGTTGCAGATGTTTTGATCTCATAAATGTGCATTGTGTATTTATGACACTTTGTATAGTTTCAGAGTCTTTCATATTTCACTAAAGATGTTATTATAGAGGAATAATTAACAGAAATTTAAAAATTGTTCACATATATTAAATTATCCTTTTCAAAGATGTTTTAGTTAGCTTTTTCACTACTCTGACCAGAAAACCTGACAAGAACAATTAGAGGAGAAAAAGTTTATTTGGGGGCTCATGGTTTCAGAGGTCCATAGATGGTTGACTCCATAACTCTGAACCCAAGGTGAGGCAGAACATTATGGCAGAAGAGTGTGGTGGAAGAAGGTTGCTCAGGACATGGCATCAGGAAGGGGAGAGAGAGAGAGAGAGAGAGAGAGAGAGAGAGAGAGAGAGAGACTCCTCTCAGTAATGACAAAATACTTGCCTGCAAAGCACACCCCCAAGATTCACCTCCTCCAAGCACACCCTACCTGTCTACAGTTTACAGTTACCACCCAGTTAATCCCTATCAGGGGATTAATGCACTAATCAGTTTAAGGTGCTCATAACTCAATCACCTCTAAACTCACTTGCATTGTCTCATACATGATCTTTTGGGAAGTACCTTATATCTAAACCATACAAGACATACTGATAAAAAATGGTATGCAATAGTTTATAAAACTTTACTATAAATCTTATGAAGAATTAGAAGGGAGGAGCTTAAAGTGTACCAATACACATGCAAAAATAATGTTTAAGGAATTGAAAATGCTAATTACCATGATTTGTTTATTATATATCATATACATGTATCAAGTTGTCATACCATAGCTCACAAATATATACAATTAAAAATAATTTTGAATGAATTAATTCTTTCTACTTAAAAATTACTTCTCTTAGTGCATTTTCATAATTCATAGAGGGCAAATTCTATAATGAATATAGTTTATATTTTTAGTAATCAAAGTCTTATTGAGTATGAGTTTGATTGTTTAGAATAGGTAAAATAAATCTAATTTTTTCAAAATTGCAAAACAGACCAAATATATATAAATATATTTATATTTTATAATACATAAATATCACATTTCATATGTAAATATAAATCTCTAGACATATTTATTATTGAAGCAATTCTATATATCTTGTCTAGCTGAGGATTTCACCTGGATGCTCTGTACACTTATTTTTAATATTCATATTATAAAATCAGTCTTTAAATTTCTTAACAGGTGATTTATTACATTTCCAAAAAAGATAGAGACCCTAACTTTCTCCAGTTACATATGGGTATTATGTATTTGTTTATGGTCTATTACTTTTCAATTATAATTCATTTTTTGCCTGAAATAAATTTATATATAATAAAAATATTAGCTAAGGAAAAGTTATAATGTCTTTCTTAATTATATAAAAATCATAAAGGCATGTATTTTACCCAAAATAAAAATAACAATGACAATGAATAAAAGAAAATAGAGTTATAGCACAATTAATTCCCACAAATATCAAGAGTCTTTGGAGTGAAATATTTTTCCACTGAAAGAAAATGATAAATGAGTTGCATTCTACTCCTATGAAAGTGAAAGACCTCAATGAAATTTTACGTTGATAGAGTGCCTCAGGGGGTCTACTTCCAATGGTACAGTGTAGAGTCAAAAATTGATCCTTGGGGAAGACAATCTTTAAAGTTCCATAAAGGTCAAAGCCATTCACCTCAAGGTTGTTTCTTAATGGCTATTCTGGATCATTGTATAGTCAATTTGATTGATTGTGCCATTTGAGACACCTAAAAACGCTGCCAAAAAGCAGTCAATACGTTGGTCACTTGCAGATGCAACATGGGAAAAGCAAAGTTTCCTTTTTTCAAGTTGTACTTCATGTAAATTTTGTTTTGTAGTGTAAAAGGTTTGGGGTTTATAGTAATCAATTTTATACACCATACACACATATGTGCTGTTTATTATTTGCCTAAGTGTCTATTTTTACACATCTATTTCATGGTCCTAGTAATTTGATATTTGAAATGTGGGCATATAAAATATATTATTACATAATAGTCCTTGAACTATTAGGTTTAATAACAATAACTCAACACCAAAAATAATTTCTTCCTTCAGTTTTAGGATGACAAAAATCAACTTGTACCTTCCTAATTTCTATAAACTAAAAGACAATGAAGTTGTTATGGCAGGGAACAATATGGTACTTGAAAGGCAATCAATAGTTAACTTTCTCACTTTTATTCTTAACATTTGGAGACTATAAATCATGTGTGCATTTGTTACTAAGTATTTAGTAATTATATAAACCTGAACAAGTTACCAAATCCCTTTGAAATACGGATTATTTATTTAACTGGTAACTTCACCTGTAAAACAGGGCTAATAGCTGCATCTCCTAAAGTGTGCAATTTAAACGAGATAATGTAAGTAACACTAAGTAACATACTTAGCATAGTGCATGTCATACAGTTGTACCTAAACAACTTAGTAATGATGACTCTATTGCTGTGGACAACCCTCTGGACACAATGAGCAATTAGTAGACATGCTAACACATAGAATTTTATTGTTAAGTCATACTCATGAACCAGGAAAGAAGAGAAGGCCATACTTAAATAAATTCAAGAAATCCAGGATTTTCTCCATTGTTAGAGAATATTGCTCTTTTATTTCAGGGGCATCATGTAAATAGTTAATTTGTATTTAATATCCTTGAAATATAAAAAATATGCACCAAACATTAAAATCAAACTCAGTGCAGATAGCCACCCACACTCAGACAAGTAGGTTGCAGATAGCTACCCATACTAAGACAAGTAGGCATTGAGACCTAGTGGAATGAAAAAGAGGTTTCTCTCTTTCATCTCATATTCTTTCCAGGTCATAGCACATGAAAGTGAAAAGCAGGCAGAATTTCTTATTTTGTTCAAGTTATAACTTTTTGTTCCCTCTATCATTATACCTGTATTTTGTTTTTCTATTTACTTCAGAAGAGAAAGTGTGTAGACTCAAATGTAAAGATGTTAAATGCAAATTTTATTGTTAAGGAAGAAACTTTTGGCCATAAGAAACTGAAAGGCAACTGAAAATGGCTTAAACATTAGGAGAATTAATTGTTTTCATGTAACAAAATAGCTTGAAGGTATGATTAGGCAACTAAGGTAATTCACATCCCAGAATTGTCTTTCCATATTTCATCTGTTGTCTCCAGTATATTGTTAAATTTCTTACATATGCATGAGAAGGCATTCCTAAGTACCTAACATGGTTCCCTAAGTCCAGAGACAAAAAAAGAAAGGATTTTTTTTTCATATTTTATATGTCTATTTAAATATGAAAGAACCACCAAGGAATCTTTTAGAAGGCCATATGGTTTTCTGTGATTTAATCATTATTAAAGAGAACTAATCACATGATAGACTTAGGCAAATAACTATTTACTCAAATCATATTGCACAGAGAGAAATCCAGAACAATTTTGGGATTCAGACATCATAGAAAATGTTGAAAACACTTGAGGATTGACACCTTATTGTATTTACTACAGACACATAGTTGCACACATGTGAAACTGTTGTTTATTAATAAATATATTGAGATTTTTCAAAAAAATTATCATTCATATCAAATAACAGTTTTCCACATGGATGGTATAAATCATTGCAAATATTATATGTCAATTATTGCAACAAAATATTGCATTTAAAAATATTTTTCAATTTATCTACTAATGCATTAGTGGTCTGTTTCTTTAGCACATCCACAAATACAGTTTGTTAATTTATTATCACTTTTTTGAACCATTAAGAAATTATTTTATTTCAATTTTCAAAAATTCAAAAATTATAACCTCCCTGTCATTTCTGAATCACTCCATGATGGCTCGTTGTTTAGGTAGTTCACTTATTTTGTCATAGCAAAGTTGCTATCCTGTTATTAATGTAAAAAAAACTAATAGTATGCTTATTATTAATTACAGTATTGCATAGTTTCCTAAATTTGAAAAGAAAGCAATGGATTCAAAAAAATACTGGACATTAGATAACAATTTAGTTTAAAATTTAAATAATTTAAAATTATTTAAATGATAAATTTTATCCATTAAAAATAATGTATTTGCATCTGTCATGTAATGCATACACACATGCATACCCACAAAGAGTGGCTTTCTTTGAAATGGATCAGTTACTTTCAGGAAAGTGAGTCCGTTGGAATTATCCTTGCCAGCTGGAAAGGATTTCTAGTAGGAAGATATTACAATCAGGGCATTCAAAGTTCTACCTTTCTAGCACTGCATAATATAAATGCATGGAAATTGGAGAACAACTTTTAGAGCAAGTTACCTAGTAACACAAATTTGGTTATGTGAACAATGGAAGAGGAATATGGGTACCAAAATGCTTTTGAATATTTTAAGGAGAGTCATAAATATCAGGATATGAACTTCTTCTGTGGCATATTTTTTTCCTGTGAGTATTAGATAAACATTGGATCTGCTATAGCAAAGACACAACATTTTTAAAATAGTCTTAAGGAAAGGTTAATCTGAAAGTTATATGTATAAAAAAGCAGGGAAGGACAGAAGTTAAAAGGACCAGTTGTAAATCAATTTTACTATTTAATTAACCATGATAATATTTTAAAAGATTTTCATTAGTTTGAAGGAAGGAATAATAAATAACTTGGAATCAAGAATATTCTAAAAAGTAGTTGGCTTAGCTACTGTTTTTTTGCATAAGGGAGAGAAAAAACTTAAAGCAATCTGAAATTTCAAATCTATGTGTGCATAAATAAGAACACAACAGAAAATAAAGCTAATTTTTTGTAGGCAGAAAGAGGGAAGAGATGTATCAACCTTCAAATATTTTGAGTTTGAGAGTTTGGATGTGGAGCAAAGTTCCAGTGATGAGTGCTTTTTTTTTGAGAGTACAGAAATATAATTTTAGGTTGGAGTCCATGAGCTGGATTTGTTACTAATCCACATACTTGTGGCTGTTGAGTGTAAATAAACTTAATAAACAATAGTTTTTCAAGAAAAAAATAGGTACAAAATATAGATTCTTGAAACTTAAATGAACATAGAAGATTGATAATAAAAAGACTAAACTGAGTAATGGTTTTAGATTATCCTCAGGTCATGGATACTCAGGGAGGAACTTTGGAAAAAAAGAGGGAGTGATCAATAAGGTTTACATCTTACAGTAGCAATGAATATGAGGGATGTAAAAATGTCTTCTGAGTTGACTTCGATAAGTTTGGAGAAAGTTAAATAGGAATGGGTCAGATGGCTGAAGTGAATTTAAGGAGACTAGTATATAATGATCTTCCACATTTACCAATCCAAAGAGAAAATGTTGAGATAGAGAATTGATATTGTAGGGAACCTAAAGATTAGTCTAAATGAATAATGCAGTGAATTTGCTAAACACAGATCAACACCTGGATGAAACATCAACATTCAAATGAAATCAACTTCTCATCTTTATTTCAAAGTTTTATTAATATTAAAAACATTTTTGTAGTCACAGGGGATTGAAACCATAGCTGTCTTTGACTTCCTTCTTGCTTTATTCCACATCTAATTGGGATCAAAGACAGCTTGTTGCAGGCAAAAAAGTGTGCTTTAAATTAGATATGCATTCATTCATATTTTAGATCTAAAATTTATCAGTTTTGAAGCCAGATGCAAACTATTTACCTTCTTTGGGTTCAATGTCCTTATATATAAGATAAAGACAAAAATGTCTGTCTTTTAATGTTATTGTGATATTAATGTGTGAGAGGGAACCTATTGTAGATGCTCTTCAACTTATAATCAGATTATGTCCCAATAAGCCAATTGTAAGTTAGAAATATCTTTAAGTCAAAAGTGTATCTAACACTAAACATCGTAGCTTAGTGATACTGAGCCCCGTGGAGTTATCGGTTGTTGATCCTCTTGATTGATTTCATGGCTGAATGGAAGTGTTGGCCCATTACCACTGCCAAGCATCAAGAAAGTATTGTACTGCATTCAAAATTCAAAGTCCGGGACAAGATCAAAATTCAAAGTCTGATTTCTACTGAAAGAGTATGGATTTCACATCATTGTAAAGTTGAAAAACTGTAATTTGAAACATTGTATGTTGGGAATTGTCATCTATAAAGTGTGCAGTAGTCAGTAGGTGCTCAAAGCCTGCTGGTTCCATTCTCATGCTCATTAGTTCTTACCTGTATATCAATAGCATCTAAATAATTTCCCTTGGAACAATAGAAAGAATGAATGAATTCTACTGGTTTGAAACTGGGTTTAGGGAAATTAGGAGATGGTTTTAATAGTTCAGGGACAATCAAAATTGCTGTGCAAAATATGACATGCATCTACCCTTTGTATGTCTCCACTTGATCACCCCATTTGACACCTAATGTTTATATCCCCCAAATTAAATACATATATATGTGTATGTATACATGTGTATGTATATTCCTCTTAATCAGAAATAATGCAGCAATCCTGTTGATTCTGCCATACCCTTTTATAATCTATTGCTCATCTTCGCATGCATTCATTTTACTAAGCAATCAATCATCTTGTCTCTGGCCTCCTTTTCAGCCATATATTCTAGTAATTACCCAGCCCCATATACGCTAGCCTTATTTTTGTTATTCAAACTTGCCTTCTTGTATTTTCACATTCCCTTAGTATTGGATGACTGTCATCCTCATCTACCTAGCTAAAATGTTCTTCTTCTTTCAAAATTTAAACTGACATTTTCCAAGAATATCTTCCACTGCTCTCTCTCCTGCCAATGAGAGGGTGGTTTTTCCTTGCAGTTTTTATGCCATCATGTATACTACTCTAGTGAAGCTCTTCAGTGCCTCATACACTCTTTAATGGTATTTGTATTCACATTGTTTGACATACAGTAGACTTTTAATAAGTGCTTATTGGATAAAAAGGTATTGATTGACATTCATTGCAGAGTTTGAATTATGTGATATGACTCCAACATAAAATAAGTTGAAATCATCTTGACATTTGTAGTATCAAGAAGACTGGATTTGAGTTTCACATGGGTGCAAAAGCAAACCTCACTTTGCAATTCTGACAACTGATTTTTCTAAAACATTTGAATAAATCAGAAAAGACCCTTTGCAACTGGACCAAAGCACTTAATAGACAGATGACTACATTCTTATGAGGAAAACTATAAAGAGTTGGTATAGATCAGTTCAGGACAAAGAAGTTTGCTGTTCCAATACAACTATTTGAATAGTTACCTAACAATAATAATTAAGATTTTTCTTTCTTATCTTTCATCTCCAGAGAAGACACAATAAGAAAAAAGCTTAAGTTGTAGTAAGGATTTGGTTAATGTTCTAAAGAGACCATTATCTATGGGTGGTTAAAAGAACAGAAAAATATTTCATTTGTGTCTAACTTTAAAATAAAAGTAAGAAATGAGAATTATAATTTTTTCCAAAATCTTGAGACCCCTGCTGACTCTAAAATAAATATAATACTGAAGAAAAGAATTAAAGGGAATGTTAATGTATACTGCATTTGTTCTCTTTCTAGTCATATTGTAAGCAGACTATTTTGTGCATATGACCAAAATCAATGAACAAATAGGAATATTATGTCCATATGAAGGATACTTGTCTCAATTTAATTACCTACTTATATAACAGACTGCCATTAACTCTGCAGGCTCTTAGAACCTAACAGGGGTGGTAAAAAATAATGAGTGCCTTTAGAAATCAGAATATAAACCCACATATAATGTAATATTTTGAAATGGAATTTCTTTATTATCTGAACAAGTATTTCATGCATTGAAAAACAATTGAAAGCAAAAAAGGCAGAAATAGACTTATGCTTCCATCCCAGTGCTACTCAGTTCTTTTCCCCAATAGTATTCCTGCAAGATCAAGTGTAATTTCTTCAGGGTTGCATAAAAAGGTCTTTATATTCTTGTGTCTGCCCACTTGCCAAACTCATTCTAGTTTAATCTGTATTCTCTCTAGGTGTAGAAACACCTCTGCCCCACCTCCTATCCATTGTGCACCTTGCTTTTTGGTTTCATAAAACATCTAAGCAATAAGTGTATATAAGTACATATTGACATGACTCATTTTAAAAAGAATGGCTACATATTATTACAATTTAGAATGGTGAAAATAAGTTATACCACCAATCACTTATAGTCTCAGACTTTCCAACAGAAGCCTTTCCATTTGAATTGGTATAATCTGGTGAACAAATTAACATATGAGTAAGTGCCAGTTACTCAGAGCATGTAATCAATTCTGGATATTTATTTATCAGGAAAAGCCACAAGGAAAGCAAAGATAAATTCTTCATCAGTGATTGATTGTGTTTTGAGCACATAGCAGATTATCTTAAACTAATGGATGTCTGTAAGTAAAATTTCCCCTAAATTCTATTATTTGCTATGATACATTCAGAACCATTCACTGCCTTTGAGAAAAGTTTAACAATTAAAGATGTAGAAGTATGCTGAGTATGCTTATGAATTATTGGATACCTAGGGCCTTAGTAGGAGTCTGAAGCATTCTAGAAGTAGATAGAAGGTAACAGAGTTGACTTCTTTTTCTTCCACTGCCTCCCCATGAGTGTTAATGCATTAGAGGACTAGAGGCATAGTTCACAAATCATATCACCTTCCAGGGCTTCATGGAAGGCTGTCACTGGGGCACCATGACTGTGAGCCATTGCTCCTGTCTATCCAGTGTCAGGAACAACCATTTTCCTTCCAGATTCTAAAATCTTCATTATATTTATTTGTTTATTTATTTTCATTCTCTCTTTTGCTCTACTTTTCTCTTTTACGTTACTTTTCTCTAAACTCCACTATAAGTTGGGTGGACGAAACTCCACCATTGGCTGGAAGTTTAAGAGTGGCAGTCAATGTGGTATTGCTGGGGGCTAATAGAACAGACAGGGATGAGAACCCTGAGCAGAGGCTGAAGTGAATGCTGTTCTCCTATGACCTGGTTCACTAGAGACCTGCCTGCTCTGTGAGGACTTCCCTCTCACCATTTCTGGATCTGATCCCTAAAACTTTTATACTCTGTAATATTTTACACTAAATCATATGGCCTTATCAATTATTTAGTTCACTTCTGCTGTGGGGAAGATATATTTAGTAGGAAAGGCAGCAAAGGTGAAGAGAAACTTTGTTTATAAATACCCATAAACTTTGTCCTCAAAAGTGGAAAAACTTAAGTCAGTCAAATCTTAAAACCCAGATATTTATAGGAAATACCTAAGTAGCAGGAGTTTTCCAAAAGGGACAGTTGATTTAAATTTGCACAACTGTATCATGAGGGGAATACCCAGGAACACAGACCACTTGGTGTGCTGAAAGCACTGAAAAGAAGCACAGAATGCTGGATGTGGAGTACCTGTGTCCTTGATATACATGTCCCAGGCCGGCACCTAATGCTCACATAGAACTGGCCAAAGGATAAAGAAAAGATGGTAAATGGAAGAAAGATCTAGTTTTTAAATGTAAACATTTGTAAATGGGCAATAGTTCCTCCCAGGATTTTTAGAATTAACTCTTCAAAAAAAGAAATGAAAAGGAGGAAGAGAGGAAGAGAGACTCACCATTGGCAAATCATTAACAGACTTTCCCAGGGAGTAAAAGTGAGTGAAAGTGAGGCAGGGTTTCTGCTCTTCAGGTCAACTGTTTAGATTCTGAAGATCATATCAAGATAGCATAGATGCTATCAACTCCTTTTGCTTAGTGGTTGATCTATAAAGTAATTAAGAGAATAAACATTAGGTGAGGACTCATGTAGGGATAGGCATTCTAGTCCTCAGTAGTGAAGCCCAACAAAGGGCCTACTCTGTCTGGTTGAGCTTTGGCAGGGCTTTAAGTTTTCTGGGGATGAGCAGAAAGAGTGTCATGGAAGTCAGCAAGGTCTACAAGAGCAGGAACTCCTGGAACATACCAGAGATGCAAAACTGTCAGTCCACAGGGCAGACTCAACTACGTGGAAATGTAGTGCTTGGGTCCAAATCAAAAGGACTTGGCAAATGAGATGAGCAGTTAGGGCGTAGTGTGTGAAGGGGTGGAGACTGTGGCTTAGGCTGCAGATCCTCTCTGAAGAAGGTAAAAGACCAGGTCAGTCCCTAAACAAGTCCAATAAACAGGGACACTGGAGAGAGAAAAAAAAAAAAAGACTATTTTTCAAACTGTTAATATTTACCAGTTGAATAATTTGAAGAATATGGAGACTTCAGTTTGGGTATATGTAATAAAGGGATGGCAGACCACTGTAGGTGTTAGGTCAGCGGCAGAAGCAGAGAATAGCCGCCTCACTCCCACTCTGCACGGCAGCTGCTGCTGTTGCCAGGCGGAGCCTGGGGCCTGCAGGAGCTGTGCGCAGACGGCCAGGCCGCCCCTCGCCCTCAGCGTCTGCCATCCCCGGCCCCCATCAGTCACGCATGCTGAACGCAGTATGCACACACCGAACTCGCCAACAAGGCAGCCTCCAGTAGCCGATATGGAAAGAACAGCGAACCTCCAACATGAGAACCACCATGACTCCCGGCTCATCCTGGAAGGACTCTGACCTCACCATCCTCACCTAACCAATCTCAGAGGACACTGGACTCTAGACCAACACCTCTTCCTGCCCCAGGCCCTTCCCTTCCAGCCTCAAGCCTTCCTTTTCTGGATGAGGAGGGCCCTTTAAATTCTGTATGGCACAAGGTTCCAACGCCATTTCTGACCGGTCAAGCCTGGTGACAGGGTGGGGTGGCCCGGGTGCGTCCTTCCCAGAATAACGCCTGTTCCAGTTCTGTTTTACTTCCATCTGGTCGTTTGGCTTCACAGTAGGGAGATTGGGTTTGCTCAGGTTGTGTAAGAAAGGAAATGCCAATGTGAGTCTCTCCCAGGCTTGTGCAACAGGACAGGAAGTAGCTTTGAGAGATATGGCAGAGGAGGATTTTCTGTGAGAGAATTGACATAAGAAACTCTTCCCTGGATGCTTCTGTTGGTTTGAAGCAGAAAGAAAAGGGCTTTCAAGAATGTGTTACATTTTAGATAGTAACACATCTAAATTGGGATGGAAGTTTTTGGAGAAACTGGTTAGCATACTTGTTATTTTTTGTTTGAAATTATAAAAGTAGGACTTTGGATCATCCTGCTCCCAATTTTGACTATTCTTCCTTTGAGGTTCAGAGCCTTCAACTCTTTTTCCTTTTCTTTCTCTTAACTTGCTTTAATTGTCTAGCTTTAATGTGTTTCATATTTACTAAGCATACATTTAATATAAAATAATAAATGTTGGCCACCAGTGACGGTGCTCCTGAGACAACTTCCAGTTGCTGGTGGTTTGGACTTTACAAAGCCCATTCTCCAGAACTTATATGTTCAACACAGTGAGAGTATTTGACTAATCTCTTATCCTGCTGTATTCTAGACAACTTTTGAGTAGGATGGGGAATTGAAATGGTGGCCAAAAATTTAATTCTAAGATGCAATGGAAGGAAAACAAGTTTGTGAGTCCTTATAAATTTGGGAAAAAACAAAGATTTGAGAAATGTTTGGTACTATCTGGAGGGACAATATTTTAAAGGAGTTCTACAGACAAGAAAAATTGTTTTAAGAAATCTTAGTTCAGGGTCTGAGGCCAGTAATAGGTTGTGATGTTTTAAGGTCCAGAGAACACATATAAAAGTTCTGTGGGATACAATGGGTCCAGACCTTGAAAAGAATTTATGGTCAAGTCTGAATCAAGGATTAACTTTTCTGGATGACACTGTCATAGAAAGAAGGGTTTTGAAATTATTGAAGGGTACTTGTGGATAGAAATACATCTACTGAAAAATAGATCAATGAATAAACGCTGAGTATGCAACATGAACAGTTTTAAGAAACTCTGTTTCCAGATTCAGATTTTGTTTAAACTGCTTTATAAAAACACATTTTTACTACATTCATATTAGCCTATCTTACACCTTATACTGTTAAGATGCTTCCCCCAACTATCAGAAATCATGCATAGCCTGAGGTATGAAATCCTCTTGATGAAGAGGGGCTAATGTGCAAGCAGTAGCACTGTTTTAAGATAGCATCCCCTAATGATTTTCAAGCCACTCTAAAGCATATGGCATATTGATTGTGCCTATTAATACATTTTTCTTCAAGGGTGAACCTTGTTCCTTATTGGGATGTACCAAATTCTTTTTTTAAACCACTTTATAGAGGTATAATTGACATAAAAAAAGCTGTAGATATTTATTACATACAATGATGTGTTTGGAAATAAGCATATTCCTATGAAAGCATCATAATTAATGGTATAAATTTATCTATCACCTCCAAAAGCTACCCTCCATCTCCTTTGCTTTTTTTTTTTTTTTTTTTCCCTTTTGTGGTAAGAGCACTCAACATAAGATGTACTCTTCCAGCAATTGTTGAAGTATACAATACTCTTCCAGGATTGATTGACAAGGAGAGAATCTGCACATGTCAGGTGATGAAGACAGGCTATTAGTAATGGGGTAAGAGCTTTTCAAATTTTGAAATATTTACTACTGTGTGAAGAGCCCATCAGAATAATTTGTGCAGTGTATTATTCAGTCAAAGGACCTATTTGCATATAGGTTCCTGCTGTGAGATTTTCACACAACCAAGCTGGTTAAGACAGACTTGTCTGTTGTGCAGCCATTGATGAGATTGGACGGGCTGCTAAAGTCATTTTTTCAGAGAGACTCTTATTGTTTGACTGTTTGATGGAGTCATTAGACATTCATTGGTAACCTCCTCTGTGCCTATCAGTAGTGTGTCATGATTAAGAACACTGATTTTGAAGTCAGACAAAAGTTGCATCCAAATAATAGTCTTAACTGAGATCTTTGAAAATGAGTTAAGTTCTATATCTCAATTTCAACATCTACAAAAGAGAGGAACTCTTAGCTTGCACATACGATTTTGGGAGGTTTAAGAACTTTGTATAAAAGTTCACTTAGGTTTCTAACATGTGGTAGACTCATTAAAATGTATCAATGCTTTTTTTGTCCTGTTTCACTAAGAAAGTAGAGATGCTAAGAAAGCACTGAGGACCACCCCCTGAGTGACCCATAGGTGGGGCTTAAAATAGTTCTGAGAGTTTAAATGACATCACTGAATGTTAGGTCCACAACTTCAAGTTGTATGTGTAATATCATATGCCATGCATGTCATGCAGAACACATCCTCCATAAGAGGATAAGTTGTGTATTTCTGAAGCTTGTGCAGTAAAGGAAATTTTCACATAAGCTGTGTAACTCTGCTAGATACAGTGAGCCAAGACCCTTCTTTAAGGGAAGAATTAGGTAGAGATTACTCATGACCAAAGCCACCAGTTAGCTAGCAACCACATTAAAGAATTGTGGGGGGAAAAAAGAAAATTTTCTCATGTCTCAATTCCTTTCTCAGATTGTATGTTCTCTATGACTGCCTTTCTCTACTTCTCACTCTGTCTTTGCCTGCCTTCTCTATTACTCTTGATTTGATAGTCTATACTGGAAAAAAAAGTGTACTTTTGAAACATTGACATGAGTCAAGGATAAATGTTTAAGAGAAAATGAATATTTTATAGGTGGAAGGAGAGGTATTGGAAATTCATCTTTCAAAGTAATAAACAAACAAACTAATAACATGGAGTACTGGAATCCTGCCATGAGATGTCGCAAAGGGAGTTAGCCAAAAGAAATCAGGACTTTAATTGGTACTTTGATTTCTAACATAGCAGAACTTACTTCCCTTTTGGGTGTTTTTGGAGAAGAGGATGCCCATCAAATAGCAATTTGAAAATGGTTAGCCTTCTAGTCTTTATTTATGGAGTCTCACTAATAATCAGTCCGAGAGGGAATAGCTTACCTAGTACTGTCTTTGCTGCATAATTTTTAAATGACCTTGAAGGAAACACTAAAAAACAAGGAAGAGCTCATAGTAATGACAAACAACATACACTTCAGGACTAGAAATATGTGCCAAGCCATGTTACATCTGGTGGGACTCAGATAAATCAAAGTCAAGGTCGCTAATTTCATGTTTGTGAATACTCTTAAGTTGTCATGAGAAGACAAATGGTTTTG
>CM053399.1:146492378-146512884 GCA_028644305.1 Xerus rutilus
ATAGGCAATTTGAGATATTCCAGAGACCAATTAAAGTATATTAAATCATGTTTTAAATAAATGATGAAAGAATATGAGAAATTCTTATTTATGGCTTAAAACATAGCCATTCAATCATTTTTGGGGGATTCTATATTTGTACTCTGGCAGGTATTGTTGAGTGTCAGAAAGCTTTAGTGGTCAAATCAATGAGGAAGCTAAAATTGACAGAATCTCCATGGGAGAGTCAGAAATGCTTAAAATAAATTTTGGAAGGATGTGGATAGGTGACTTTTCTGTAGGTTAGAATGTTAAAGGGCTCAAAGTACTCTTCATAAAAATAAAAACTGCAACAAAATAAAGTTTTTCTATGGGAGTAATGAAGAACAGTGGCTTCAAGGAAGTTTTGAGAAACAAAATTCCAGAGAAAAATGAAACCCTTGGAAGAATAAAGAGTTACAGTACTGTTTCTATGAATGAGCAGAAGGAGTAAAGGAACTTCCATGAAATGAGAGATTTTAGAGGAACAAAGCAGTATGCACAGGGCAGTGAGTGTCACCGAGAGTTGGGTGAGTAGAGTATAATCCCAAAGATCCTCAAATGCAAGACAAATCATCAGGACCAGCCATTGTCACGACACCTTCACTTTTGACTTTTGTTCAAAAAGCAGCAATAGAGAACAGACTGGAGAATGGAAAGAAATAAGGTTTTGGGCTTTCTCATGGTACTTTATACTGGGGCTCTCAATGAAATCTAAACATGATCCAATGTTATATAAAACTTCAGTTCTAATCCCTCCCAATTCCAGTATTGATGAGACCAAGAAAGAAGCATAACTACAGGAAGTACTGGATTGGGTAAATCAGGTGAACTCAACCTAATCAAGTAAAGTTGGCCCAAACATCACCTCGACTTGATGGGAGGGAGATACTGGATGATGAACTTCTCACTGCATCACACAAGGAGATTGTCTTATAATAATATGAAACAAAATATCACCACACTTCTCTCTCTAAAATTTTAAAACAGTGTCTAGATTATTTTAAGAAAAAAAAGAGACGTAAAAAAGTGGAAAACTATAACTCTACATCCAGAGAAAACACAATTACCATAAGGCTACCCAGAGATGATCAATTCCAGGAACTAATACACATGGACCTTTAAAGCAGCTATTTTCACTATGTTAAAATTGTGGAGAAAAGGATAAGTAAAAATCAGCTAAAATCACTACAGAAAGGAAACTCAAGTAAAGTGAAGAATTCTGTAATTTAATTACTGTACCTGACATAAAAATGAATTGTATGGGCTTATGGACAAATTGGAGATAAAAGAAGAAAGGATGGCTGAACTTAAAAGTAGGTCAGTAGAAATTACCAAAACTTCAACAGAGAGAGGAAAATAATTGAAAAAAATTGAACATATATTCAGTGGCTTGTAGGACAATAGTAAGCAGCCTATCATACATGTAATTGGAGTCTCATAAGACTAGAGGTATAAGAGGTATACTAGAGGTATAAGAGAAAATAAACCAGACTTCCTTTTTTAAAAATGATGATTTTCTTCTTTACTTTTGAGATAAAAACAGCAGCCCACTGCTTCAACAACTCAGCAGGTACCAATCAGTTTAAAATATCATCATAACTGAAGAGTGAAAACCTGGAGTAAAGAGAAAAATACTATGAAAGACAAACAACCAAGCAAATGAAAACCAGTTTAAAAAATCACGTAGAGGTGAGCACAAATAAATATAGGTAAACCCTCATCAAAACAAGGAAAGACAGGAAATAATGGAAAGACATTTTAAATTACTGAAAAGAAAAAGGCAAATTCAACTCATCATTCCTTTTCTTTCTTTTTTTTTTTCCCCTTGACTAACACTTCTTTATCTAGTGAAAATACCTTTCATATTCCTGGACACTAGGTTATACTTAAGAGTGAGAAGTTCTGGTGTGCTATTACACCATAGGGTTACCATAGATAACAATAATGTATTACACATTTTAAAAAACCAGAAGAAAGGATTGTAAATGTTTTCATCATTAAAAAATGATGTGTCCACCCATATAAAAACATTATATAATGTATACATATATGAAAACATCATGTAGTACCCAAAATATGTATAATTTTTATGCTTTCATATATCAGTTAAAAATACATATAATTAAATTAAATATATATATCACAAATAAAAGCAAATAAAGATATTTTAGATAAATGAAAGTTAAAAGAATGTGTATCAAGCAGACCTATACTATATGGAATGCTGAAAGAAACTCTTCAGACTAAAATAAAAACATAAAAGATAATTGAATCTCAGAGCAGGAATATAGAGAGTGAGAAACTATAAAATTATGCAAATATAAGGGTATAGTTTTCTCTTCTAATAATTCATTTGAAAGAAAATTAACTGTTTAAAGCAACAAAGTAAAATATATGACAGCAATACCACAGAGAATATTCCATCGTTCAACTAAAATATATTGTTGTAATATTTTATTACATATATGTAAAGTAGCATAGTATTATTTTAGGGTATACTCATAAATTCAAAAGTAATGTTTTAATTCTAGTAGTGACCACTAAGAATTTGCAAACAAGTACAGCTCAAAAGGCAATAATGGAGATAAAGTGAATTATTTTATTTTATAGTATTCCATGCAAGGCAGAAAAGGAGAGAAATAGGAAGTACAGATGGGAAAGTTGAAATCAATGAGTAAGAATCCTAAATCCAACTAAATTAAAAATACATTAAATGTAAGTGATATAATCAATCATGTTAAGGGCAGAGATTGTTAGCCTGATATAACACCGGTCTCTATTACATGCTATTAAAATAGTCTTATCCATATAAAAACAAACAGATTAAAAGTAGAAAATGAAGAATATAAACTATGAAAATAATACTCACTATAATATAGCTGTTAATGTCTGATCTATCAGTTTTCAAGTAAAGGGATGTTACCTGAAAAAAATGGCATTTCATAGTGATAAAAGAGGTGTTTTATTTATTAAGAATACATTGGAATTTTAAATATGTTGCCACCTTTAAGAGGAAATCAAAGTAAAAATTTAAAGATATGGAAGAGGAAATAGATAAGTATAATTGCATTTGACAATTTTTTAACATTCTTTCCCAATAACTGAAAGACTATACAAAATATATTAACAATGATGTACAAGGCTTGAATAATACCATTGACCAATATTGGTTAGGCATTTTAGAACTCTACATCTGTTATGGTTTATATATTAGGTGTCTGCCAGAAGCTTACATGCGAGACAACGCAAAAAGGTTTAGAGGAGAAATGATTGGGTTATGAGAGACTTAACCCAATTAGGGAATTAATCTCATAATGGGATTAACTCAGTGAAGTAGGCAAACTGATGACCAGTAGGGTATAGCTGGAAAGGTGGGTCCTTGGGGTTGTGGCTTTGGGGGTATATATTTTGTATACAGTGTGTGGAGCCTCCCTCTCTCTCTCTGTCTCTGCTCTCTGATCATCATGGGAGCCACTTCCTTGCACCACACTCTTCCGCCATGATTTTCTGCCTACCTTGAGCCCCAGGGAATGCAGCCTGCTGTCCGTGGACTCAGACCTCTGAAACCGTGAGCCCTCAAATAAACTTTTCCTCCTCTACAATTGTTCTGGTCAGGTCTTTTAGTCACAGCAGTGAAAAGCTGACTAAAAGAATACCCAACAAAGGCAGAATTCATATTCTTTTCAAATTCAAATAGAAATGGACTGAAATCATATTTTCTGGCCACATTGAAACTCCTAAAATTGTAGATATTTAGAGTATACAGCACAATGTTTTAATATACATGAACACAGTGAAATAACTACTATAGTTAGGCTAAATAAGACCCATCTTCTCACACAGAGACCTAGTTGGTGGTAATCTCTCCTACAACCTATACACATATCAATATTCAGTATACAATACAATATAATCCCTTCTTTCTTTTTTTTTTTTTTTTTGGTACTGGGGATTGAACTCAGGGGCACTTGACCACTGAGCCACATCCCCCGCCCTATTTTGTGTTTTATGTAGAGACAGGGTGTCACTGAGTTGCTTGCTTAGCACCTCGCCGTTGCTGAGGCTGGCTTTGAACTTGTAATTCTCCTGTCTCAGCCTCCCTAAGTGCTGGGATTACAGGCTTGAGCCACCGTGCCCGGCTATAATCCCTTCTTATTCCTCTCTAACTGTAATTTAGTGTCCAATGAATATGAAACATTTTTTTTTTCACTAGAGAGAAAATTCTAACTTTATTTTCTTTTCAGAAGTTTAACATGACTCTCCATTATTGGTGCCTCACCTTGTTTTAATTAGATAACCCTAACCAAAACAGCTTTTTCACCTGCAGGCGATTTTTTTAAACTCTGGCTGATTTTTGGTTGCTTGTTTATTAATTTTTGTAGCGTTTTATCTTAATTCTTGGTTTTCATTTGTTCAACTATAAGGAGTAAATGGAATGTTCCCCCAAAGGTCTGTGTGTTAAAGGCTTAGTCCCCAGCTTGGCATTATTGGAAGGCACAGGAAACTTTAACGGTGGGGTGTAGTGGGAGGTCTTAGATCACTGGGGGCATGCCATGAAACGGGATATGGGGACCCTAGCCCCTGCTCCCTCCCAACTGCTTTGCTTTCTGGCTGCTATGAGGTAAGCAGCTTTTTCTGCCATGTACCCCTGCCATGGTGTACTGCTTACAACAGGCCCTAAAGCAGTGAGGTCCTAAGGCAGTTTGAGTCCAAACATGGACTGAAACCTCCAAAAATATAAGTTGAAATAAACTATTTCTTTTTTTTATTATTTTAAGTTTGAATTTATGTTTTGAAATAAAAATGCAATAACAAATTCTTACAAAATTGTCACGCAGGAACACCATAAGATACCATTACATGTTACATTTTCTTATAAAAAGACAATAGATTGAGTCAATTAGCTATCAATTAAAATGTGAGTTCCTTTCTTTGGGAAAAAGGTAAGCTCATGTGAAATGTTGGATTGAAAACCAGTGAGACCTGCCAGTCAGTCAGTAATGGCTCAATAATGGCTTAATATCTGTGTAGTGAGAAAGCCAGGATCCTGGCCTCCCTGGCTGGGGCTAAGCTCTGGCCTCCAGTTTCCCTCTGTGCACAAGAGATGGTTCTAAAGTCCTTTGTGCATGGTCCTTTAATTTCGGATAACTATATAAAATGTTGCCATTATTTTAATTTGATTGTAAACTTCAGAAAATAACATTTATGAATTTTACCACAAGGAGTACATGATTTTTATTATGACTCTCACTACCTTTGGAAAAATCTTCATTTCCTAAGTTTCTGATTTGCTCCATCTTCTTATGACACTATTAATGTTTTCTCTTTTTAAGTTTATTCTTTCAGATATCTTATAGTATGATCAGATCACTATTATATCATAGCATTTATTGGCTAGACTATTATTTCCCTCATTGTATATTCTTTGTATCTTAGTTGAAAAATATTTGACCACATATCCTAGGGTTTATTTCTGGAATTTCTATTGGTCAATGTGTCTATTTTTATGCAAGTAGCATACAGTTTTTATGACTCTAAATTTATAATATAATTTGAAATTGGAAAATGTAATGCCTCTTACTTTGTTTTTCTTCCTCTGGATTGCTTTGGAAATTCAGAATATTTTCTGCTTACATTTTAATTTTAGGATTGTTTTTATTTTTATGCAAATGCTCTGTGATTTTGGTAGATATTGCAGTGAATCTGCATATCACTCTGGGTAGTATGGACATTTTACAATAACAATTCTTCCAATATATGAATGCAAATATTTTTCCTTTCCTTTTTGCCTCCTCAGTTTTTTTCATCAACTTTTCTTTTTTGGAGAGGGAGTACTGGGGATTGAACTCAGGGACACTCAACCACTGAGCCAGGTCCTCAGCCCTATTTTGTATTTCATTTAGAGACAGGATCTCACTGAGTTGCTTAGTGCCTCACTTTTTCTGAAGATAGCTTTAAACCCACAATCCCCCTGTCTCAGCCTCATGAGCCGCTGGGATTACAGGTGTGCCACCACACCTGGCTCATCAATTTTCTACAGTTATCAGAATACAGACCTTGTTCTTGGTTACATTTATTCCTAAGTACTTTATTTTTTGCTACTATTGTAAGTGAGATTGTTTTCTCTCTCTTTCCTTTGATAAGATATTTGTATTGATGCAAAGAATTGCAACTAATGTTTCATGTTAATTTTGTCTCCCTGCAATCCTCCAAATGTTTGGAAAGTAAAAGACATATTTCTAAATAGCTACTATGTCAAAGAAATTGCAAGTAACTTCAGAAAATAGTTCAAATTAAATAATAAAAAAGCAACAAAAATTTGTGGGACTCTGTGAAGGGATTTGTTAGACATATATGGCCTTAAAAGCATATATTAGAAAAGAAGACAGGTTCAAAATAATTGATCTATATTTCAACTCAAAGAATTTGTAAAATAAAGAACGAATAAACAATGTTGAGAGAGTTTTTCATGCCTCTCATCTATTCTCTCCTCTCATTCTGTCTCCGGAGAGCCCTAAATGGTGTGTTACCCAGATCTCTAATCCCTAACTTAAACTGAGTGTGCTTTAACACAACAGCACATAGTTACTCTGGTTCCTTCATCCATCTTAGTCAGCAGTGGATAACTTGCTGTAAGTGCTAGGAATATTAGATATGGACAAATGGCAAAAAATTCCAGAACAGAAAAAGTGATAATTTAAATTGATGTAAAAGCCTTGTGAGTGGGAACAGTAGTATATATGATCTATGTTTTAGCAGAAGCAATCTATGGGGTCTACTCTTCAAAGCAAGAAATCCCAAAGAAAGTCCATGATACAGCCTCTGAGATAGTCTCAGAATAACGGTGTACTTCATCTTCTACTCTGTTAAGTTTCATTGTGCATTGTTTTCTAATTACATTTACCTTGACAACAGTGTATTTTAATATCCTGTATTTTTACTCATATTTTCTATTGTCTAGTAGTTACCAGTGATTATTGAGAAAGAATGACTTATACTGTAGAAGTGAGGGAAGGAAGCTGGTATCTGAGGAAGCTAACAGAGCTGTTTTCCCCAGAGAGTGGTGTGCAAAAACCTCTGTGGTGTCCATGTGGCTTCCCTATGCCTTCTTGCAAAGTTTTATTCAAGCCTGTTGTTTTCCAGGTAGGACTGTTGGTCCTATCTGCATTGTAAAAAGATTTTTAACTTTAGGAGGTATTTCATTAAGGAGTCTTATTGCACAGAAAAACGCCAAATAGGTTTGTTCATGTGTAGTCAGGTAGAGAAATAAGTTTCTGAGCATTCAAAATTCAGATTCTCTTAGCAAATATTGATAACAAATTTGAATCCTATGCATCTGAGGGACATTGTGGAAAAGAAGACAAGCACTTGTATTTATGGGACCAGGAAACTTGCTCACATCCATTATGCAGACATGCAGATCCATCAGTTAACAAGACATAAGAGGGCAGCGCAGCCACCTGCCAGAGCTGTATTCTCATACTGGGCAGATAATGCTTACTTGCAAATCAAGACAGAGAAAGGGGAGTACAAAAAAAGCAAGACCATGCATGACTACTTTTTCAGTCTACTTCAGAATGTCACATTATATTGAATGATGAATGTAAACTTTTCCATTGTGTTATAAAATATTAACAGACTTATAGTAATGGGTTTTTATAAGAGATATCCTTTAAGAGATGTTCCTAATAAGAAGTAACAAGATGATGTAGGAGAATCTGAGATGTGTAGCCACACTGGTAGGTGGTGGGAGATATACACAGGATTATATTTTCTGATAATAAATAGAAAGTGTCTATCTCTGGTGCATTTGAGCTATGTTCTTCAAACTTATACATATGTTTTTTCAGTAAGTGATAGAGGAAGAATACATTTCAGAAATGAGATCTCATTTCAGCTGCCCCCTCCCCCTTTTAAAGAGAGTCTTAATATCTTTATCTTCAACACATCTATTTTCTCTCTCTGGCTCTTACACTTTCTCAGATTTGTAAGAACTTTCTTTAATTCACACTAGTCATATGAAAAAGATTTATCTTCACTGGATGTAGAATCATGGTACATGTATTTAGTATTATTAAATGAGGAGAAGCTACCAGTGTGTGACACACGGCAGCACATCCAGTACAAGAGGAGTCTTGTGCTGGAGACTGTACACCCGTGTGCTTCTTTCTTGACCTTTATTACTTTCTCTTCCTGTCTGTCAATAATTATATTCCCCTGTGTATTGTAGTGGAGGGGAATGAGCATTAGCTGGAGTGTCAAAGGAGCCTTGGTGTTGTCCATTTTGTACCTGGGACTGATCATTTGCAGCTTCTTTTGTCAATGTTACTGTCAGTTATGTCTCTGTCCTTTATCATTCTCTTAGATCTTTCTCTTCCCCCTCACCCATTCTGTTCATTTTCCTGTTTTTGATTGTTTTGTTTTTTTTTTAAATAATGATTATTCTTGTTATTGTTCATTACATTTTTTGTTTCAAATGATGATAAGTTATGGGAGGAGTAAGCTAAGAAGAATACAATAAAGATTCTAGAATGCTTGTGGTGAGAAATAAGTGTGTTGATGACTAAATAATTCTACAGATCTAAAGTCAATTCCTGGCCCTTTACATCGTATACTTGAGAGAAGGTCGGTTCATCTGGAATGAGCTGTCTCTCTGGAGCAAATAGATGGAAGAGCCAACATGAGTTTGCAAGACATGACAGGGAATGAGTAGAAGGGATATGACCTGTGGTAAAATTTTCTTCAGGGGTCTGGGAGTGTAGTTCATCAGTAGAGCACTTGCCCAGTATCCCTGGGTCCCTGGCTTTGAGCCCCAGCTCAAAAAACAAACAAAACCATGACCATCAAAAAAAAAAAAAAAAAAAAAAGGAATAAAAAGAAAAGAAAAAAACAAGTTTGTTTGTTTTGTTTGTTTTCCAGTTGGAAATTGGAAGTCAATCATCTATTAGATTCTATTTTATGGTCCACTATGAACAAGTCTCCAAGTGCAATTTGTTCAAACTGCATTTGAAAGGAAGAAAACTATCAGTCAAGGATTAAGTCTGGAATTGAAAATTTTCCTATGATGTCTATCAAGATATAATTTTCAACTAAGGGACCAATGTTTGCTTTCTAAAATGTTCATAAAACCAAGAATATTACTACTAAATTTACAACTACAAAATAGCTGCATATTTCTTTCTGAGTTGTGAATATTATTATCATCCTATCTGTGAAAATTTCACGCCACTGGCTTCATATCTAAATTGAGCTATGTAGTGTTCATGTGTAGGTTCAATTGGAAGAGAATCTCATGAGGTGGGAAGGATAACAGTATTTCAGTGACCGATGAGTATAAAGAATCATGCTCTTTAACTTTTGAAGAAAAACTATCTCCTCATTTCTTCTTCCAGACTTTCAACTTTCCTAAAATATTATTTTATATTCACATTGGCATTTCAAGATCTGATAGAATAAAAAGTACATTTGTAGGTTCTTGAATTCCGATACTATTTTAAAAAGGGAAAATAAGCCATGCATTGTGGTGCATACCTGTAATCTTAGCTACTGGGGAGGCTGAGGCAGGATGATCACAAGTTTAAAGTCAGCCTCAGCAACTTAGCAGGGTCCCAAGCAACTAAGTGAGACCCTGTCTTAAAATAATAATAAAAAAAATAAGAAAAGGGATGAGAATATTGCCAAGTGGTTAGGTATCCCTGGGTTAAATCCTTTGTACTAAAAATTTAAAGAGTGTGTGTGTGAGAGAGAGAAAGAGAGAGAGATTATGGATTTCAGGAAGACCAGAACTAAGAGGGATATGTTTGAAAGTGGATGGATCTTAACAGAATTCAGAAATCCTCAGAGATAACAGGTCTTGATAAGCAGTGAAGTACCCAAAGCTTGTTGTTCTGTGAGAGTTGGGCCCCTTCAAAAATCATACCAGGCATAGCAGACACCAGAGTCTTTCAGAATACGTTGATGATTGAGAAATAGTACATGAGAAAATGGAGAGAACTTAATTTAGTATAGTGTTAGGCAACTTAATGATGGACATCTTTTACACACACACACACGTGCGCGCGCGCGCACACACACACACACACACACAAAATATAGTTGGGACTCTCAGAACAACTCAGGTCAGAATATTAATTACAATAATCAGAACTGGTTTTTAAAGTATCTTCTGGGTATTGTAAGGCAAAGATGTCTGAATTTGGAAATAATTCTGCTGCCTACCTTTAATGAAATACAAGGCAAATAAAGTCAGTAGGGAATAAATATTACCTTCTCAAGTCTCAGTGAAATACTACTGAAAGGAATGAGTTCATGCAGGCAAGTATCTAAGTGTTTTTCCATCCATTTCCTGTTACCCTAAGAGGAGACATACCCAAAGCCACATCATGAAAGAAAATACCTGTGCCCTGAATCAAGGTAGCATTGAAAGCCACGGATTTGATGTTTAGTGTCAGCAATCTTAAATGAGGGTTCATTATCAAAGAGGATTCTATCCAGGCTTTGTGAGAGTGCAAATGAATGTTATGTGGCACTGTAAGAAACGTTCCCATGCTCTAAAATTGAATTCTGGGAACTCTGATGGATCACAAAGAGGTACTAAACACTCTCTATATTCTAAAGAAAAATTAACATCATTGGGATCAGACATCTTCCAGGAACTTGGTCATTGTCAAATTTGTTCTTCTACTCAAACCATCAATTCCTTTCCTTTTATACATTTATGAAAAACCAATATGGGAATAGCAGGGTTTCCAAAAACCCCAGTAAGTCAAGAGGGAGGTGATGGGTTTGTGCTCCTTTTCTCTGCTATGGAATAGGAGGAGAGTGTCTTCTACCCACAAGCCAAGTGAATGTGGTTCTGGGAGAATATTTGTAGACATGAAGGATGTTATAAAGAAGGGAAGACTGGCTTTTGATTTCCCTTTTGGAAATGTTTTTATAAAACGCTTTCCTAATTCAACATCTGTACCTTTTAGAGGGGCATGTAGCAGTCAGCTTCCTACCCCATGTAGTGTGGCGAAAATGTGTGAGTTTTTATGGGTCCACCGGATATTTGGAAGAAGGTAAACTTGAGCCGTCCTGAAAACACTCCACCCAAAAAGGCTACTCTCTGATTTAATGCCTACATCAATGACACTGGAGATGTGGAAGAGAGTGGCAAGAAATTAAACTACAATCAAATCTCCCTTTTGAGAGAGGTGTGCATAATAAATGTGTCTCAGAAAATTCACATGCCCCTAATCCATATGTGCAACAAGGGGAGTACTGACCTGTAGTTGATATTAGAGAGAAAGGGCAATAGCCAGAAGGGGCTGGCTCTAAAGGCAGTTCAGTAACACCGCCCCCCCCCATTAGGTTTCTTTGGGAGAAATCTGGGGTAAAAGAGTAAACATTAATTACCACACAACACTAAAGATTTAATCAAGTCTAAAGACCTGACTGGATTGTTAGGAAATGTGCTTATATGTGACTGGATTAGTAACTTTTCCCCAAGAAGCCAGCACCAAAGTGATTCAACAAGCAAAGATATTTTATTATGGGGAGCTTGGCCTCAGAATTGATAATAGAACTGGATTTCAAAGGGCGATCCCTGAGGCTTTCCGTCTATTATGTTCCCTGTAATGGAAGGTCTATACAAAGCATACCCATGGCCACTTCAATATTCAAAACAAAGTGGATGGTTTCAAAGAACATGAATGGATTTGTTGGCTAAAAAATTGGAACATAGACCCTACCAATTCAGACTGATCAGTAAAGTGATTATATCAGAGGTTGGTAAATAGCTTGTGAAAATAGCAGAAAAGAATGATTGAGGACCTAGAGCTGAGACAGGTTCGTATTGAAATGTGGTCCAGTGGCAAACATGACCTAGATCAGAGAGAAAACTGGACTTTTAAAATGTCCAGGGATGCTGCAACCATCAACTGAGATTTTTTTTTCATAAAAATAATTAGTTTTGTTGTCATTTGTTTATTTGTTTTATGTATTATTTTCTTATATTATCTTATTTTGATTTTCCTCAAGGTTAGTCATACTATAAAATATGTTACTTAACCAAATATATTGGAGATAAAATTATTTAAAACTTCAGCTTAAAAATAAACTTTTATTGTGAATATTACCATGAATTTCAAAGCCAAATAATACAGCATAATGAGTCTACTGTATCAATCACTGTCTCCCTTAATGTTCAATGTTCTTGTTTCATTGTCATACCTCCTCCATTTTGGTCTCCATAGATTGCTTTGGAGCATATCGAAGACATTTTATTTTTTTAAAAAATATTTTCATTAATTCTTGAGATAGCATCTTTACTACATTGCCTAGGCTAGCCTCAAATTCCTGATCCTTTTGCCTCAGTCTGCCTCATAGCTGGGATTATAGACATGTGCCACCATGCCTAGCTAAGTCATTGTAATTTTAGTGTGATAAATACTTCTAGGTATCTTTCTAAAATGATTCATAGCTTTGTTTTTGGTGTTCAAGTCTATGAAATTTGTGGATTTATAATTTCTGTTTTTGGATCACTCTGAGAGCTTAGAAAAGTAATACCAATTATTGATTCTACTTAAACGTGATTTAGTTTTGATTGAGTATTGATTCTTAGACACTTATTAACTGAGCATATTATGTAAAGAAATGTTAAAAACTGATTATGAGCTGCTTAGCTTTAAGAGTTAGTTTTGAGTCAAAATCCCATTTCTAATGTTTTCTATCTAAATAAAAGTTGTTATCCACTAGTCTCCCATACTTCATCTGCATACTTCATCTTTACTTAATAATAGAATTTGGCTTACTACTTGGTTTTAACATTAAATCTGGTGAACAAATAATGTGTTCTGCACAATAACTGGTACTATATATAATGGCTAATGCTGTTATTTGTATTGAAATAGAGTGAAGTAACAATGTGAAGTACTAGGAAGAGAAAAAGGAACTCTTCATGAGAATTGATTAATTCAAAATGAAATTTTCCTAGAATAATGGAGTGATGCCAGATTCTGTCTCCTAGCAGTCTAGGTAGCAAGAATCTTTCTGTGGTGCTCAGAGCACTTCCATGGCCAGAAGTGTTTTGCAAAACTACTATTTTCTACTTCGTGTAGCAGATTCCCGTTAGTTACCCAGTCCAACATATTTATGATGTAAGCAAGTTATCTTATGTTTCACAGAGAATATATAAAATATAATGTAGGGGCTGGGACTGTAGCTCAGTGGTAGAGCGCTTGCCTCTCATGCGTGAGGCCCTGGGTTTGATCCTCAGAACCACATACAAAGCAATAAAATAAAGACATTGTGTCCATCTACAACTAAAAAAAAAGAAAACATAATGTAAAATTCAAGCTGGATTTTTTTTGTAGAAATTGATGAGCTAATTTAAAAAATCATATGAAAATGCAAGGGTTGTAGAATAGTCAAAATGATTTTGAAAAAGAACAAAGAGGACTCATATCTCAGACATATAGTAGGTCAATGGAATAATATTGTGCATGCAGGAATAAATCCTCACACTTAAGATCAATTGATTTTGAGCAAGAGTATCCATTGGAAAGAGATAGGCTTTTTACCCAACGGCACTAGCACAGATGGACACACACATTCAAAATAAAATAAAATTTAACCCCACTTCATATCATAAAAAATTACCTCAAAATAGATAAAAAATCTAAATATAAGAGTTGAAACTTAAAACTCTTAGAAAAAATGTAGAAATGAATCAGTTGTGTTCAGGGGTTAGGCCGTGATTCCTTTGTTATGACAAATAACACACAAACAATCATATATGTATTTATATATAAATATATATTTTGAAAACCTCATATATATATATGAGGTTTTCAAAATCAAAAACATTGGTTCTTCAAAGAGTCTTTCAGAAAGCGAAATGAGAGAAAGTATTTGCAAAAATATGTGATAATAAACATATATGCAACATGAAAAATGCCTTATAACTCCACAATAAAAGGCTATAAGTTCAATACATTATAAGCAAAATATTTCAACAGATATTTCTCCAAAGAAAAAATAAAAGTAGTCAGTATTTGATCAATGGTGTTAAGAAAAAGATGTTCAACACTATTAGTTAATAAGAAAATGCAAATTAATTCTACAATGAAAAGCTACTTCACAGCAACTAGGATAGGTATAATGAAAAAGACAAAAAATAATGTGTTGGTAAGTGTGTAAAGGAATTGGAAACTTTCTACATTGTTGGTGAGAATGTAAAATGTTGTAGCAACTTTGGAAAATAGCTTTGCAATTGTTCAAAATATTAACATAAGGTTATCATGTGGTTTAGCAATTTACTTTCTAGGCATATGCCCAAGAGAAATGAAAAAAGGTGCACATAAAAGCATATACATAAATGTTCAGTGCCACATTATTTACAATAGCTACGAAAAGGAAATAACCCACATGTCAACCAATCAACGAATAGTAGAAAAAATGTAGTATATCCTTATCGATAGACTGTTACTCTGTCATAGTCTGAAAGGAATGGGGTACTGATATGTGGAATAGCATAGATAAACTTTGAAAATATTACATAAGTGAAAGAAGCTAGTTGCAAAATATCACATATTGTATAAACGATTTCACATATATGAAAGATCCAAAATAGAAATAATATATACTAGTATTTGCCTTTAAGTACTGTAGAGCATTTTGCAGTGATTACTAATAAGTGTAGGATTTCTTTTTGGTGTATAAAAATGTTATAAAATTATATTACAGTGATGACTGCTCAAATCTCCGACTATGCTAAACACACCAAATTGTACAATATAAGGGGTAAAATTTTTATGTGAACTGTATTTCACTGACCTCTTGAGTAAGCAAATGTGGATGGAATATGGGAAAAAAGGGGTTTAAGGTATTCGAGGAACATGTCTTGGATTTAGATTATTATTTGGGATAATAATAATAATACAGATGACTTATTAGAACATGGGAAGTCCCTGTTAATGTTGATTGGTGGGATTCTAGAAGCATAAGTTGTCTGTAACTCTAGAGGCATTTTTCCAGCAGAGAAATCTTCATCAGAGGAATACCAGTTTGCTGGAGAGTCAGTGCAATGAGGAAAAAGAGTTTAAACTGTTGAGAATTCCTCTGGAGGGGGGGGGGGTCAGTAAACTGATTTTTAAAAGAGCCAGATGGTAAATATTTTAGAATTATTGATCATATGGCCTTTGTCACAACTCTTTAACTCTATCCTTGTAATGAAAATGAGCTATAGACATTATTCAGGTGAATAGGTATAGTGGTTTGTTCAAAAACTTTTAAATGAAACAAGAAGGCTGGATTTGACCCCTGCAGACTATAGCTTGATAATCACTGCTCTAAAGAAAACTGGATGTTACAAGGACTTCTGAATTCATGTGGAATGAAACCCAAACTTCTCAGTACAAGGTTTCACATATCTTAGTTTTTCTTGTCCACCTTTCCCATTGCGTTTTCCATTGCATTTAGTATCATGTGTCCCTAGTCTAGTAAACTCTAATCCCAGAGTCTGATTTCTTTATCCAGCTACACTAAGTTCTTTGCTGCTTCAGTGGCTCTGTAGTAATTCACTGGTCCCCTGGACCTTCATAGGTCTGAATCCTTTTTGCTCTTAGCTGTCAGCTCAGTATCACTTTCTCAGAAGGACTTCTTATGACTAATCTTCCTCAGTTAACACCACACTGTTATGACTTTGTTGCTTTCGATCACAACACCCTTATAGTTTGTTCATAGCATTTATGATAATCAGAAATAATTTGGTTCATTTTGGTTCTTATTTATTATATATGTCTTCCTATAGAATTAAAGCCCCATTGTAAAAAGGGCAGTATGGTTTAGATAAATAAGTATAAAATAAGAATTATAAAACATACCTCAAAGATATATTGTGAATATTCAATGAGATAGTACCTGAAAGGCAGGTATCAAAGTGAGTGGAGCTCAAGAAGCATTTAAGGAAAGGCAGCTGTGACTTCTGCTGCCATCATCATCACCATCCCTGTATAACCACCATCACCATGAGCAGAGGCAGCAGCAGCATTACAGGTCTTCCAAGGAATAGAACTGGCCTTCTATGGACTGAGACCTCTGAAACCATGAGTCCTCCAATAAACTTTTCCTCCTCTAAAATTGTTCTCATCAGGTCTTTTAGGCATATCAGTGAAAAGGCTGATGAAAACAAAGGGTGAAAAATACTATGATTGAGTTAAAGTGGACAACAGTTTTTAGACTTGGGAAGAGGGGAATAGTTTATAGATTATTAATATCAGGGGTTTTTTGAATCAAAATATTTCAGGGTTCTGAAGCCATATTTGTGAATGTAGTGTAGAAGACTGTTGAAGTGATTGATTCCGTGTGAAGAGATTATGTGTTGTGTGGTTCACCAGTGAGGGAGAGTTTTTGATAAAAATGACTAGTGTGACTTGTAAAAATTGTCTGGAGAGTAGACAATTAAACTTTGTCTTTTGCTTTTCTAATATTTTTTTGTATTTTTTTTTCTCTAATAGAGTGGTAATAAGAAAAGGCCCTTAAGAACAAAGACATGGGAATAGGGGATAACATTCTAAAGGCATCATTCAGTGGAACATTGAAACAAAATGATTAGCACCTGTGATTTGGCTATTTGTGGATACTGGCCGTTTCCTTTTCTCTCCTCTTATGGTTTTAAGCTACCTGTGCTGGTCATTTCTGGGTTATTTCTCACTTTTTCTATTTTTATTTTTTCCCATATTTTCAAAGGTTTTCTTTTCTTTTCTTTTTTTTGGTACTAGGGATTGAACTCATGGGTACTCGACCACTGAGTCACATCCCCAGCCCTATTTTGTCTTTTGTTTAGAGACAGGGTCTCACTGAGTTGCTTAGCACTTCACCATTGCTGAGGCTGGCTTTGAACTCGTGATTTTCCTGTCTCAGCCTCCTAAAGTGCTGAGATTATAGGCGTGTGCCAGCTTCAAAGGTATTTTGATAGATTTCCCTCTATTTATTTTACTTTCTTGGTGAAACATGTTTTAAAGGGAATCTGTCAAAAAGTCCAATTCATCACTTTGGAATGACGAAAGGAGGAATGTGTTTAAAAAGTACTCAAATAGCGATGTACTTTTGTTTAGTTAAACTAATAGTCAAACTTCTTCTATGGACAGGGTCATGTGGCCTTCTCACAGTGCTGATTTTGGTTGATTGATTTCCGCCCACAGGGCCTGAAGTGAACATTGCTGGGATGGCCTGAGATAAGGTGAGTGTAGCATTAATGCATGAGCTAGATTGCTTAACTCAGGCTGAAGATACCTGAAGCCTATTAGAAATACAGAACAAGTAAGAGACAGAGTTGAATAAAGTATGACTTTGACCAAATAAGTATTTAATTGTATGTCACACATTATTTTCTTTTCTTACTACATAGCCCACGAAGTTCTAAATACTAAAATGGATGAGAGAGAAAGAGTACAACAGTAAGAGCACAAGTGGGACAAGTTCTGAATTAGGGCAGATTAAGTGGGGGAGAATCACCAGGTGAGCACTGAGATTACTTTTCATCATAAAAATTTAAACCAATAATATAATGAAAAAATAGTAAAATATTAAAATAAAAGATGGCATACACATGTGCATACACATAGCCCTACATATGCAATCATTTGAATAATTTTAAGAAATAAGGAAAATGATCACAGAATTGCATGGAAGATTCAAATAAGAACAAATAGTATATGCAATTCAAATTCCATGAAAATATATGTATATGGGAGATATTTAATGGGAGGCATATTAAAACACACTAGAATACTGAGCGAGTATCAGAGAAGGACAGGCTACCTTAATGTTCATCTGATCTTTCCATGTCTTCCAAACTTCAAAAATACATGTTTTTGTCACGAGTAACTAAGTCATATTTATAAATCTGGAAATGGGCAGATTTCAAGGTAGAAGTGTGAACGTGGTAGATTCGGAAGGCTCAAAGACAGAACTGGGACTGATGGGAGGATGCTTTTCATAAATTCAATTGCCTTACATATTGCAAAGTTATTCTTAAAAATAATTTAAATGTCTAACATTTTCAAAAATGAGAATGCTGAGTGACTGATGAAGTATTATTCGAAAAGTCGGTAGTTTGATCCAAGCTTTCACTTGGGAATAGATTTACAGATGCTTCCAGTCTCCACACACCTTGTTTTCAAGCAACAGTTATGTCTATCTACTTCCCAGTTTTTGCAGTCCAACTGGAAACTTCAAATAACCTTTAAAGTAAAAGTAGAGTTTCCAAATTACTTTTCGTTGCATATTTTAAAATAAAACTTATTTATGGACTTTTCTGTGTCTCAAAAGAAAACTTGTAAGTCCCCAAAATATTATTGTTCAAGCATTTCTGAATTAGGTGAGGTTGGGAATACTGAAGATGTCAGAGAAGGAGATGTATTATTTAACTGTATAAATAATTTTCTAGTTCAGCCAAAATAATCTGAAAATATACTTTGGGCCAGACAAGGATATTAAATTACAGAGCAAAAATTGGAAAAGTGAATTTGGAGCAAGTTTCAGTTTTATTGTTTGTTTATTAGCATTTTAAGGTGTTTATCTGCCTGAATGAAATATAAAATTAATTTGAATTATAAGAGATAACACTTAAGTGGGGCACACTGTTCACTTTGGGGTAATGGTTTTTATTTCTTAATGGTTTTTATTTCTTAATCAACCAAGTGATTCTTTTTTCTAAAATCTACTAGGTGTTAGCACTCATTCTAGGTGGTAGTTGATTGAACCTAAGAAAATTAAAAAACTGTTCATATTTTCATGTCATGGTTGTTCATACAGGAAAACATAAGCAATCTACAAAAATAAAACTGCTGGAATTAATAAGTGAATCTAGTAAGACCACAGGATTCCTGAGCAACATTTTTTAAAAAATTATATCTATATCTATATCTATATTTATCTATTTATATATATGCCTACAATACTTCTTTTTTTTTTTTGGTACTGGGGATTGAATTCAGGGGTACTCGACCACTGAGCCACATCCCCAGCCCTATTTTGTGTTTTATGTAGAGACAGGGTCTCACTGAGTTGCTTAGCGCCTCGCCATTGCTGAGGCTGGCTTTGAACTCGCAATTCTCCTGTCTCAGCCTACCTAAGTGCTGGGATTACAGGCTTGAGCCACTGCGCCCAGCTTACAATACTTCTTTTTTAGCCTTTCTTTTAGTGCATATGAAGGAGATGAAATTTTTATTTTTTGATATATGCAAAAATGTATTTCACTTCATAACAAAGTTTTCTTTGATCAGCTTTTCCTATAAGATATAATTTGCATAATAAACTTCACCATATTTATCTTATAAATGCAGGTTTTGATAAATGCTATAGTTGTGTAACCACCCCCACAATCAAGATACCGAACAACTTTATCACCCCTACGTAATCACCCTGTGCCCTCTTGTAGTCACCCTGTTGTTCCACTCCTCATTTTTGGCAAAACCTGCTCTATATTTTATTTGATGCTTCGCCTTTTCAAGAATGCCATGTAAATAGAACCATGCAGCATGTAGCTTTCAAAGTGTACTTGCTTTCACTTAGCATATTGCATTTTGGATTTATCTCTGTTGTTGCTGTATCAATACTTTGTTCCTTTTTATTGCTGAGAATTTTGTCATTTTATGTTTGTCTCAGTTTATCCATTACCCAGTTGAGGAGTATTTTGGTTATTTTTGGTATGTGTGGTTCTTCATCTCTATTCTATGACAGACAGAGGATTCTCACTCATGCCCCTTCCCAAGTTTAAACCTTATTCTCTGGAGAGACGGGAAAGAATAATCCAGGTGACGGTGTATACTTTCCAACAGTAGTTGCTATTCCCCTCCCAAGCCTGTGCCACAAAGAAGCTTTTTCAGATCTCTTAGCCTGTTCTTGATCTTTCTTCTGACAATTGGGTTAGATGTGTGATCCTGCCATTGGTTGAGGATGTCCTTCGTGTCTGTGGTTCAAAGAGATTCTGTTTTCTCACATTCAACCGATTGCTGAAGGTCAAGACCAAACTCAGTTGTTGGCAGTCTCAACCTCAACCTTTTGCAATTTGCTAACTATCTGAATTTTTGTTAGGAGAATACTGTAGGGAATCTGGAATCTCCTCTAAGGGAGCAACCATATGCCCTGTCTTTTTTAGGCTGTACTCGTCCTTATTAGGTTCTGGGTTAACTTTTTATGGGTTTGAGAAAAGTTGTGACTTTTAGGCTACACAGTGTGATTTGTTTTTTGCTGCTCTATGTGTGGAAGCAATGCTCTTGTCAGCTCTCTGCATTTGAAAGGGAAGCCAGAAGACAACCTACCTACATTTTAAAGGATGTTTTGGACAAAGTGTATACAGATGGTCCTCGACTTTTGATTTTCCAGCTTGTGATGGTACAGAAGTGATACCTGTTTATTAGAAACTATATATCATTTGAATTTGAATTTGAATTTAGATTTGTTCTTAGGCTAGCAAAATGTGATATAATATTCTCTC
>CM053399.1:146513384-146530543 GCA_028644305.1 Xerus rutilus
TATATAGCATTTCTTTTTTTCTTTTTTTGATATCAGGGATTGAACCCTGGGGCACTTAAGCACTGAGCCCCACATCCCCAGCCCTTTTTCGTATTTTTATTTTGAGACAAGGTCTTGCTAAGTTGTTTAGGGCCTCAATAAATTGCTGAAGCTGGCTTTGAACTCACAATCTTCCTGCCTAAGCCTCCCAAGCTGCTAAGATTACAGGTATGGCCACCACACCTGGCTATATGTAGTATTTCTTATAGGGTCTTTTTGAAATGGTTTTTATGTATCTGTGTAAATTTACCTTCTGTTCTTTATGTCACTCTTGGTAAACACCGTAACCACACAGTGACTCTACTGAAAAAATCTAAAGTTCATCTGATACTTCTAATATCACAATTGATCTTTTCTGCTATTTTATTCTTTGATAATCTATAATATTTACCTATTGTCTTTCATACTTCATGATTTTTATTGCATACCAGACTTATTTATTAAAAAACAAAACCATAGAGACTATGTTAATGTTTATGCCCAGAAATGTGAAAGATCCTTCTTCTATGATGGTGTAAATAGAGGGTTGAACTAATCTAATTTGTATATGAGCTTATTGTGGCTTTATTTAGCTTGTTGGACCACAGGTTTCAATTTTTTTAAAAAAACATCATGTTATGTTCCTGTCTTTTAGTTAGTGTGAGACCTGAAATGCCAAAGTTTTTCTCAATATTTTTTCCTTTACTGGAATTCAGCAGATTCTTCATTTGTACTATATGGTGGGTTTTCTTTCCTGCCTTTTTCTTCTTCTTTAGTGCTGTATGGATATTGTCACTCTGTATTCACAAAGCTCCTATGGGGGGCATTCTCCACTTCTCCTAGTTCAGCATTAGGCAGGCTCTCTGTATGCTTCTTGGTGATGGGGCTCCCTCAGCATCCCTAATCCTCCTCCAACATCAAACAATTCTGCACTCTTCCCAGTACATTGGTTGTAGCATGAGAAGTGTTCATGTTTCTCTCTAATGGCACTAGCAGGAGGTGGCAGTAATTGGCAATGGCCTAGGCATGAATGAGATTTGTGGCCCTTTCCAGGGAGAGCAGAATCCTGCCACATATCTGTTCAAATGACTCCCCCCCCCCCCCAGCATGGATACCGTCTGCTTCATATCAGTAAAGGGTTTGGACCACATAGTTTCCCTGATTCACTCTCATCAATAGACACCTTCTTCCTTGTACCTGGAAGCATTCAAGAAACAGGAAGTTTGCTCTAAGAGATGCTTACCAATTTTTTCTACTCTTTATGGTCTAAAGAATGAAGAGGTTTTACCACCCTTAAATTTACACAGATATTGTATGGCTGGAACCCACAAGGAACTCTTTCTGCCTCCTCAGATCTTTCTGACTCCTGAGCAGTCACTGGCTGCTCAGGAAAAAGATCTGGTGAATAGCTGTAGACATCATTATATCTGGGGCTTCCCAGGTTTCTAAATTGTCACTCTAGCCCATATTTGGTCTTTTAGAATTCATTTGTATTTCAGCTGTTTTCTTCTTCCCTGCTTTTGCAGTAATTTGTATTCCTGTATCTCCAAGAAAAAGATTTGCACCCTTTATGTTTCAGTTTACCAGGTTGCCTTGAAGCTACCATTCTCAGATAGCTGAAAAATAAATGGTGACTTTGTAGAATATATGGTTTCTTCTCATAGCTACAGTGGGGATGTATGTTCCCAAAGCTTTCCACATCCTAGGCAGAAGTGGAGATATAATTATGTTTCTAAATAATGTCATCCAACAATTTAAAAATGATAAAAATACCATTTTTATTAAAAAATACCACCATTTATAATAGTTTTGAAGTATGAAATATGGAAGGACATTTTTATCAAAATATGCATTAGAGTTTTACACTAAAAATGATAAAATGCTCCTGAGAAAAACTAAAAACACATAAGCAAATTGAGAGGGGTACCATGTTTAGAGTATAAAGCTCAATGTTTTTGAAATTTTTGTTCCCTAAAGTAATCTAAATGCAATGACAGTCTGAATCTCAGCAAACTATGTTTTGGGAAAGAATGCAAAATCTGTTTCTAAATTTTATGTAAAATTACAAAATCCGGATCTCAATGAAGCAGTCTTGAAAGTACAAAGTTGAAGAATTTATACAAGTTGATTTAAGACATAATATAAAACTAGAGTAATCAAGAGACTGTGGTATTGGGGAAAGGATAATCAAATAGAACAATGTGTCAGAATAGAGAGTATATAGAAATAGGCAAGCTTTTATTTTTCTAATCTCATGTAGAAGTCACTTTCTCAGTAAACTTGATGTTTCTTAAAGTTATAACAGGTTCCTTGATGAAACCCTCTAATATTCTCTTTCTGTATACTTTGTATGAATAATTGCAATGTTAAATCATTTTTCTATATTTCATTGTTGTTAGTGTTCCTCATGAGAAGATACATATATATGTATATATATATAGTCTCTTGTTCATGTTTGTGTTAAGGTTTGATACAATGATTGGCACATAATAGGTATATGATAAATACCAAATGATTGACATGTTTTTGTATTGTGTGTAGTAAACAATTTGAGATTATTCTGGGATATAGCTGAAAGGCCTTTGTTGACATTTTCTAAACTAAAAGAAGGGACATGTACAGGAGATCACAATTTTGCTTTTTTGATGTTCTAACTGTTTTCTTTATTGCTTTTTTCTTACTGTATTCATCTGTTCTTTAGTTTTTTCCTAAGATTGCTGTATCATTTGATATTCCTAATTTCAAGCAATCAGAAACAAATGTCGGCTCCTTTGTTAGTGATAATGTGAAGCAAATTGTCTTTCTTTTAAGAGTGAACTCTTTAGAATGAACCATTGGCTTCTCCAACTTTTCAATTGCAATCCTACTGGCTTTTTTTCTTACTTTATATTTTGAAATGGTTTGAGAATCATGAAAATGTATAAATGTAATAAATTTCCTAAATATTTCATAAAATGTCAAAAATATTAACATTTCCACATCCAATTTTTCATTCTCTTTCTCTTGGTTGGATGCATATGTAATATATACACATTTTACATATACACTTATAGCTACACACACACATATATGAATTTATATGGATACATATTGTTTATATATATATATATATACATGTATATAATGTTTTTCAAAAGTTTGGATTAAATTTAAAGATGTGAATATTCTTTTATCTCTAAATACTTCAAAATGTGTTGCTTAGAAACAAGAATTATATTTTTATGGTTTAGATATTAGGTGTCCTCCAAAAGCTCATGTATGAGACAACATAATAAGATTTAGACAGGAAATGATTGGGTTATGAGAGCCTTAACTCAATCAGTACATTAATCGCCTGGTAGGAATTGACTAATTGTTAACTGAAGGCAGATAGGATGTGGCTGGAGAAGGTGAGTCATTAGGGGTGTGCCTTTGTGGTATATATTTTGTTCTTGTTGAGCAGAGCGCAATCGTTCTCTCTTCTCTCCCTCTCTCTTTTCTTTCTCTCTCTCTCTCTCTCTTCTTGGTGCAATATCCTAAGCCACTTTCCTCCAAAACACTCTTCCACCATGATGTTCTGCCTCACCTTGAGCCCCAAGGAATGGAGCTGGCTGTCTCTGGACTGAGTGAGACCCTGACACCATTAGTCCCCACATAAATTTTTTCTTCTCTAATTGTCCTTGTCTGTGTCTTTTGGTCATAGCAATGAAAAAGATGACTAAAACAATAGTTTTACTTACTCAAAGTAAAATTATCAAATGCAGGAATTACTTTGAGACAATATTATCAAAACTACAAACTTTATAAAAATTTCTCTAGTTTTCCCATTAATATCCTCTTTTAGCAAGAAAACATTTCTATGTATTTCAGTGTCCAGTACAGTTAAATTTAGTTATTTAGTCTGTCTGTCATTATCTTAATATGAATTCTGACTGTTCATCCTTTAGATTAGCTCTTAATTTGTTTTTTGTTTTTGTTTTCTATTTTTTTGCTTTTCATCATAATTGCAATTGAGGTGTAAGTTAATAAGTGACTCAGAGCTATGATAAGCTATGAGGCACTTGATATAACTTAATTTAACTGATAATTTGTTTCTCTATTGTATTTATCATGGTAATGAATAAACATTTAACTGGAATCATTTTAAAATATTTGTTTCACATCATATTTCTGACTGCTACTTTTAGTTTATAATGATCATTGTCTGAAATGATTAATAATAAGATGGATGTCAAGAGGAGATTTCCTAATCCCATAATTTCTGCTACATTTATTAGTTTGCAATCTCCTGTGAAAGACAGATGTTCCTTTTCCACTATGATTATCTATTTGGTCATGGGTTCTTATTGTTTTAATGATCTACAGTATATGTTTCTCATTATTTTTTTGTGAATGTGTCATTGATTGTAAAAGTTTTTCTCAGTATTCATTTCTTCAGTATACATTTGCCTTACTAAAGAATCTAGAGTATCCTGGTCCTATTAGGAAGAAGTAACTAGTTTTGAGGACTAGCAAAATGTTCCCTGGATGTCAAGGCAGTAAGTGTTCCTGTAGTATACAAAATGGTACAAAGATAGAATGATGACATACTTTAGAGGCAAGATGGTAAATATGTTACAATTCATGCTAAGTTAAATAAAACAGCTTCTGGCATTTCCCATTTATCTCCAGATCGATAGCTGCATGCCATGTTTTCTGTATCAGCTAACATGATGAGTGAAATTGGATATAATAGATAATATTTCTTTTGTATGTACATTTCAAATTTTGATAGTGGCATCAATTTCTTAATTTCCTCCCAGTCAGTTTTTCTGCTTTTGATATACTGGAAAGAGTTAGGTTAGATGTGTGCCAAAGATTTCTATATGGTATTTCTTACTATAGTAGTCAGTATTTCAACTGTCAGTGATGCTGTGGAGATGCTGCAAGGTGTTAATGATTTCTATTATAATATAGACTCACAACCTTGTTATCAAGATTTATACACAGGGTGTTTTGGATGATCTATCAGAGCTATAATAAGCTGTATTTATGTCAGGACTCTGTTTATTGCCTGATCTCCATAAACTCACATACACACTAATGGACAATAGATGATGTTGGTCTTTAGAGTTATAATATTAACTTTGACCATTATATACTAATCTAAATATGACTTAAACAACTTTAGGTTACTCTGATAAAGAGTAGGATAAAAATACAAAGACTATATGGACAAGGTAGTGTTTTTTCCTTTACTATACACAATTTATGCTTTATTCAAGAAACCATAAATGCAGAATTGACTCAGATCTTAGAATTGTAGAATAGAAAATTAGTGGGGTGGGGGCATTTGCCTGGCATGTGTGTGGCACTGGGTTCAATTTTCAGTACCACATAAATAAATAAAATAAAGGTATTGTGTCCATTTATAATTAAAAATTTAAAAAAATCAGTGAGATGCCGATATTTTTACTTCTGAGCACCTCATGATTAAGTAATATCCAATAAAGAGGTTATTTCTCCTTGATCAAATCTTCTGTTTAGTGTAATGGCTTCACATCCCTGTATTAGATAGGTTGCCTTGTTTGTGTTTCTGTGGTTTAAGAAACACTTCTGTTCAAGCCCACCTAACATACACATATCCTGATGACATCATCAGTAGCTCTGCCAATATGACCACTCTGACTGGAATAGCCCCAGAAGCAGTTTTTAGAGACTCTGACATTCCTTCTCCACCTGCACAGTGGAGAGACTTCTCACAGGGCACATATTCTCACCTCCTGTGGTCCTCAGTCAGAACCATGTCTGAATTTCCATCTCATGAAATATTCAATGTACTTGTATGACAACTCTGGTATCTCAATGACAATACCCACCAATAAATTCAGATTTTTTTCAAAAAAAACTTTAAAAATAAAACACTAGATTGATCTAATTAATCTAAGCCACTCAGATTAGCACAATATATCACATTATATCCAGAACACATAAATATTCATTGACATGTTGCCATTGACACATTCAGCCTGGTCTAAAATTTTGTTTTCCATCTTCATAAATCATCCTCAGGACCTATTTTTGTATATCTTCCACAGATTCTTCCTTATTAAGTTAGCATAATTTTCAACATTTGTGCTTTTCTGGGAGTGTATATTTAAATTTCTTTCCTCAGGCTTTATGTTATAGTCTATCTGTGATACAAAGGAGGCTATTCCTATAGTTATAATTTTGTTACTGAGGAAAGTGTAAGGAATTGGTTTATCTTAAAAGATAAGTGTCTCATTTGAGTTGCTATGATGAGGTGGGGAGGTGTCACTTCAACTAGCAGGAGAGATTTGGGGGAATGATGAGTTTTGAAATTCCTTATATATCTGCATTTCACTTGGTAGATCAAAAACTTTAAGAAAACATATCCTGACTTTTTATGAGAGGGATCTGGAGAGACAATGAGTTTAACTGAATGGATGATTTCAATGAATTCAATTGTCATTGCAATTTGGCAACCTATAGGATCAAACCTTGAGTTGAACTGTTAGTTGCCTTAAGCTTGCTGCTGCTAGAAGTAACAGTTTTTTAACATTTACATACTATACTTTGTTTCAGTTTATGTAAAACAAAACAAAACTAATTTTAGAGATTCTTTTTTTAAGTGCTCTTAGAAGTAGTCACTCCATGCTGCAGTTCTTGAATTACTTTTGCAGATCATGAAATTCTATCATAATAATGGCAAGGATCCCCCTTTCCCAATTTGCTTTCAATCAATTCTTTAATCATGGTTAAAATAGGGAAAAATTCAATTTTCTATTTCATAACTGAGTGTCATCGACAACCAGCTGTCCATCTGCTAATGATAATGGGATTTCTATTGCCTTTAGCAGTGAAAGCAAATAATCAAGTTTGCATTCCTTCTACCTTAAGCAAAGCCTCTTGTTTAAAATGTATTCTTGGTGACAAAGGATGAATCAGACAGAGTTATTACTTGTAAACAAAATAAATTGTATCATTTGTGATGACAGGAAAAATTTGTAGTCTTTCTAGGCAAGAAGGCTTGGAAAATGGTCAGAAACCTATGGTAGATCAAGAAAATTAAAAGTATCAAAAACAAACGTGAGGGAGTATCCGTTCATTTCTGGTCATTTCTTTCCTCCTGAACACCCGGCTGGGAACTATAGAAACAATGTTCCTGTACTCCATTAGGAAATATCAGACTGCAATAACTTTGTAAATATCAATAGTATATATGTAGATACAATACCTTATGCATAATCATTCCATATGGTGATAGTTACTATATTGCGGAGGAAAACAAACTAGTTTAATGGTTAATTAGTTTTAGGATCCAATGTCTGGCAGAAGGAAGTCACTTTAACTGTCTGTTGTTGAAGTTTAATTAGAATAAAATAGGTTTTTAATAGATCAGTTGTTCTAATATACTTACTCCTACCTTAAATGAATTACAAAATTATCAAGATCAGAGTATAATAAGAAAGGTTTTCTGTTTTGAATAAGTTCTGTATTTGTCAAAATATCTAGTTTCCATATATATCATTTTGTTAGGTATTGTGTCAAAATTGCAGTGATGCTTTATGACATTTTATAACAGCCAAGATATCATTTTAAATTCTATGAGGAAGGTCCTTTGTCATTTATGAAATCTTTTCTTTTAGTTTCAGCCATGACCAAAGTTCTACTTTTCAGCCTTTTTGTGCAGAATTAATTACATAACACTTAATATTTTGCACATCAGTTAATAATTAATGAGTGCCCAGTGGTCTCCCAGCAGTGTAATGAGCATTCTTCTCTTTTACTGTTTATTCCCAGAGTGCAGTGCTTTTTTAACATGCTGAGAATCTTAGCAGTTTCACAATATGAAAACCATGATAGTCCCCTTGTGATGAGTTAACGTTTTCTAAAATATCCCAGAAAGCAAAGAAAAAGAAACATCCTATCTCTGAATATTAATACACTGAATATACATGAAAGTTTTTACTGAAAGTAGGGTTTTTTTTTCTGATTTTGAACAGCATTCAAAATAGTTCTAGCATATCAAGAGTAAAAGAAAGTGAATAATGCAAGAACAAAGTCAGCACCTACTATCTACAGTTTTTAAAGGACTTGCATCTACTTACTATGAAACTCATAGATAAAGCTTTCTGTGGGAGTAGGGGTGGGTATCACTGATACAAACCAGTAGGACAACAAAGCAGAAATATAATCCTTACCCTAAAACCTATATCCGAAATCTGAAAATATTTTCAATTTTAAAGGACAGGTAACCCCTAGAATTAAGATTAGTGTTAAGGCTACAACTTCTTTCCTTATTGGTGGATAGATGAGGGTGAGTACTGAGGCCATGGGTTATTTGCAAATCTAGAAACTCTTGATGGCCAATCAGCTATTGTGAATAATTCTGCTGAGGACGTTTATGTACACTATTCTATGTGGTTCTAGGTTTTCATGTACCTCTTGTATATTGTAAAAGGAGAATTGCTGGGTCATACAATAACTCTACATTTAACATTTTAAGGAGCTGATTGCTGGATTCTTTTCCAAAGCAGTTTTACTATTTTACACTCCCACTATCAATGTAGGAAGGTTCCAGTTTCTCCTGAAAGCCCTTTGTGCTTTCTGTATACTGCTATAAACAATACATTGGCTCTATATCCTTAAACCTTGCTGAATTTGTCTTATTTTTTGTGTGTGCATTCTTAGGATTTATATAGGCAAGGTCACATAATTTACCCATAGAAATAGTCTTAGGATTCCATTGCCATATATTTTATTTGATTTCTTGCTGATGGATTTGACTAGAACCTCCAGTACAGAGTTGAATAGAAGTAGCGATAGCTCATGTCCTTGTCATTCTCTGAATTTTAAAGAAGCAGCATCTTATTTTCCACCATAATCATATTAATGTAATATTTTTGTAAATGCTCCTTATAAGACTTAGGAAATTCCCTTCTTTTTCTAGTCTGTTGATCTGTTGAGCTTTTGTTTTCTTTTGTTTTGTTTTTAAATATAAGGGTACTGAACGTTGATAAATACCCTTATTCATCTATCTGAAGTTTCTATTCTTTATTCTATCAATGGAATGTATTAAACCTATTGATTTTTGGATATTATACCAACCTTGAATTCAACCTAGGATGAATTCTACTTTACTATACTACATAATTATTTAGAGAAAAGTCCAGTGTAATAGTATTACTAATGGTTAAGTATATGAGCTCAGTCTCCTCTCAAAGCAAAAAAGAGAATATAATTATTAAGAAAATATTTTCATAGCACTTGATTATAAAATAAGTTCTCATGTATTATCATTTATGCATATAGTGATGAGTTTCAATAAAAATTCAAAGCCAATATTTGACAGAAAGTATAGTGATTACTTTTGCATAATTTTTTCTTATAGATTCTATACCTAAAAACAGCACAGCCTCAGTATGTAAATTAGTACAATTTTACATACAGATAAGCCTATAGACCTAAGACCATTTTTTTAAAAATATATTCTTAAATATATTTTACACAAAGTATTATAATTCTCTAAAAATATCTGCCTTTTGAATTATTGAAAGAGAGAAGCTGCATTATACATTTCCTTATACTTAATTATGATGATAAGTCAGTATCAGATATGTACCAAGTACTCAATAAATTTCAGCATGTTCTGGTAGAATAAATGAATGAAACATTGTTCATTATTGGACAGTACACACAATATCAAAGGTTCTTTTTAGGAATACATTGTGAGGAAGAAATCAAAATTGCAAACTAGATAGGAAAAGAGGTCAGTTTTTATTTGTGCATGTTATTATGTGATCCTATACATAGAGTCTCAAACACAGGCACACACACACACACACACACACACACACACACACTCACTCACTCAAGTTTTATTTTCTTGTTCCTCAGTTGGTTCCCTTGGTTCAATGATGACACTGCTTCTTCTGCTTGTTGGTTCAGGTCCTCTTGGAGGACCAGTGCCTATCTGCATGCATTCACTTCAGTGTTCATGGAGCAATAGTTTGTCTATAAATTCTAGCATTGAGGCCTAAACTTTCCATTTCATGTTGTTATGTTTATTTGGCTGACTTCACTTTGCAAGTTTTTTTTTTCATATGGGTTATCAAATGTAGGACACTGAAATTTTAGCATCTCAACCATGACTCAAGTAGTTCTTTGTTCAACTGAAATGAACTTGTGCTGTGGTGAAGTCAATTATATCTTAGTTACAACTTTGCTCTTGTACAATTTTCATAAATGCAAAGCACTTTTACCCCATAGAAGTAATGATAAGATGCAGTGTTCTGTACCATAAAGCTTCCAAAACATGATTGGAATCTAAAACATGCTTTGTGGAATTTCCAGAAAAAAATTCTATTCAAATTCTAGAGTGTGAAAGAATGATGGAATATTATAAGAAGTTAAAAATTACAAGTGACTTCAATGAGTTAATTAGGAAATGAATTATTGAGTTAATGTGAACATTACTTGCATACAGAAGTATTTTCTAAAATTCCCTAATGATTCAAAAAATCTGAAAAGTGCAGATTTTCATATTGACATTTTTAGTAATAGATTCTGTTTTTCAAGCATATACTTTATCTAAATGTAAACAGTGAAGATTTTCAATCCAAAAGATTTTCTTATAACTTAGGTGTGAGCTCTTATGGTCATGTGGAGAAAGTTCTGTTCCTCTACTCCACTGGTCTTCACTGGATTCAAACTACATCATATCAATGCATTCATGTGTTTCAGGCTCTTTAAATTCATTAATAAAATTGTGTAGCACTGAGATCTTATATGCATGACTTTTTGTGTACTATCGCTGTTTGACCTTTTCAGTATTCTCTGGTTCAATTTTTTCTTGAAATTCTTTGCAATATTACTCAAATACAGTAGTTTTCAAAGACTAGAATCTTTAGGGTTTGTGGTACACAACAATGATGTTATTAAGTGAAAAGAGAAACTCAGAATATGTCCAAATTTTTAAACACAAAGATAATTATTTAGGTTAAGAATGAAAAGAAAAAGAGTGGATTATCAAAGTGAACCAAAACTTCTAAGTAGAATTAAGGATCTCCATTTCAGACCTTGAGTCTTTATGATTGTATTCACTTACCCATTAAAAGCTCTTAGGAGGCATACTCAAGGCAAGGATTTCTGGGAACCAAACATGAATTGCTCCCACTTCAGATCTCCAGGAAGCTGTACTATAAGAGGTGAATCAGATACCCATAATCCTCTACAATATTAGATGGAGACATAGATAAAGTGCTACCAATTTTAATGACAAGTACCCCCAACTGTGGATTTGGAAAAGATTTCCAGAGATGATGGCCTTTGGGAAAAGGAGAAAAAGACTAGAATTTGGGTAAGTGTGGGAAGAAGAAGAGCATCTAGAAAGAAAGAACAGTGGAAGAATAGCTAGAGGATACATATAATTAGAGAACCATGAAGTTTTGTTTCCAGTTCACTTTTTTATATACAATGTTTTTAAAAGTAAGGTACATTACGGTCATGTAAATTAAGCTGCTTGAGAGATGGAGAACACTGCACCTAAACTACTAATGCATTCTCAAATTTTCAAATATACTTAAGAACATTTACAAAAAGGCCTCATATTCTGAGACATAAATCAAATCCAATAGAATTCCAGAGGTTGAAAAGTAAGTTTTAAGAATGGAAGTAGAAAATATTTTCATGTTTGGAACTTAGAATACATCATTTTTAAATAATTCATGGGTCAACAAGGAAAAACACTGCAAATTAGCAAATATATTGGACTGAATTGTGATGAAAATGGTGTACATCAAAAGTTGTGATATAAAGCTAAATTTGTGCTAAAAGGAAAAGGTACATGTATATGGGAGTAAAGAATGTCCTGAAAATACATAATTTAGGTATCCATCCCAAGAAGTATTGGGAAGGACAACACATAAAATGCAAAGAAAGCAAAATTAATGAAAGCATAAAAACTCAAGGGTGAAAATTAATTAGATAAAGGGAACATATAATACAGCTAATTACCAAAGGTGAAAGAATTCTTTGAAATAATGAATAAAAGAGATATGTCTCTGGGTAAATTTTTAAATAAAAAGAAAAAAAATGTTATCCCTTGTAGAGCCTGCAGGCCTTAAAATTTGTAAGTGAATTTTATATTATAAAAAGTACCACAAATTAAAACTTCGAGGCAATAGAAAAAAATTGGCTGTGTTTTTAGATATCAGCTATACACACTTATAAACTTATAAAGAATATGATTTAAAATAGTTCCAAAATACAAAATATTTATAATAAACTTAAAACCAATATTCAAGAACCATCTGCACCATGAAACTCCATTGGGAGAAGTTACATATTACATAAATGACTGAAGGAATAAACTATGTTAATGGCATGAGAGAGATTCAATACTGTGTTAAAATAATTTCCCCAAATTGATAAGTAGAATCAAAGCAATTATTATTATTATTATTTTGTACTGGGGATTGAATTCAAGGGCACTTAACCACTAAGCCACATCCCCATCCCTTTTTATGTATTTTATTTAGAAACAGGGCCTCACTGAGTTGCTTAGGGCCTCGATGTTGCTGAGGCTGGCTTTGAACTCATGATCCTCCTGTCTCAGCCTCCTGAGTCTCTGGGATTCAAGGAGAAGACCACTGCATCTGGCTGAATCAAAGCAAAGCTAATGCAAATACTTATAGTTTTGTTTTTGGTAGAGTTTATCAGCTGATTTCCTACCTTTCATGGAAATCTGGAATGACAATAATATCCAAGATGCTGTTACAAAAGAAGAACCTACACTATCAAATAACACTGTGTATTTAATAGCTTCAACAATGAGTTATAATTAATGATATTATATTTGGTGTAGACAGAAGCAAAAGAAAAGAAAAGACTGTCCAGGAAGCATCTTCCTTCTTTTATGGCAAAGATGGTAGTGCATACTACGGATCAGTATTTTTAATAATGTTGGTTAGGTTACTTGAATATCTATGTGTTAATAGTAGTAATTGTTCTACTACATTTTACTGCACATGGTAATCTTTTCCAGATGGATTATGAGTAAGAATCACATAATTTAAGACTTAAGCTGAGACAATGTTGAAAATCTAAAGAAATACCATTAGTAATTACAGTGGGAAGAATAAGTCAAACCTGGGGATTGTAAATAGAAAACAGGGACATGTGTTAACACTAAATATAGATCTTAATATGAAAGCAAAGCAATAAAACTTTCAGAAGACAGTATAAAAATTATTATAATTATCTTGGAGCAGGCAAAAATTATATCATTAAAATTAACTCACAAATACATCAACCTTTCTACCAAATAAAATTGCAAACTTTCTTGCATAAAAAGACATCATTGGGGAGTAGAAATATAGCTCAATGGTAGAGCACTTACCTGGTATGTGTGTGGACCTAGGTTTGATTCCTAGCTCTGAGAATAAACAAATAAATAATGCCTTTAGTAGAGAGAAAAGATAAGATGACAAAGGACTCATATTTTTAAAATAAGGAAAATACATTAGCTGATAAAAAATTCTATCTCATAGAAGTATAAGTGAGAAATTTTAAGAGGAACTTCAAGAAAGGCCCATAAGGACAGGATAAGATGGTCAATGTTATGGTCATTGGGAAAATAAAAATTAAAACTGAAATTCAACAGCCTACCAGTAGAGTTAGAATGAAAACTATAGTCAATGCCAAGATACTCTGACCTGTAGATTAATGAGAACTCTCAAGCACTTCTGGTGAGAGTATAAATTGGCACACTACTTTGGAAAACAATATCTACTGAAGTTGAGCATATGCTAAACTATGAACCAGCAATTTGGTACTTGTGCACACAATAGACATATATTCATATTTGTGTCAAGAGACATGAATGAGAATTCTCAGAAAAACATTATTCTGAAAAGTTTAAATTGAAACAACTCAAAAGTACTTTACCTGTAGAACAGATACATTATATATTATACATCATTATTAACTATTAATTGTGATATCATCTATATTGTAATAATTAACTCAGTTCTGTAATCACGTTTGTATACTTTTCTGTAAATTACTGTGCTTCAAAATCTAAAACATAAAACAATCAATTTAACAAAAAATACCTCAGCATTAATGTTACACACAAATGTTCACATAATGGTAATTGATACCCTATATTAATTTTTTTTCAGAGAAAGATAGGACTAGAAATAAATGCACAATGTTAGGTTATTTTTGAAAATAATCCAAAAAATAGAAAAAAATTATGGAAATCTGAAATGAAAGATATCTGTCACTACTGACTATATGAACTCTAAAACACAATGAATGAACATTATACAACTCTATGTCGAGAAGTATAAATTCAATGAAATGGACCAATTTCTTGAAAGATATAATCTATCAAATCTTCCACAAGAAGAAAAATAAAACCTGACTACAACTAAATTTATTCAAGAAATTGAATCCATAATTAATAATTTTCAAAAGTAGAAATCACCAGATTGTGATGCTTTCATTGGTGAGTCCTACCAAACATTTAACATGATACATATTATCTCTAAAACATTTAAAGAAATGATAAATTCCCCACAATCTTAATCAGAAAGTGGAAGCATAGATAATGCTTCCTAATTCATTCCATAAGGCCAGCCCAATACAAAACCTGACAAAATATTACAAGGAAGAAAATAACAGACCAATATTTACCGTAACAAGCACAAAAATATTTACATACCACAACCTTGTGAGATATATTCCAGGTATGCATGGTTGCTCCAATATTTAAAATGTAACTAATGGAATCTATCATATTAATAAGCTAATGGAGAAAAGTTACATGAGAATATAAATAGATATTAAAAAAGCACATGAAAATCCATTCATGTTAAAAATTTAACAAGTGGGGAATGGTGGTGTATGCCTGTGATCTCAGCAGTTTAGGAGGCTGAGGCAAGATGATTGCAAATTCAAAGCCAGCCTATCAACTTAGCAAGACCCTGTCTCAAAGTAAAAAATAGAAATAAAGGACTGGCGATATGGCTCAGTGGATAAACACCCCTGGGTTCAATCTCTGGTACAAAAAACAAAACAAAATAAACAAAATCAATCAAACACCTAGGAAATACCTATAGTTATTATAATACTTAATGGTAAGAAGCTGAATGTTCTCCTTAAGATTGGAAAAAGGAAAATTGTCCCCTCTTAGCAGTTTTCATGACATTATACTGATAGTCACAATTAATATAATAAGGCAAGAATAAGAAAGGAGTATGATAGGAAAGAAGAAATAAAACTGTCTATTTGCAACTGGAGTGATTATGCATGTAGAAAATTCTAACAATTCAACAAAAGACTTATTTTTCTAAAATAATTGATATGTCTTTTTATTTTGCACAAAGGACTTAAAATATTTGTTTCCATAATTATACATCCAAACAATTGCTGACACATTAAACAGAGAAAGACTACAACAGGGGTGTTAAAACTGGGCACAGGAATTTTTCAGGGTACTCTTTTTATCATCATAGATGATGAAAACATTCAACAAAATTAGGCTTATTCAGGAAAATCCTGAAGGAGGAAATACTGTTTTTTACAAACTGATGAGTCCTTTTTAGAACAAACAAACAAACAAAACACCCATAAAATACACCTATCATTTTCATGAATTAACCCCAGATAAAAAAAGAAATCACATACATGATTCATCTCCCACACCCAAAATTTTTAGAATACAGGGTTCATATTCAAAGTGAATTTCTTCTGTATCAGCAATGAACAATTAGATTTGAAATTAAAATACAGCATCATTTTCAGTATTATTCAAGGAGAATAAAAGAATGTACTTAGGTATAAGTCTAATAAAATATGTACAAGATCTATATAAGTAAAAAAAATGAAGTCAAAGATCATCTAAATTAAAAAAAAATCTGCAAAGTAACAGGGCAAAAGACTTTATCCAAAATATACAATGAACTTTCAAAATTTGAAAATAAGGAAATGACAAACCAATTATTGTGGGTTGTGACACAGCAAATGACAAATGATGCACTCTTTGACTCAGCAATTTTGCTTTAGACCATACAAAAATTACAAACATTCTTCAGTAGATGTTATAAGATCGGCAACAGTATTTTCTGTTACAATAGAAAATTAAAGTTGACTTATATATTTGCCAATACAAAAATAAATATTTTATTAAGAAACAGGAACTATAACTTCAGCATCAATATGACAAAACTACAATGGTAAAATATTTGATAACAAATATTTTCAACAAGCCTATTTTATAATACCACATATGTAAAGTACATCAGAATAATATGTACACAAAGAGAATAATATTTTTATTACACATATACATAGTAATATATTTGTTTAAATATCCACATAAGGAATTGTAGAATAAAACATAAATTGACATTTAAATGACAAATTTGGGGGGTGGTTATCTATGTGGAAGAGAGATAAAGGTGGTCTCAATGGTAAGTATGTGTTGTCCCTCAAAACAAAAAAGTGCTACAAAAGGCAAGGCTAACATAGAGTTGAGCAATGCACATAAAACTTGTTTAATTATTGCAATAAAATATAACTGTAATTATATATAGCAGTAACATATTTGGGCAAATTTATAATGTATGAACATAGAATAATTCTAATGCATACTGTTCAGTGATTTTAAAAAGTCAGTTGTAAAGTAGTATGTGATTTTTATCATACACAGAGAAAAAATTCCCAAGTAAACTCTGTATTTCTTTTATATTCTTAACATCATACAAAATTCTGAGTAGCAAATTATCATTATTTGTGAACAACATGATTCTATACTTAGAGGATGCAAAAAATTCTACCAGAAAACTTTTAGAATTAATAAAAAATTTCAGCAAAGTAGTAGGATATAAAATCAACACCCACAAATCAATTGCATTTCTATACATCACTGATAAACCCTATGAAAGAGAAATTAGGAAAACTATCCCATTCACAATAGCCTCAAAAAAAAAATACTTGGGAATCAATTTAACAAAAGAGGTGAAAGACCTTTACAACGCAAACTACAAGATACTGAAGAAAGAAATTGAAGAAGAACTTAGAAGATGGAAACATCTCCCAAGCTCCTGGATAGGCAGAATCAATATTGTCAAAATGGCCATACTTCCCAAAGC
>CM053399.1:146530643-146556547 GCA_028644305.1 Xerus rutilus
AAACTTAACCCCTATCTCTCACCATGCACAAAATTCAACTCAAAGTGGATCAAAGACCTGGGAATCAGACCAGAGACCCAACACCTAATAGAAGAAAAAATAGGCCCAAATCTTCATCATGTCAGATTAGGACCATACATCCTTAACAAGACACCTATAGCAGAAGTAAAATCAAGAATCAACAAATGGGATGGATTCAAACTAAAAAGCTTCTTCTCAACAAAAGAAATAATCAATGAAGTGAACAGAGAGCCAATATTCTGGGAACAAATCTTTGCCACACACATATTCAATAGAGCACTAATCTCCAGGATATATAAAGAACTCAAAAAACTTACCACCAAAAAAACAAACAACCCAATCAATAAATGGGCCAAGGACCTGAAAATAGAAACTTCACAGAAGAAGGTATACAATCGATCAACAGACATATGAAAAAAAGTTCAACATCTGTAGCAATCAGAGAAAAGCAAGTCAAAACTACCTTAAGATTTCATCTCACACCAGTCAGAATGGCAATTATCAAGAATACAAACAACAAGTGTTGGCGAGGTTGTGAGGAGAAAGGCATGCTCATACAATGCTGATGGAACTGCAAATTGGTACAATCAATCCGGAAAGCAGTATGGAGATTCCTTAGAAAACTTGGAATGGAACCACCATTTGAGCCTGCTATCCCACTCCTCGGTCTATACCTAGAAGACTTAAAAATAGCAAACCACAGTACTGCAGCCACTTCAATGTTTATAGCAGCTCAATTCACAATAGCTAAACTATGGAACCAACCTAGATGGCCTTCGATAGATGACTGGATAAAGAAACTGTGGTATATATACACAAAGGAATATTATTCAGCAATAAAAGAATAAAATTATTGCATTTGCAGGTAAATGGATGGAGTTGGAGAATATCATGCTAAGTGAAGTAAGCCAGTCTCAGAAAACCAAATGCCGAATGTACTCGTTGATAAGTGGATGCTGATCCATAATGTGGGGAAGCACATGGGAACAATGGTGGATCTCTGTTCACAGGGGTGTAAAGGGGGAGGGGGCATGGAGAAAGCAAGGGTGGTGGAATATGAAGGATTTCATAGCCCTAACTTTATGTATGACTGCATATATGTTGTGATTCTATACAATTTACAACTAGAGAATTGATATGTTAACCTCCATCTGTGTACAATGAATCAAATTGCACTCTGTTATCATGTAAGCCTAAATAGAACAAATAAATAAATCAAATATGAAAAAAAAAGAAAAAACAAATATAAAGGAAACAAAAAAAAATTCTGAGTAGTATTCCAATAGATGTTTAACCTCTTGGGAGAAGAGTAAGATTAAGTGGGTAAATCTTGTTTCAACAGTTTTTATTGTTTTTTTCCCTTACATAATTCTTTACGTAATTCCCTTTACATGATTGCCTTTACATAATTCTTTTGTAAATAAAAATAAATGTTCACTTAAAACATGAAGAAATATTTGATTTTGTTGGAAAAAAAAATCATGAAACAGAGGTCTTAGACAAGTAGCTTCAAAATTATTCTTCAGTGTCAACACTTTTAGGATCCCCAGGACTCAGATTTTTTGTTATAAAATGATGGATTTGTCTGGATAAACTGTAAAGATTTCTCTAGTTGAATAAATGTCTTTGAAGTACACTACTTTGGAAATGTTTCTTGGCATGTTTCCACATGCAGAAGATTGTCCTCTAATGCATTGCTCCAAATCTCTGTGGCAAGCCGGGCGCGGTGGCTCAAGCCTGTAATCCCAGCACTTAGGGAGGCTGAAACAGGAGAATCACGAGTTCAAAGCCAGCCTCAGCAATGGCGAGGCGCTAAGCAACTCAGTGAGACCCTGTCTCTACATAAAACACAAAATAGGGCTGAGGATGTGGCTCAGTGGTTGAGTACCCCTGAGTTCAATCCCCAGTACCACAAAAAAAAAAAAAAAAAAAAAATCTCTGTGGCACTCTTGGCTAATGGTTTATAGGAAATAGCTTTTTTCCTTTTTAGCCACTTCTCAGTCCTTTCTGTGTCTTGGAGCAATTTCTTCAGCTCTCTATTTTCATTCTATTTGTTTTCCTGGGTCCTCTTGGAAACATGTCCTACATATAAGGTGATAATACTTTAATCTCTCACCCTCAGCTCTATGGTCAACTCCAAACTCATTCATGCATCCAGCTATTTACAGGACTTTTCCACTTAGAAGACTGCAATTAAATTTCCTGGAAATATTCTCATAAATATATACTGACAGTTTCTCAAGCAAACACTAAGTCTCGTAGAAACTCCTCTCTGTTGATTAGTATTCAGTTTCTCAACCTGACCTATTGCTGTCTCTTTCACTTTCTCTTATGTTAAGCTCTCATCATTTCTATCTTTGAGTGTTGCAATAATTTCTTATTTTGAGTTTCCTAGACCAAGCTCAGTACAATTTTCATATCATTGATATATCTTTCTATAACAGACCACTGATTTTTACATATCTCAAATAGCATTCAGGACTTTAATAAAGTCACTTTGATGTTTTAGTCGTCTAGGGTTGCTCTAACAAAAATACTACAGCCTGGATTGTTTAAACAACAAAAATGTATTCTTCACATTTTTGGAAGCTCAGAAGTCCATGATCAAGGTGCCAGCAGAAGCTGGGCTCAGTGACGCACGCCTGTAATCCCAGAACTTTGGGAGGCTGAGACAGGAGAATTGCGAGTTCAAAGCCAGCCTCAGCAATAGCAAGACACTAGGCAACTCAGCGAGACCCTGTCTCTACATAAAACACAAAAAATAGGGCTGGGGATATGGCTCAGTTGTCAACTACCCCTGAGTTCAATCCCTGGTACCAAAAAAAAAAAAGGTGCCAGCAGATTCAATGTCTATCGTGAACCCTCTTCCTTGTTTACAGAGGTTTACCCTCTTTTTTTTTTTTTTTTTAAATTTTTTTTTTTTTTAGTTTTAGATGGACACAATGTCTTTATTTTATTGCTTTGTACGTGGTGCTGAGGATCGAACCCAGGGCCTCACGCATGCGAGGCAAGTGCTCTACCACTGAGCTACAATCCCAGCCCCCAGAGGTTTACCCTCTTGATTTATCTTCACAAGGCCAAGAGAGATATCTCTCTCCAGGACAATAATCTTATAAGAGATCTATTCCCATGACTTAATTATCTCCCAAAGATTCCACCTCCAAAATCTATCTAATTGGAGATAGCACTACAATGTATAATTTTGAGGGGCACAAAAGCATTCATTCCATCCATAGATTGGCAATACAAATCTGCCTTATCATAGGATTAATATCCAGAACTTGTAAAGAACTCACTCCCTGCCAAAAAAAAAAAAAAACAAACAACAAAAAAAAAAACCCAACTAACCTAATAAATACATGGGTAAATTAACTAAACACACAATTCTAAAAAAAAAAAAAAGAAATGTAAATAGCCAATAAACACATGAAAAATAGTCAACATCTTTAGCAATTAGAGAAATGCATGTCATAACTACAGTAAGATTTTATCTCAATCCAGTTAGAATGGAAGCCAAGAATACAAATAGTAACAATTGCTGGAGAAGAAGTGGAGAAAAAGGAATATTTTTACATTTAATAGGTTTTTAAATTATTACAAGAACTATGGAAATTAGTATGGCAGTTCCTCAAAAGACTAGGAATAGAACCAAATGACCCAGGTATGCTACTCCTCATATTTGTCCTAAAGCATTAAAGTCATCATACTATATTGATACATGTACACCCATATTTATAGGAGCACAATTCACAATAGCCAAACTATGGAAACAGCCCAGATTTCTATCAATAGATTAATGAATAAAGAAAATGTACTATATACACAATGGAATTTTATTTAGCCATAAAAAATAATTTTATTTTCAGGAAAATGGATGGAACTTGAGAACATTATATTGAGTGAAATAAGTCAAACTCAGAAAGCTAAGAATTGTATGCTTTTTTCATGTGTAGATACTAGAGAGGAAAAAAAAAATAGAGGTATGGGGGATCTTATGAAAATCAAAGAGAGATTAGTAAAGTAGAGGAATGTGTTAGCGGAGAGGAAAAGAGGGAAAAGTGAAATACTGGAGAATGATATTTGCCAAATTGTATTGTTATATTGTATGCATGTACAAATATGTAACAATGAGTCCCGCCATAATGTACAATTATAATGCAACAATTAAAAATAAGAAAAAAATAACATAATAAAATATTTAAAATTAGAAAAAATTGAAAAATCAAAAATAAATGTAAAAATTTGTGTAATTCCTGCTTCTCTAGTCTTATAATCGAGGACTCCTGTTTACTTTCTTCTAATGATAATTTCTAGTGAAAAAGTTACATAACAGTTTTTTAAAACTATGTTTACTGATGTCTAATTTACTGCATATATTTATCTCACAAAATTATGTCAATAGAAAATTTTCAATTTAATGATTTTAGTAAAGTTTAGCTACCATCACCACTAACTAGCTTTTCATTATTTCTATCACTTTACAACACTTAGCTTGATTGCAGTGGTTCTTAATCATACCCAGGTCTTAGGCAACCCTGATCTACTTTCCAGTCTTTATAAATAATCTTCCTTTTTCTAGAGATTTCACATGGTCAAGATCATACAATATGTAATATTTGATATCTAACCTGTTTTTAAGACTCATACATGTTATAGCATTTATCAATCAGTATGTGATCCTTTTAATTGCTAAGGAGAACCCCACTCCATGACGGACAACATTTTGTTTATGCATTCACCAGCTGATGGTTGTTGCATTGTTTCTAGATCTGAGCTATCACAAAAGATGCAGCTAAAATATTTGTTTCTAAATCCTTGTGGGGAGAGGTGTTTTCACTTCTTTTGGATAGAATCCTAGAAGTGAAAATGCTGGTCATATGGTAGATTTGTTTAACTTTAAAACCTGACAAAACATTTGCCAAAGTGACTATACAATTAAACACTATCTCAGCAAACCATGAAAGTTCCAATTTATTTTAATCCTACCTAGTTCTTTATATTAACCATTTATTTTATTATTAATCTTCTATTTATATGTAGCATTGTGCCATTTTGTTCTAATTTATAATTCTTTACTGATGAATGATATGAAACATGTTGATGTACATGTCTCTGTTATTTGTATGCCTATGGAGAAATGTCTATTCAACTTTTTGTGTGTTCAATCATTTTTATTTATTTATTTGTTTGTTTACTTAATTTTTTCATTAATTTATTCTACTTAGGTATACATGACAGCAGAATGCATTTTGATTCATTGCACACAGATGGAGCACAACTTTTCATTTCTCTGGTTGTATGTGATGTAGAATCACAACATATATGCAGTCATACAGAAAGCTAGGGCTATGATGTCCATCATATTCCACCATCCTTACTGTCCCCATGCTCCCTTCGTCTTTCCACTCCTGTGACCAATGTTTCTCCATTCTTCCCATGTCCTCCCTCACGTTATGGATCAGCATCCACTTATCACAGATAACATTCAACATTTGGCTTTTTGGGATTGGCTTACTTTGCTTAGCATGATATTCTCTAACTCCATCCATTTACCTGCAAATGCCATAATTTTATTCTCTTTTATTGCTGAGTAATATTCCATTGTGTATATATACCAAAGTTTCTTTATCCAGTCATCTATTGAAGGGCATCTAGGTTCATGCCACAGTTTAGCTATTGTGAATTGAGCTGCTATAAACATTGAAATGGCTGCACTTTTTTGAGTGGAGATTTTCTTTTAGAAATTGCTTGTCTTCAGGAATTATGTTCTTTAAATATTTTGCATACAAATTATTTTTCAGTGCTATTATGTGCAAAAAAATATTCTCCCAATTTTTGGACTGTTTTTTTTTTCATTTTCTTCCTGTGTTTTGAAACAAAGGATTTATAATTGTAAATAGGTCTAAGTTTTGATTTTTTTCAAATATGATGAATGCTTTAGGAGTCATATCTAACATTTCTTTGCTTAACTCAGGTTCATGAAGTTTTTCATCTATAGTTTTGTTCAGAAGTTTGAAATTTTTAGCTTTCACATGCGTGTTTATAGTTCTAATTAAATTTGTGCACAGTGTGAGAATTAGGGCTTTTTAGTTTTTTTTTTTAATTTGGTTATTATTTTCTTTCAGAATTATTTAGCAAATGCACTATGCATTACATACTGACTGTTTTTGCATTGATTGACCAAAATTTTAAAGGCTTATTTTTGAATTCTCATTTTTCTTCCAATTACATATATATGATCACTTGATCACTATAGCTGTTAGGTTGGTTTGGGCGCATCAAGCAGCCTGCATGTGCAAAGGAACAGCCAACCAGACGCTGATACGTAACAAGTAATGGCACCTTCTACCAATCAGAGGAATTTTCCTGACTCATCCCAGAAGGACTCTGACCTCAGCAGGATCCCCTGACCAACTCCAGAGAACACAGGACTCCAGATACCTCCTCTTCCTACCTCAAGCCCCCCACCCCTTCTTCCTGCCTTAAGCCTTCCCCTTCCTGACCAGGCTCTTAAAATTTTCGGTACCACGGAACACTTGTGCGATTCTCCTGGACCCACCTGGGAGCATACATCCCAATAAAGCCTTATCCAGCAGTTTAATTTGCCTCCTTTTGGTCATCTGGCTTTACAATAGCTTTATAGCAAGTTTTTAAATGAAGATCCTCAGACTTTGTTTTCAAATACCTTTTAAAGTCAACTTATTAATTTTTTACTAAAAAGTTCCTAGGAATTTAATGCAGATTGTATAGTTTCAATAGATCATTTAGGAGGGGGTGAGGCACTTTAAATCTATTAAGATGTTTGATCTGTGAACATTAAACATTTATTTAATTTTATCAGTAAAATGTTGTTAATCACATGGGAACACATTGTGTCCTTCTTTTGTTCAATATATTCCTGAACAAATTACTTTTTTTTGATGCTATTTAGGATGGAATTGTTTCCTTACATTCATTTTTGTATGTTTTGTTAATAGTATATGGAAATATAACTGATTTTTATATTTATTTTTAGTTTACAAAGAAAATTAAATAGCTCCTCTTCTGTTACTCCCCATCACCAGGTCTACTTCTCAAAGAACTAATTGTTGACTATTCAATTAAAAATTTTATACACTGTTTTCTTATTTGTCAGCACTAACACTTTATCCCAGTAAACAACAACTGTTTACTTCTCCCTTCACCCAAACCCTGGGGACTGTCATCTTGTCTCTATGTCTTATATCGACTTATAATTTTGACTCAAAATTTGAGACCTCATGCAAAGAGAATCATGCAATAGCTGTCCTTCTGTAACTGGCTTATTTCATTAAGCCAGTGTCCTCTAGATTCATCCGTGTTGTTGCATATGGTAGAAGTTTCTTCTTTAAATGTCCATTGACAAATAAATGGATAAGGAAAATGTGGTATATAGATACTATGGAATATTTCTCAGTGTTGTCTCAGTTTTGCAATAGGCCTCCACGGCTTCTGAGGAGATATATGGCTTTTAATTTTATTGTTATTCTATATATATGATGTGCCCTTTTTTCTTGTTTCATTCAATATTTTTTCCTTCTCTATCATTTGACAATTGACTCAGATGTGTCTCATTTAGATATATTTGTGTTTATATTATTTTTTTATTTTTTGAGATTCTTGGATCTCTAGATTTATTTTTATCAAATTGAATAGGATTTTAGCCCCCTCACTTAATAAATGCATGCTTATATATGCTCTGTAGGGCATGGGTTTTGGATGGTTTGGTTTTGCCAAAATCTATCACACCTGTGTAGAGTTTCTAGTCAACCTGAGGTATTTAGAGAAGTTATCAGGTTCCATATTCCTGTCTCATTTCCAGGAACTTCTTGTTAAAACCTAGATCCATTATGGCACCACTGATTTCCCTATGCAGGCTCTAAACTCAGGGTAGTAAAGAGGGTGACCCTCTCTATTTGGATTGTTAATGTTCTCAAAGTCTCTTACATTTAGAGGTGGGAATTGGGAGTGATTGGATTGTGAGGGCTCTGACCTCATCGATACATTAATCCATTGATGTTGATGGTTGAATGGACTACTGGGACATGAGACCTAGTTGGAGGAAGTAGGTTACTGGAGGCATGACTGGAAAGGGTTTATCCTCTCTCCTGAGCACCATCCCAGAACCACTGCTGTGCTTCGTAGCTGCCAGAGCTCAGCACCTTTCCTCTGCCATGCCATCCTTCCATGATGTTCTCTCTTGTAGGGCGTTCCTAGGGGCAATTTATACGCCAGCTCCAGAGAAAAGGAAACCTATCTCATTGGTTACCTCCTGCTTCCCTGCTTGTGGACAAGGCATGACTGCTTATCTTTGGTATAGGGTGCTCGCTTGCATGAACAGGCCATGGCAGACTAACCTTTAAGCTGATTGGTAGAAAGGGACTAGATATTCCTCCTCATGCTGAAGTGAATGTTTATATTATAGCTCTTTAGTAATAATTAAAACTAACACCAGCAGGATTTTTAACACTTGCATGACTAATGTACTGAGGTTCTGAGGTTCTTGAGTACTAAGATTCTCCAAACAATCTATATTTTATTTTATATTATTATTTTAAAAAGAAAATAAACATAGATCAATAGAAGAGAACAGAAAACTCAGAAATAGGCTCACATATACTAATAAATTTTTGAAAAAGTGCAAAAGGAATTTATTGGAAGGGGTATAGCCATTTTAGTGAATAGTACTCAAGAATGTGGACATCTATGAGCAAAAGAAAAGAACTTTGATGTAATCCCCACAAATTCTAACTCACAGTAGATTGTGGACTTAATGTAAAAGGTAAACCAGTAATATTTTTAGAAATATATTAAGAAAAGTCTTTGAGAGTTAAGACTAGGCAAATATTTCTTAGACTTAACAAAACAGGTAAAATAGATAAAAGGAAATGTTTATAATTTGTGCCTCTTAAAATTCTTATAAACTGCTTTGTGAAAATCCCCTTAACAACAAGAAGAAATCATATTACAAAGAAAAAATGTTTGAAAACCACATATTCAACAGAAGTATCATATAAAAACTCTTAAAGCTCAACATTAAACTATCAATTCAGTCAAGAAAATGGGCCAAAGACATAAACAGATATTTAATTCACAAAAGAGGAGATGCAAATGACAGAGTGAAAAGATACTTAACATCATTAGCATTAGAGAAACGCATTAAAATCACAAGATACCATTGTCCACCTATTAATATGTGTAAATATTTTTTAACAATAGGGATAAAATCAACTGCTGGTAAGGCTGTGGAGAAACTTGATTAATCATATTTTGTTGGTGGGAATATTAAATGATATAATCACCAGGAAAATTGTCTGACACACAATCTAGAATCTATACTCTTGGATATTTATCCCACATAAGTAAAAAATAATTTTCATGCAGAAATTAACACACAAATGCTCACAGTAGCTTTATATATAATATCCTTAAACTGGAACATACTTACATATCTCTGGTGAATGGTTGAGCAAATGTATTACATCTATACAGCAGAATACTAACCAGCAATAAAATATGGAATTATTGATAACTACAACTTTAATAAACTTCAAAGAAATTATGCTGAGTAAAACAATGACAATTTCAAATCTATATATACTGTGTACTTCTATTTGTATAATATTTAAAAAATAGCATAAATATAGAGATGGACACTGGTTAGTAGTTATCCAGTGATAAGGGTAGAGGATTACATAGACATAACAAGGTACCAAAAGGAAATTATGATGTTGATGATGGTATAGTTATGTATTTTCATAGTGTTTTAATTACAGAATATTGCATGTGAAAAATGGCACAGACACACACCCACACACAAAAACACACACTGATGCATATATAACTGTGCATGATGTTAACATTAGGGGAGATCAGATGAATGGTATATGAAATGTTCCTTACATTTTATTTGCAACTTTGTGTGAATTCTATTTTTTAAAAAAGTTCAAAAAGAGCTGGGCACAGTGGCACAGCCTGTAATCCCAGCATTTAGGGAGGCTGAGACAGGAGAATCTCGAGTTCAAAGCCAGCCTCAGCAATGGCGAGGCGCTAAGCAACTCATTGAGATCCTCTACATAAAACACAGAATAGGGCTGGGGATGTGTCTCAGTGGTCAAGTGCCCCTGAGTTCAATCTCCAGTACCAGAAAAAAAAGTTCAAAAAGGAATGAAAACATTCAAGAGTTTCTTGAAAATACACTTCAATTCTAAAAAATGTGAGAAATAAATAATAAACATCTTTTTTTGAAACTTTAAAAAATAATGCGAGAGCATTGCAGAAAATTAATAAAATAAAATACCAACATACTAAAAATATATGATTAATTCTTACACATAGACATAATCAACATTCATATTCATTTTTCTTTTTCATGAAAGTAATAAATATTTTGTAGTGGTTTTAAAATATTACAATACCAAAATATTGTAAGCATGTTTTATCATCATTAAAGATTCTTCCTCATTATATTAAATGTTCACAATAAGGTATAAAATTGCCACAACTTCTAAGGAAATTATTAAACATTTAATCAGCTTTCTACCTTTTAGTACTATAAAACATCTGTAATAAATATCTTTCTAACATTCATTTATATTAATATAGTCATGGAATCATTCATTTGGGATGAATTTCTGGACATGAGAATGCTACATGAAATATGAGATATATTTCCAGGATTTTTATGTACATTGAAAAATTGCTTTCCAGAAACTTTGCAACAAGTTATATTCCCACTAGGAAGGCTTATATTGTCCCATATATTATATAATCATAAACACAAAATATATCATTAAAATGGATGTTATATAGGAAGTATTGAATTACATATACATAACAATATGCACGTATTTATTTCCTTAGGTTAAGAAAAATAATTAATCTCATTATTTTAAAATTTAACTTTTTCTTCACATGCTCACTGGCAGTATGAATTTTTCTTTGGAAATTTGCCCATTATATTATTTATCCATTTTCTGTTGTAATATTTAATATTTTCTCTAAAGAACTTTTTTATTTTTATTTTTATCAGTTCTTTTTAGTTATACATGAGAATAGAATACACTATGGCATGATTATAAAAGCATGAGACAAAATTATTCTAATTCTAAAGAACTTTTTGTCTATCAGGTTACAATGGCATTCTATTTTCCAATTTCATTTTCCAAGATATTAAAAAAATTTACAGAAATAATATATTAAATGTTTAGAGAATACTATGCTTTTTCAAAGTGTAGAATTTCATGAAATTGCTTCTTCTGATCCTCTTCAGAGAGTGTTTAGAAAACCAAACACTGCATTATATTTTAGTAATTTAGAAAGTGCTATAGAAAACCAAAATAATTCTCTACTGACCAGAACCAAGCAGAACACTGAAATATTGTCGTTTTCCCATGCTATTTTTCAGTTGTCAGCAGGCAAATCCTATTTTAATATTTATTTATAAAATAGTTATTTTACCATATTTATTTGATGATCATTAAATATGATAGTAACCATATTCCCTATGTTCCCCTCCAGGCATAACATAATAAAGACCTGACTTATTCTACAAAGAGATGGAAATAAAGAACTTTTGGATTTTATGGTCACTTTTCAGAGTATGAAATATCTTGGGGTTAGACAAGTATGCATCAGGATTTTTATATTCTACTTTTGCCAAGTACAGACTCCTTATGAAAATCATTCAAACATCTCAGTTCTATGGCTTAACCATCTGTGAAATGTGTGTAGTAGGAACATTTAAAGCTTAATTAATGCTTCAAAGGTCCTTTGAAACCACTAGTTTAAAAAGTTTCTAAAATACCAAATTCTACAAATTAAATTAATTCTCTTTCAGAATAATATCATAGAACATTGTTGATACTCAAACCAACAATCCATAATTGAAAGCTTTATCTCATTTTCCTATTTCCAAATTACTGGGGGCAAATGTGATAAGCTTCCAACAAAGAGACATAACAGAAAGTCATTTTTTTAGTTTAGTTGGTGTCTCCCACTTAATTCAAACATGAAAATGTCATAGTTTCTCAACACAGCTTTGGGAATTCAGTTTTATGTCATCAAGTTGTTTCATTTTTATCCTGTGAGTTTTCTTTACAATATTACAAAGAAGATATCTTAAGATACCAATTTTCCACATTTTGACTTTCATTTTTGGGGATAAATTTCTTCAAAGTCTGCCTACGGTCTGTTTTGGTGATTTATTACAAATTTATATGAGGCATTATTATTCCCATTTTTATTTGGGAGCTTTTCATGTATGAACTATTTTCCCTATTGAAAGAGTTCATCTTCGGTCCTTGACTCCCTTCTTTTTCAGTCCCTCTGTATTTCTTGTCTCCTAATTCATGCTACCACTCTTTCACGTTTCTGTGCATCTGAGTTGCTTGATAGGAATGTTTTAATACTTTATGAGCTAAGTGACCTATTCTAAAACTAAGGCACATTATCCAAGCAGAAAAGATTTAATTCTTTTAATAAACAATGTTTTACTTAAATCTCCACTTTGCTGTACTACTGGTTGATACAAATCATAAATATTTTCTATACATTAATAATAATAAATACTCTTTAAGTCTTTAAAAATTCACATATAACAAAAATTTCAAGCCCAGCGTGGTAGTGCATGCTTGTAATCCCAGCAGTTTATGAGACCGAGGCAGGAGGATTGCAAGTTCAAAGCCATTATGGCTCAGTGGTGAAGTGCCCCTGGAATCAATCCCTAGTACCAAAAAGAACTTCGTTAGTGCACATCTTGCCACAACATTCTTTTGTGATATTCTAAGATGCCTTAGCTTTTGACAGAATCTGAAATGAACAGTATGGTGCATGATTCTCTATAATCTGATCATATCATTTGCCTCTAACAACCTCCTAGCAGGTTTGCTGGAGTTATTCCTGTGCCCCAGTTCTTCAGAAACCTGTATTTTTATTGTTTTCTTCCTTTCTCCTGCAGAGATTTGCCATTTTCTGTGTTTGAATTCCATATTTTTATTTCTTTCAGAAGACTAGTTGACTTCCTGTTGCCTTCCCTGGAATGCCATGCTTAAGCCTTTATATTCTTATAATAATTTAATACATTTGTACAACACACTTATTATTCATTCACACTGTGGTGTCACATGAGACAGGAGACCAATTTATATGGAGCATCATTTCAGCAGCATAGTCTAGCCCATGGCCCAGCATATAGGGGCCCCTCAATAAATCTTTACTAATCTAGTGAGGGGTGTTTTTAGATACAAGCACTTATTAGAAATGTGCCAAGAGAAAAGTGTAGTAGTACCCTAGAAGTAGTCAAATAGTATATGTGATTTTTCCATAAAATATGATGTGTAATCCATTCTTAGGTTTCTGCTTGCCTACCTTTATAGACAAGGACCCCTTTAAATAAGGAAATAGTTCTGATTCTTAATCTGTCAATATTTTTTAACTTGAAAGGTGTTTCTTTCACTATTTCTTTACCTATTTTTTTCCTGAATATGAGCACTTGACTGTATTTTCCTTTCTTATGACCATACAAAACCAAGGAGATGTATTTAAATATAATTAAGATGAGTGAATGGTATATTGAGAGTGATTATAAGTACACTAGTAATGTTTTTTTAAAACTGTGACATACATTAACTTCTCCCACAACATCTATTATATAATAATAATAATGATAGTTATTTATTATTATTATTATTGAGCATTTTCTTTAGATCAGATGTTGTTCAAGCTGGTATAAATGTAGTAGTCAGTTACAATAATAATACTATAAGGTAGTTTACTATTATTTTACTACACATCATTATATGAACACAATTATTTAATTTTTAGTAAGCTTCTGAAAATAGTAATCAATAAAGTTATCACTTATTACTAATTTAATCACTGAGTATTGAAGAAAGGTATTTTAACAAGAAATTATTTTGAGATGTGAGGTGTACCTGGCCAAGGTAAAGTGAGGAGCAGTGCTCTTGTGGAAAGGGGATACAATTGTTTCTCTAATACAGAAGAACTTTTCTAAGGAAGATGAAGGAACCAGAAAAGAGACAAACAAAATAAGAAAACAAACATTATCTGTTTCCTGAGTCTAGAACCACTGCAACTGCTCTGACTTTGTACTTTTTCTGCTAAAATTCAATCCAGACAATAATATATCAAAGGTGTAGACTGTCACAAATCCACAATCAGCACCCTACTCAAGTTCATTGATCATTCTCACTTTTAGATTCCATGAAGATTTTCTTCTAGAGAAAGCATTTTGGTTTCTCACTTATTAAAGGAAAATAGTTTTCTTGCTCTATGAATTATTTAAGGAATTATCACCACTAAAAACTAATTGAAATCAGCGCTGTCTTCTTCAGAACTCACATCAAATTAAAATGTGCAGTATAATTCAAGGCACAAGTTGAATGTGTATTTTGAGCTATAAAAACAATATCTTGGTGTTCTGAATAATAGAATGAGTGGCCTATTGCTTATTCATATAACAAAATTTAAACTATACTTACTTCTTATCTCTGTGGGAAAAAGTATGAGGAATATTCTTCAATGCAAAGCTGATATTAAAATTCTATACCTAAATACTGAGGGCATCTTATTGATATTTGTGCCAAATTATAAATAATTTAATGCTGGCAAAATCTCAATATTCAAGTTACTTTCTTTGACAGGTGCTGGATGTTTTGAGAAATACATTTTTTTTGCATTATTTTTGTGATATTTTTATCATGCTGTGCCATGCTGTTCATTTCCTCAATAAAAAGATGTTTTAGGAATTTGCTAGCAACTGAGAAATTTAAATTTTTTTATTGTAAATAGTATCATCAAGTGAAAATCTCTTCATATTGCTTACATTTTAAAATTTTTGTCTGCAAAATAGGTGTTTTGGAAAGCAAGTGATATATTTTGTTTTTGAAATATTCCACAACATACAATGTAAGGACTCATATACATATGGGTCCTTTTTAACATTTATAAAGTAAGTTGTAGTAAATATTATTCGAACCTAGAGTTCATAACCTACAATCCATTAATAGACTTCCAGCAGTTCATTGATACTTAAATTCCCTAAGACATTTGTATAAATGTGTTATAAAATAATTTATCTTATTATTATTTTTTTCTGGAGAAGAGTTCTTGAACGTTGTCCACGTAGCAGAGGACATTTGCAACATACAAAAACAATTAAGAATTACTACTTTTATCTATAATCATCATTCTATTGTTGGAAACATGCTAATAATGAGTTGGCACTTATTTGGTACCTATTTTGTAGAAAGCATTGGTTTAGGTGACTCATATAATAACTCATTTAATAGTCACAAGAATTTTATGAAGCAGGCTCTATGCACTTTGCACTTTACGGAAGAGGGGAATGGGTAATAGAAGCTTCACACTGTGCCAGATAAAATCCATAAGTAAGAGGCAGAGCAAATATTTGTATCTGCCACCTCTTTATAGAATCTTTGCTGTAGCACAGTGCCCCAAAATCTTTTCTGTGTATCTCGGTCGGTCTGTCTCTCTATTCTTCAAAATTTCTATGAAGGCATAGAAAATGCATGTTTTGCTTTTCATTTTCTTAATATGCCTTCAAAAAGACTTCATCTATAGGATATGATCATAAATATTATAAATACTGATCAAAACTTAAAGAAGAAATCACATATCTTCCAAATTCATTGTAATGATATACATTTTCTTTACATTACTTAAATAATATTAGCTTACTTAAAATCTTTTGGATGTGATCTGATATGTAGTGATGTATTTTTAATATGCATATGTATCTTTTCTTGCTTAGATTATACCTCTGTCATGTTCTGTATTAGGGACAAGGAGTTATTGCTCTTGACTTGTTGCATAAAATTTTTAGAACCAGGTAAAATTCCATTTCCTCCATGTTTGAACAGACATCATCCTGCTTTATCATTCTGGGGTTCATAAGACTTTCCTTGTTATATCTCTCTATATGTACATTTTTTGTTGTAATATAAGTGGATGTCTTGCTTTCTTTTTCCTAAAAGGCTTTATTTTAGCTTATAATAAATAAAACATCTTAAAGAGCTAAGAACAAAGGGAATATAAATGGGAGAAAGAATGGGATTGATACATAAAAGACATGTATGAAATATCAAGTATAATCTTTTCAAGGAAGAGTCACAAATCTTCCTCTAACTGGCATTCATCAAAAAGATGATAAAATGGTCTTTTATTATTTATTAATTTATGTGATTAATTTATTTCTAAATAATATGACTGTTAAACAGTAACACTGGAAATAATTCTCTCCTTGTGAACTTCAAGAAGAAAAAGTAATTTAAATCAATGAATAATACCTCTCAACAACTATCCTATTATGACAATTAGTCTGAAGATACACCCGAGCACAGTTTCATAAGGACAATTCCATCAGTGATCAAAGCTTCATGGCTCAGACTCATGCTTTTCTGTTGAAATGGCATAATCTGAAGGATTTGGACTGTGTCTTTTTAAGAGTCCTTGTATTTTTTTTCAGAGACAAATAGCAGTATTACGTTATTCTTTTACTTATAATTGGAGTATTGGTACATTCATGTAATTGGATAAGCTTTTTTTGTTTTTCAAACTAATTACCTGGGGTAGAAATGCGGTTTCTCTGGAAATGCAGCCTGCACTCTGAATGAAAGTGTATTTTCGAATGAACATGTACAAATATGTAACAACAAATCCTACTCCTCTGTATACCTGTAATGCACCAATTAAAAAATAAAGTGAGAAAAAGGAAACATAAAGGGAATATATTCATCATTGCAGGGATAGCTGGAGGGATCCTTCCAGGAAACTCTGACATACTTCAAAAGAACTACAGAAAAAAAAATCAAGGATTTACAAAGGGAGGTGTAACTTGATCCAACACTCTTGCAGTAGTCCTGTGTGGGAATCTGTACACTATATTGGCCGTTTTGCATGGAGTTCTTATTATTGAACATAACAGCAACTATTAATTTCTAATCTTTCTACGAAAGTTTGGTAGAGCAGGATCCTGCATGGTGTCTGAAGTAGGAGATAGAACACAGGAGTGAGAGATTTAACACTAGTAACATGAATCCTAGACACATCCTTTGGAGAAAATGCAATATTTCTTGCCTTAGATAACTTTCTTCTTTAGATAATATTATCCCAGTTTGGGGAATATTTTTTCAGCAACAGACTAAAATTAAATATAAAAGTAAATATTTCATGGCAATGAGAAAAGCAATTACAACTTTTAAAAATGATAAATACTTTAAGGATTGCAAAACTCAGAAAACTGTTTTAGTGAAGGACTATGAAGCTTAAACATTACTGTCATTGTGGAAAATACCCTGTTTATCATTTCAGACCTACAGAGGGAATAAAAAAGCCATAAAATGTCCTTCTAGTCATGGACTCCCTTGACTTTGCATTATTCTGAGTGATGTGATGGTTCCCCCTCAAAGAATCCCTTGTAAACTGGGTATTAGCAATGAGAAAGTTGTCCCTCCAGACTTGCTTTGCAGCAGCTGCCACACTGGCTCCCTTGGATGGCAGCAGCTGTGGCATTTTCCAGGCTCAAATGGCATCCATCTAAGGCATCTCTCAAGGTTCTGGAATAAGCAGGACTGCTTCCTCCAGCCACCCCAGTTCCCTTGCCTATCTTCTTGCCCTAAATGAGCACCCACATTTATCCCCAATCCTTTGAACACAACAGCACGCATGCACACACACACACACACACACACACACACAATTTTTAAGACAATGGCCATTTCTAAACTTAATTGACATAGATTGAAGTTTTCATTAATCTGGAAATGTGGGGTATCTACCATGTATGTCTTATTTACATCCAAAATCACAAATCTTGATGTTGTTATACTAAAGAAAAAAATAAGTTCCCTAAGAAGCTTGTAGGGGTCCTTTTCCTAAAACTTTAAGGAGAGTTGGACAATAAACCTTTTATTTTTTTTCCATCTGGTGCATAAATTGAATCATATTGGTGAAAACTATTGAGCGTAGATTAATGACTCATTCCCAATTTTTATATGACCTGCCTAGACAAAGACTACTGAGTTAATTCAACCTTGGGAGCCATGTTTGCTTTATTTCTCAACATCTCTTTTTGTCATAATGCTAAGCCAATCTAGCACTTCATACTTAAAAGTGAAGAAAGGACTTATCGAGATGATAAGAATAGTTCTCATTTTTAAAAAGAAATAAATAAGTTTAGAAATTTGCTAAGAATTTGTATACTAAATTCGTTCATATACTAAATAAATATGCATGGCATTTATTATATATGATCATATTAATAATGATAATAAAAATAGATTTTAAAGAATATCCTGTGATCTAAAATGTGCTTGCATATTCAGTTTCTTATTTGTTCATGACAGCTCTTTCAGTCATGCAGGGAGGGAGGCATCTATTTTTAATTATACCCTTTGATGAAATAGTGTACAAACATTTCCACTTTCAGTTACACAAGGATAGAAGGACTCATTTTTGTTTTCACAGGAGTTTCACTTTATTTTCAGATTTTTACACATCAAGCTAAATGGCAACTGGCCCTTTATTTAGAGAATCCTCATTTTCAGCTGTTGGCACCACCATCCTTTCAGCTGCTCTTAGCCTCTAGAGCCTGCACATAATAAATAATACAATCTGCTGGAAGCCTCTAACAGCTTTAAATGCTTCTGCTAATGTGCCTGTGGCATTTTAGACCAGACTTTTAAAACTTCTCTAAAATCTAGGAATTACAAAACATTCGTGGGTTTAAAAGGGCATAAATTAATGAACTGCTTGACTTTCTTTTAAATGAGACGTCCATTTTCCATCTCAATCACTGAGCACTTACTGCTGTCTGGTATCTAAATGGCTTGGGCAGCTATTCACCTATTATAAATGACCACATTCTTTATCATATCTGCTTCAAGCTTGATCAACAGAATTACACTATTAGTTTGGGAACCAATATATTAGAGATAGAAACCCCAAATGAAAAATCAGCTGTTGTTCAATGCTAGGGCAGGGAGGGGGGAGGGAGAAATTTTGTTGCTCATTTCTACATATAAATGCTGCTTTTTCTCTCTTTGAAATTCTAATCCTTCTGGCAGGTTCATAACCACTAGGGAAAAAAATAAAACTTCCATTGAATTTTGAAATTGGAACACATGTAAGAAAAATAATTTCAAAAAATTCTAGGCATATATTTACATATAAGATCATTCTCTGGGCAAGGTTCTGCATGTGTACTATTAGTAGAGATAATGCTATTTTATGAAGGTTTTCAAGACTCTTGAAACGAAGATAGTTTCACTCTGAGTGTTAAGGAACTATTTTACAAAAGGAATTATTGAATTTGCCATTACGTGTGTACCTAATGCCAATCTTCTTGGCTCTTGAAGTTTTGCACATGTGTGCTTTAAGAAGCTGGATTTTTGTTCAAAGTGCTAAAACATTACATCATGTAGAACATAATAAAACATTCATTTCAATAATTTAAGAATGATATTGCTGATCAATACTCTACATTTCCTTTTACTATTATTCAGCTATCCCAAATTGGGGAAAAAACGTGTTCATTCATGCTTTTAAAGTTCTACTGTGAATGGTTCTCTATAATTTGGAAAGAGAATGAAATAAGGCCAGTGACATCATTACAGGAAGGCAGTCTTAAAGATAATGAAGTCACTGAGGAAAAAACTTTAACTCACGAATGGAAGAATATCCCACACATGTGTCTCTGACACACCAAGGAAACTATAGGTGATCTCTTTGTTTTGTCTTGCAAGATACCATGCTGTCCTACCTTTCTTGGCCTTTCTCTTCTCTGGTATATTAGCCTCAATATTTAAGCTTTTAAGAACATTAAATTGCTATTCCACCTATGTCATTGTAAAGTACAACCCTTCTTACAGATTTGGAAAAGCATTGATTTATCTAGGATTCTTTACTATCAATCAAAATTTTTATACCAATTTCCATCTTTTTTATCCAAATTATTTACTTAATAGTGCTTTTTAAATTTTCCTACTGTCACATGAAAACAAGATATACTTAGAGATGAAGTTGTGCTAAAATCTAATTTACTTAGTGGCAATTATATGCAAGAGATTATAATAAATCTAGTATTTCATAATCTTTCCTCTTCATTATGTTACTTGATCTAATAATTATAATAAAACAACTTCAACTTTATTAGCATTTTTGAATATATTCTGTATGCTAAGAGTTTTAGTGATAATTTCTATAGAATTAAGGATGAATGACATGCTGTCTAGTCTTTTATTATAGAATGCTATAAAATATGCTAAGGAATAAATTGTCATAAAGTTTTTTAAGTTGAATTTAAATATGCTCACATAGCTAGAGGACTTTTCTAAGAGAAAAAAAGAAACAGAACAACCTAATAAACAAACAAAAAGGAACATGTAGCTGATAATATACATGCAGCATAAACAAAAAGAAAATGAGTTGTCCTCTAGATGTTTTATATATATGTTGTGTCTGTGTGTAATGTCCCCACAAAGATTACAAGACAAAACTTTACGCCAGTTTTAAGTTAAGACAATGAATTTACAAAGTTTGAAGTTTAGCTAAAATATTTAAAGGGGACAAAATTGTATCCCCTGGCTTCCAGTAACAAGGAAAACATCAGGCCATTTCTTAAAGGTAAAGTGAACAACTTGCACTGCTGGAAGTTCTGCCCACTGGAAGGATTTCCCTTCATATTGTCCTCCATGGATGTTCCAGAAGGGAGCTATAGTGCTGTAGCAGTCTACATTCAGATGGTAGCTGCATATTTTATAGGACCATCTGTAGGCCAGGCTCAAATCTTATTCTCTGTTAATTGATTATAGGAAACATTCCAGAAGGCCAAAGGTGTAGAGTGAGAGAGAGAGAGAGAGAAGGCAATATAGTAGACTGGGAGCCATATGTGATTGTGCCTTATTTGTGCCTTTGGAGTCTTCTTAGGCCCTATCACATGTATACCCATTCAGTTTGGTGAAGGGTGGTTGCTGTGTATGCCTGTTTTAACTTAGTGGGTCAGATAACACATAGTTTATGAAGTGCAGCCAGGTCATATGGTAACTTGGAAGCCCATAGTTAAGCATTCAGTTTCTATTAAGGCTCGGTAACAGGTCAAGAGCTCTTTCTCTAAAGGAGAGTAGTTATTTGTGGTGAATGGCAGAGTTTTGTTCCAAAATCCTAAAAACATGTTGTGATTTGTGTATATACTCCTGCCAGAGGCTACAAATAGCTTCTCCATCTATCACTGACACTTCAAACACCATTGCATCTGCTGGGTCATATGGCCTAAGTGGTAGAGCAGGTTGTGTAGGAGCCTGGACCTATAGCACAACTTTCTCTTGTTCTGGATGCCACTCATAGCTATGAACTTTTCAGGTTTTAAAGTGATGTATTTAAATTTTTAAATGAGAAAACAATGAAGATTTTATCAAACTTAAAAAAAAAAAGAAATGTTGAAATATTTAGGACAAAGGAAAATAATACAAGAAGGAAATTTGGAGCCATACAAAAGAATGGACAGAATCCAAAATGATCCCTATGTGAACAAATGTAAAATATATTTTTCTCACTAAAGAATCTCCGTAAAATCTAATGTTCTGTTTAAAGCAAAAATAACAATTTATTATTATGGGTTTAGCAGATGTCGAATACATATGTAAAATGAGTAGTATAAACATGAAGAGGAAGATGGAAGAACAATGTTTTAAATTTGATGTAAAGTGGTATAATGCCATGTAATGGTAGACTGAGTTGTTATGTTTGTACATGTTAACATCTAAAGCCATGCTGTCTACTATGTCAGTCAATATATATGCATGTAATGGTGGATCACTTGAGATGGGATGAATATAATGGAGGAAGTAAAGTTTTAATCTAATTTACTTTCAATTAACTTTATTTTGAATTATATAATTAAACAATGTAAAATAATTTCTGTACTACACAACTCTATTACATAGTCAAAGATAATATTAAATTGTAGTATGTATGTTGGGTACATAAATCTTTTCTAGTATTATATATAGAGAACTCACCAATGTAGTTAGTTGAAATGTGATTATTTAAATTGCTTTTGTTTTCTATGTATGAATTTTATCATTGTAAAGGCTTTATATAATATTGATGTGAATAAGATGCATCACAACACATTATTGCAAACTGTAATAGTTCATTAAAGTTACATAATCATTTTATTTACAGTATGATTATATTATTTTGCCAGACTAAGAAAATTGCACATATTTTAAAATTAAAAAGAGTTGAATGTGGATGCAGCTCAGTTCTACAGTGCTTCACCATTGAAGCACTGGGTTTAATCCCCAGGACTGCAAAAAAATAAAATAAAAGCTAAAATTTTAAAAAGCATACCACTGGTATAGTATTAAGAAGAAATGCAGAAGGGCTTACTACATATGAAAATTAAACCAAAAGAGACTGAAAGTATGTTGGGTATTTCTCTATGATATTCCATGTTGAAAAAGCACAAATCACTTCTCCAGCTTTCAATGAATTAGGTAATATAATAGACTCCATGCAATTAATATGTACAGAAATATTTACATCAAATAAATTGATATCACCAAGAATTTTCATTATCTTGTAGTCTAAAAATTGAATTTATGATAAAATTATCTTTTTAGTATTTTACCTCTGTTAAGAAGAGTTTAAGCTAGATATGAGAGAATTAGGTTTTGTCTTGACAGATGGTGCTCCAACTATATTAGGTCAAAAATAAAAATATTAGAACATTAAAGCAAGGGACTGATGTTTCCCTTAATGCTTCATTTGAATGTATTGTACATATTGAAAATATTTGTGCTTGGTTTCTGAAGCAGACTTATTAAATCGTCATGCATACAGTTGTAAAATCTGCAGTCTATATGACAGATGATATGAATCATTAACAATGAATTTATTACTGTTGTGTTCTTTGCCAATTTACTTTGGTTCAACATGAAAGCATTTTTTTTTATTTTTTAAAAAGATTTGCTGTACTGTTAATTCCAATTGAATGTTTTTCTTGAAACTGAAGGAATGCTTGCCAAATAGTTAATAATATAAGGCAAAAAATGGCAATGTTTTTGTTTTCTTGGAAATATCACACTGCATAAAAATGAGTTCAATTGGAAGCTCAAAGGGGAAAAAAGTTTATTTGTTAACTAAATAGATATGAAATGTGTGTTGAAATTGAAACTTTTCAAAATAGGAATAAATTATAGTTTTACACATTTCTGTAACATTAATCAGCATCCAAATGATTTTAGTTGTGATTTATAGTGCTATGCACACACATACACATGTTTCAAAAATCTACCAAAATGTAGGAGCACACTATTGGTTGAAGAATTCAGTCTCACAGGCTTTTATTTTTTTTAGTACCAGGTACTAAACCCAGGGGTGTGCTCTACCACTGAGCTACATCTCCATTTTTATTTTATTTATTATATTTTTAAATTTTGAGACAGAGTCTTAATATGTTGCTAAGGCTGATCTTGAACTTGTGTTCTTCCTGCCTCAGCATCCCAAGTTTTGCTGGGATTACAAGTATGCACCAATTGCCCAGTCTTCATAACTGTTTTTGGTATATGCTACTGACTGATATTGACAAAACTGAGTGACACAGAAGTTAGTGCATTTCCTTAACTTTTACAGATATAATTTCAATCAGTATCACTTTCCTTCAATCATATCAGTTTATAGAAAAATTGTTGAAGGAGTTTTATTTACATGGATATGAACATTAAAGGGGAACAACATTTTTTTAAAATATTTTTTTAGTTGTAGATGGACACAATGTCTTTATTTTATCACTTTGTATGTTGTGCTGAGGATCAAACCCAGGGCCTCACGCATGCAAGGCAAGCGCTCTACTGCTGAGCTACAATCCCAGCCTGGGAACAACATTTTATATTCAATTCAGTTAATGGAAATCTGATAGTATGTTCAGAAAATTTGGTTATATTAATCTATTATTTCAAATGTAAATATTAAGAAATACAAATTCACATCCAATATTACCATTTACAATGTAGCATTCAAATAGAGATGTGCTACAAATACAAAATTTAAACAAAATTTCAAGGACAGTATGAAAAATTGAAAACATCTTATTAGTAATTTTATGTAAATTAAAGTGAATCAAAAGTATATTGAAATTAATTGAAAAGATAACATTATGTATACTTGAGGTACACAGAACATATAACAAAATTAGGTTCACTTTTTTCTTTCTATTATATTTAATGTAAATACCTGAAACTTAAATTATCTATCACAGTAATACTCTATTTCTATTTCAAAGAACTTCATTAGACAAGAGCTGAAAGAAAAATTGTAAAGATTTAGGATAGATATGTCAATAATGGATATAAAATTATGTTGCCATCTGCATGATGGTAAATTCAGGAATTAACCTGATGAGGGATGATGAGAGATTAGCAAAAAAAAAAAAAAAAAAAAAAGACACATAAGTAGGGAAAAAGCTGGGACCCAGTGGTTCCCACACTCAGATGAAGTGGAATGACAAGTCAGCTCAGCACGTTTATTATATATACTATATTATTAAAAGGACTTATTGTGAGAAATTTTCTTCAAAGCACTCAAAGTGAAGGATCAACTTCTGTGCAGCCTAATTATTATTATCAACTTGCACCCATAGTTCTCTACTCCTGGGCAGCTGACATTTGAAATCAAGGTTAAGAACTGATAAATTCTATGGCTGGCACAGAAATCCCTTTTGAAGAAGGTGTCACCATAGCAACTGGGCAATCTTCCTTTGGTGCCTTTGCACCAAGAAATTCCTAAGAGTGGCATTGCCTCTGTCTCTGGGCAGTTTACAGACCAAAATTCATTTGCTGTTTCTCACAAAATTGAGTCATTAAAATATTCAAATAATACAAAAGATACAGGAAAAAATGAAAATGAGAGACTAATACAGTTCATTAAATAAAAGCTTTTAATAAAATAATTTCAAAAGGGTAATATTTGAGGATGTATGTTTCTAGATAAAGGAAGAAAGAGAGGAAGGAAGGAAGGAAAACAAAAATGAAGGAAAGAAAGAAAAAATGACAAAATCTATGCAACAAACAATGGTTCAGAAAACCTTGGGCATTAGACAATGAAGGAAATAATCTTCAAGACATAGAAAAAATTTGAATGCTTTCATTGTCCCATATTAATGCACACTGAGAGCTTTCTGGGCATAACTCAGAGATAGAAAACAGGAAAATATATAGATTTAGGAGTTAGATGTTAGAGGTCAGAGAGACCCATGCAGCTAGAGTATACAGACTCAGGAACAGAGTGAGGAACTTACAAGAGAACTTGAGACCTGCAGAGTATTGAATATTAAGCAGAGTACTGATTAGAGCATATTTTGAATATTAAGCAGAGTACTGATTAGAGCATATTTCTAAATAAAACTTAGGTATAAGTAAACCACAAACATAAAACATAAGGGGTAGCTGGGCACAGTGGTACACATCTGTAATCCTGGCACTTTGGGAGGCTTAGGAGAAGCGCAAGTTTGAAGCCAGCCTCAGCAAGACCAAAGTGCTAAGCATCTCAGTAAGACCCTGTCTCTACATAAAACACGAAATAGGGCTGGGGATGTGGCTACCTGCAAAAGGATATCATTTCCAAGTAATGTCACAAAATAGATAAAAATTAAAGAAAAAATATTAACCAGACCAATAAGGTAAAATTAGCAGTGACTAGTATCCAATAAAAAATTATCAGGTGTACAAAGAATCAGGAACATATTATCAGTGATTTAGAGAATATTGAACAAATAAATGCAAACATATAATTGACAAAGATATATCCAAATCATCAAAAAGAAA
>CM053399.1:146557047-146580177 GCA_028644305.1 Xerus rutilus
GAAGGAGTGTTAGTTAAATTTTATTATAAGATCATGTTCTATAAAGTGGAGCAGTGTTGTATAAAATTGGTCATGGTCATGGAGTGGTTGTAAATATATACTACTAAGCCTAGTGCAAAGACTAAAATTGTTTTAAAGTAAGTGTAATTAATGTATAAAGGACAGACAGAATATATAAAATATATTACTCAATTACAACTACAAAAGGCAGAAAATGTGGAAGACAAAAATGGGGGGGAAAGGCTATCAATACAAAAAATATAATCATGTTATAAGCTATATCAATAATTACTTTAAATGTTAATGGCCTAAATAAACCAATTAAAAGACAAAGATTATTGGAGTATATCAAAACACAAAATTCAACTATATGTTATCTACAAAAAACTCATTTTAAAATATAAAGCCATTATATAATGTTGAAGAGGTCAGTATTTCAGGAATACTGAATTAATTAATCTTTAATGTAAATGTAGCTAAACATGGAGCATCAAAATATGTGATGCAAAAACTAATGGAATGAAAGAAAAAGTCGATAAATTCATTATTTTTGTTGCAAGAATTAATAGCTCTGATCATAAATGAACAGATCCAGGAGGCCATTAAGGATCTGTGAAACTCAACAGCAGTATCAGTCAATTGCATATCATTGACATCTGTAGATTAATTCATCTAACAATAGCCAATTATACATTATTCTCAAGCTAACATGATAACTACATTCTGTTTAGCAAAATATACCATAACAATTTACTGGAATGGAACTTATAAAATCCAAGATCTCTAACCACAGATGTAACCTAAAAGTAATTAAGAGGAAGATAGCTAGGAGAATTCCCCCTATATGTAGACATTAAATAACATGTTTTAAAAAACATCAATAAAATACTCTTAAGTTTCAAGAGAAAATTTGAAACTTAAAGTAAATAAAAATGAGAATACAATTTATCAAAATTTGTGGAGTAAAGCAAAAACAGTGCTTAAAAGAAAAATTTGTAGTATTATATTAATATGTTAGAAAAGAAGAAAAAACTAAAACCAATAATCTACATGTCCATCTAATAGATTAATTTTATAGAAGACAATCTGCCAAAACATTCCAGAAGAAATAGTCTGAATAAGCCTATAACCTTCAAAGAAACTGAACCTATAATTAATAATATCCTAAAAAGAAATCACCATAAGCTTCCTGGTGAATTCTACCAATCATTTAAGAAAAACAAATATGCTAATTCATTACATCTTTTTTTCCTAAGAGATAGATGCAGAAGGAACAATGCCTAACTCATTCAATGAGACCATTATTAACCCTAATGCCAAAACTAAAGACATTACAAGAAAAGAACATTATAGTCTAATTTTCTCATAAAAATAGATGTAAAATTTGTCAATAAAATATTGGCAGATCAAATACAATTATGTATACAAAGAATTGAATATCATAGTCATGTGGGATTTTTTCATATATGCAATGCTTGCCCAAAATTTCAATGCAATTACCATGCTCCATTCCCTAAACATGCTAAAGAAGAAAATTTAAATTATTTTATTAATAAATGCAGAAGAGGCATTTAACAATGTAGAATAGCCATTCATATGAAAAACTTTCAGCAAACGAGGAATAGAGAGGAACTTCTTCAATCTGAAAAGAATATTGTAAAACTTCACTATGGTTAACATTATACTTCTCCAATGGGAAAAAGTTTTTCCATTATGATTAGGGAAAAGACAAAGATGTCCCTCTTACAGCTCCTTTTCAATATCCTACTATAAATCTTAACTAATGCATTAAGACAATAAAATAAAATAATGCAAATTATTATATTTATTACTAATGTATATTAGGAAGAAAGATAAGACTGACATCATTCACAGATGCAGTGATTGTCCATGCAGAAAATCCAAACAAACAACAAACCAGAAAATTTCTGGAATTAATAAATAATTATTTCAAGTTGGCAGAGTAACAAGTTGGCAATAGTTAACAAAAAGTTAACTCTTGTCTTTTATGCTATCAATGAACAATTGTAATTTGAAATTAGAAAACATAGCACCATTTACATTAGCACCTAAGGAAAAAAATTCAAGTATAAATATAACAAAATATTCATAAGAAATACATAAGGAAAAGTACAAAATATTAAAAAAGAAATCAAAGATTATTTCAATACATTGAGGGAATATTACCATGCTCGTGAATGAAAAGATTCAGTATCATAAAGACGTCAGTTCTTCCCAACCTTTTCTTTAGACTCAATGAAAGATGAATGAAAATTCTAGGGGATATCAGGCAACTAACTCTCAAGTTTTAAAAAGAAAGACAAAACACGCACAGTAGCTAAGATCAAACTGAAGGAAAACAAAGTCAGAAAAACTGTGCTTTCTATCATCAAGACTTCCTATACAGATAAAAATAACCAATACTGTGTGTCATGAATGAAATTAGAGACAAGTAATGGAACAGATTGTAGAGTACAGAAGTAGATCCACATAGATATCATAAACTCATCTTTGACAGGGGAGCAAAGACAATGTAATGGTGCAAACAGTCTTTTTAAAAAATAATACTGAACAACTGTATATCCATATGCAAATAAATGGATGTAGAAATAGATATGACAGCCATAATAAAATATTAATTCAAAGTGAGTCCTAGAACTAAGTGAAACACAAAACTAAAAAGTTCTTAAAAATTACCATAGGACAAAACTTAGATAACTTTGGATATTATAATGAATTTTTACATATAACATCAAAGGCACAATGCATAAATGAAATAGTTGATAAGCTGGAATTTATTAAAATTAAAACTTCTTTCTGTCAAAGAGAAAGACCAGAGAATGAGAAGATAAACTTTAGGCCTGGAGAATGTATTTTCAAGATATACTTGATATTGAACTGTTATTCAAAAGATTGGAAGAACTCTTAAAACTCAAAAATATCAGAATGGACCACCTCATTGTAAAACATCTGAAAAGATAACTTCTCAAAAAATATGTACAAATGACTAGTAAGCATATAAAAAGATACTCAGTTGAATATACCATTATGGAATTACAAATTAAACCAAAAATGTTATAACACTTTAACATCTGTTAGAATACCCAAAATTTGAAACCCTGGCAATAAGAAATGCCGATGAGGACATGGAATAAAAATCTTATTCATTGATGGTGGCAATCCAAAATGGTGTGACCACTTTGCAAGATAGTTCAGCAGTGTCTTAGAAAAGTAAATACATCTTCTCATACAATCTAAAAAAAAATCACTCTATGGTATTTACTCAAATGAATTAAAGACTTACATCCATGCAAAAACCTGCACATTAATATTTATAGCATCTTTATTTATAATTGCCAGAACTTGGAAGCAGCCAAGATTTCCTTCAGTAGATAAGCAGGTAAGTAAACTGATGCATTTAGGCAATAATATTATTTCCTGCTAAAAAGAAATAAGATACTTAGGCACAAAAAGACATGGGGAAACCTAAATGCATATTACTATGTGAGAGAAGACAACCTAGAAAAGCTAGAAACTGTGAGTCCACCTACATGATACTCTGGAAAATGCAAAACTGTGGAGAAAACAACGAATTTGCAGAGAAAAGGGAAATTTTAAGGCAATTAAACTATTCTGTCTGAGGCTATAATGGTAGATACATGTCATGGTAAATTTGTCAAAACCCATAGAAAGTAGAACATCCTAAATTAAATTGTGGACTTTGGGTGATTATGATGTATAATTTAGGTTTATCAGTTGTCACATGTGTAGCAATGCAGTGGGGATAAAGCAAAATTTCTTTTTTATTATTTTTTATTTGTTCTTTTAAGTTATGCATGATGACAGAGAATATTTTGAAATATTTATACAAAAATGAAGCACATCTTATTCTAATTAGGATCACAGTCTTGTGGTTGTACATTAAGAGGATGTGATGTTTTTGCATATGTACAAAAAAGAGTTAAGTCAGGTTCATTCCAGTGTCTTTCCTATTTCTGTCCCTGCTCCCTTCTTTTCATTCCCCTTTGTATAATGTGAGATTAAAACTGCTGTTCAAAGAAAGTTTTTTGACTTAAAAAGAAGACAAAGCAAGAGGAAGGGAACAAAGAACAGATGGAACAAAGAAAAAGCAAGTTGACATATTTAAACTGAAAATATCCATAATCCCACTAATGTAAAGTTTTAAATAATTCCAATTAAATGTCATAATTTGGCACACATCTGTAATTTCAGCTACTCAGGTGGCTAAGGCAGGAGGATTGTGAGTTCAAGGCCACCCTCAGCAATTTAGTGAGGCCCTAAGTGAGACCCTCTCTCTAAATAAAATAGAAAAAGGGCTGAGGATGTGGTTGAGTGGTTAAGCGCTCTTGGATTCAATCCCCAGTCTCAAAAACAACGAAAAAGTCAGAGATTATTAGAGAGTAACCTAAGATAAAACTGCATGCTGCCTACAGAAAATTTGTTTTATATATAAAGACACAAAAAGATTAAAAGTTAAAGGATGGAAAAAGGTACATCATGCTATCATTAATCAATATAAATCAGTAATGACTATACTTATCCCAAAGTAGATTTCATAATAAATATTGGCCTGTCATAATCATAATTGTACATAACAAAACCATACTTTTACTACTTAAAATTATTAAGTAAAAACTAATAGAATTCAAAAGAGAAATACACAAATCCATAATTTTAGTGAGATATTTGAGTACTTCTTTTATAATAATTAATAAAATAGGGAGAAAGAAAATCACCAAATAGAAGAATCAAAGTAAAAATAAATGAACAAATTTTGCCTAATTGACATTTAAATAATCCATTAATTAACTACAAAATATACATTCTTTTCAAGTCCATGGAATATTCACAAAAGAGAACATACTGTGGACCATACAGTACCACTAAAAATGGGGACATTGAAATGTCAAATGCCAAACACTATCCATTAAATACTATGTAATGGAATCTGATATAACTAAATATTTTTTTTCAAGCAATGGAGAGTTTCCAAAACAATTAAGTATAATGTTAATAAAAAATTTAACAAGGGGGCTATTTCAAAAATGTCTAGTTTAGTACATTTAAAAATAACTTCAAATAGAGCAAAATTTTAGAGAAATATAACAGAAACATCTATTGTCATATGATTGAACAACACCATTAGCATATAACTAACAATTTCTTTCCTAAGCATATAAGAAAAACTTACAAAAATTAGAAGAAGTAACCTACATTAAAATGGTTTAATTTTTCAGCTTCACAAAGTTATAATTTTCATGCATTAAGTTAATTAATTTCAAGAAAACAATTAATTAGTTTTTAGAAAATTTACCAGGTTGGAATTATAAACAAATCTAATTTTAAAATATTTCTGACTTGAAACACAGAGCTGACTTGCAGTCATTCTGCTTCTTACTTCTAGCCCAAGAAATATATGAGCATGTTTTTTGTCTCTGTACATTTGTCTTTTCACAAAAACATGAATTAGTAACACAATATATAGTATTTTATGCTCACATTGTTTTATTTGGTGTAATGATTTTGAGGTTCTGTGTTAGAGAATGCACCAGTGTTTTGTTTTCTTCTCCCATTTTTTGCCTATTTTGAATAATGTTTCTCTGAACATGTATATATAGTTATTATTATGGAAATGTAATATCTTTCTTCTTGGGTAGATATATAAGAATAGATTACTTGGTCATCTGGTGAACTTATATTTAACTTTAAAAGTAATAATCAAATTTTTTCTAAATTATTTATATCATTGTGCATGCCAAATAGCAACATGAGAGTTCTGATTTCTCTGCAGAGGCAACAAAGATTTTTATTGTCTATCCTTTGGATTTCAGTCATTCTAGAGGATATGAAGTGGTATTTCACTGTGAATTTCAATTTAATGGCTAAAGATGTTGAGTTGAGCATCTTTTCATATGTGTATTAGCTATTTATGTATTAAATTTGACTAAATATTCATTCAAATATTTGTGGATTTTTAATGGAACTTGTGTCTGGTTGAGTCAGATTGTATATGGATATATGTAAATGCACATACTCACATATATGTATGTGTATATATGTCTTCTACATACAATTATCTTATGTATATATATATATCAGTTGCAATTATTTTCTTTCATTTTGTAGCTTGTCTATGCACTAGTTAATGGTGTCTTTAAGTGAAAATTAAGGGGCTGTGATTATAGCTCAGTGGTAGAGTGCTGGCCTAGCATGTGTGAAGCACTGGGTTCTATCATCAGCAACACATAATAAAGAAACAAACAAATAAATAAATGTATTGTGTCTATATACAACTAAAAATATTTTAAAAATTTAAACTAGTTTTGGTAGAGTTCAAACATCAATTTTTTTATTCTTTGGGATTCTGTTGTCACATATGAGAAATCTTTGCCAATGTCAAGATCATGAAGATTTTATCTAATATTTTCTCTTATATATTTAATTTAAGTTTATGATTATGGTGGTTTTGGTGATTTGCTGGGTGAGTGACCTTGCAGAACTTAGCATTAAGTCATGTGCTCAGTTAAGATTTAGGACAGAGAAACAACACAAATTAAAGTCTGTAAAGGGGAAAAGTGCATTGAATGAAGGTCATGGGAAACCTGGTGCAAGCTCCAAAGAATTATGTAAATAGAAAAGGTGCTCAATTCCTCCAGTATCTAATTATAATTTGTATAGTTTTTTGGAAAGCTGATTAGAGAATTGTTGCCTATGGTTTCTGCCAAGGGCTAGTCACATTGATATGCTTTGCTTACCATACCCCAAAACTCTAAATTATCAGAAAGAAAGCAAATATTCAGCATTAATCATATTATTTTTATAAACCACTTAAGAACATTAAGCCACTTTTATTTAGGGAATAGTGGAAATACTCCTGAAATCCATTCCCAGATTTTCACCAATGGCCCATTTTCCAAGTATGCCTAGAGTATAGCTGTCTCAGCTATGTTAATTCTTTTGTTCACAATAGCCCATTTGGGAGTTAATTTGTATACATACTGTGAAGTAAAGTTCTAAATCAGTCTTTTTTCATGTGGACATCTAAATGTTTTTTAAATAATATACTGAAAAAAAATTCCTTATGTAGTGAATTGGCACATTTAACAAAATAAATTAAACATAAATTTAAGGGTTTATTTCTGGATTCCACGTTGTTACCATTGATATATAACTTATCACGTACCATTTATTATGTATTAATGTTATGTATATTTATTATATATATTATGTTGTTTACATTTATGCTAATATCTCGTATGACCACTGAAGTATAATAAGTTTTGAAATTGGAGTGTTAATTTATCCAGTTTTCTTCTTTTTTATCAAGATTGTCATTGCTACTTGGGGATCTTAAAATTTAATATAAACTTTGGATCAACATATCAATTTTTTCTAAAAATACCTGTTCAACTTTTGACAAGGATTGTGTTTAATCAAAAAATAAATTTGTGGAGAATTAATAGCTCTCTCCGAACATTACTTTTGCCAATTCATGAAAATATTTCTACATCTATTTAGTATTTCATAATTTCTTTCAACAATGTTTCATAGAGTTTTTATGTTCAACTCTTTCACTTCTGTTACATTTATTTCTAAATAATTTATTATTTTGATGTTATTTTAAGTGAATTAATTTCAATGGCATTTTGTTCATTGTTAGTATATGAGAATACAATTTAAAAAATATTGTTCTTGTACCCTGAGAAAATGTTGGCCTGAGCTGGGTGCGGTGGCACACACCTGTAATCAGTGCACTTTGGGAGGCTGAGACAGCAGAAGAAAGAGTTCAAAGCCAGCCTCAGTAAGGATGAGGCACTAAGCAACTTGGTGAGACCCTGTCTCTAAATAAAATACAAAATAGGGCTGGGGGTGTGGCTCAGTGGTCCAGTGCCCCCGAGTTTAATCCTCAGTACCAGAAATAAAATGTTGGCTTGTGGATTCTGCAGAATTTTCTATTTATAAAATCTTATTATCTGCCAATATAGAGCATATTTTTAAAAATTTCTTTATTTACACACAAAATTATCTTTATTTCACTGCTTGCTCTCTGATCTTGTTAGAAACTCCTGAGTAAAATAGAATGAGATGGCCGTAGTCATGCTTGCCAATTCCTGATCTTAGGGGAGGAACATTCTGTCTTTTACCATTACATGTGAAGGTAGCTCTAGGGATTTGTTGTTGTTGAAACTCTTGACCTAGTTGAGAAAATGTCTTTCATTTCAATTGTTTTTAGTTTTTATTGTGAAGAGTGTTGTATTGTCAAATGCTTTACCATTCTATTGAACTGATCATGTGGCTTTTGTTTGAATTCTACTAATACACTGTATTACATTAATTTATTTCAAGTATTTCTGATTGCATTTTTGGATAAAGAACAAAATTCTTCAGTTGGCCTGAAGAGTTCTTCCTGGGTTAGTCCATGTGTCTCTCCAGTTCCTCTTGATCTTTTGTTTCACTGATCTTTAATTATATTGGCCTTCTTTTAGTAGGTCAAGGTAGCTATTCTCTTTCTTCCTTCAGAATCTTTTATATACTTTTCTTTCTTGCTAGAGGTTACCTACCATTTCTCTTTATCCTTCTCATATGTTCTAGTTAACTGAAGTTTATCCTTCACATCTTTTCTTAGTCAGCTCTATTTTAAGGAACTCAGTTTCCCTATTACAAGTTCCCCGTGCCTCAGATTGTTTTATCATACTATTTGCCTCCACTAAACTATTGTACAATTTTGGGGTAATTAATTGAAACATGACTTTGTTATCACCCTATATTGCATCACAAATATGTAGTAAAATACTCAGAATATGGCGGGCATTTAATAAACTTTATTGAATATAAGTACACATAAGTTGTGGATCCAAAAAAGATTAGTCTTTCAGCAACATTTTGAGGCATTTTATAAGATTAAATGTATCTTATATAGCATATTCTGGAAACTTCAAGTAGTGTTTGATGACTAAACCACCAAGTTTATTCTAGACAGGTACTGGAAATGAGACTATGGTTATAACAGCTATGCCATAAAAAGCCATCATGTCATAGTAACAAAAACTATTTTTCTTTGTTATTTCCAATTATTTAGGCTTGGATATTTGAGTGATTATTATTTCTTTTCCCTCAAGTCTCATATTGAACTACATGGCAGTCTCTGAGATGTATTCTTTCCTTTACAATGTCATTTCTATTACTGTAGTTTATATTTGAGCTATTATAATATCTTCTGTTGACATTTCAAAATTCAGTTTCTTTACATCTATAAACTACACATGTAAAGTCAGAATGATAAAAAGAGCAAACTCTTTGAGAAAAATTAGATACTTAGCATTTTTGTATTTTATAGTAAACTAGATTCAATATAAAGTGTGAGACTTGACAGAGATTCAAATGACAAAACTTAATACCCTGCTGAGAAGTTTCTATGCATCATACAAACTGTGGGAGAAAAGTTGAAATATTTTGGACAAAAGTATAACAGTGCAGAATATAAAGAAGATAAACATTCCAACAGTACAGAGGATTAACTTGAAGTAGTAAAACAGAGAAGCCAGAAGGGCAGTTATTGCTACTTACCTCAGTTCTCTCATTTTCTCTGATTTAATGTATGTGGAAGTGTGTAAACAGTGTGATGCTAAAGGAAACTTTGAAAATATGTCTATTGTTTTTCCTGTATGATACTTGTGAGTATCTTAAAATATGATGTAAATTTCCTATTTTATCACTCAATAGCACAATGAATTATAAATAATAAGGAAATTAGTTAATATCCATATGACTCTAGCTGCAATTTAAAACACCAGAATTCTGAAAAAATAAAATAATTTTTATAATTCATTTGATGGCCAAATTTGACTTAATGTGTGACACTTTGTAGTCTTTATTTGCCCCATTTAGTGTGATATTCATATGCTTCACTGTAAAAATACAAATTTTATTTTGATTAAAATTACTATACCAGATTCTACTGAGCATGTCAGGTAATGTATCTATATGTATTTATATCTAAATTAATATTGGATTCCCAAATATATTCAGCTTCAAAGACTTCAGAAAAGGGTTTTTGCTACTAGAATATGCTTTAAATAAATATTTGTGAATTATTTAAAAAAATCAAGCATAACATTATAGATGAAAATTAAGTTTACAATTTAGGAAATTTTAATGCTTATCATTACTGTGCCACTAATTACTTGAGTAACCTGGACTTATTCCTTTATATTATCTGATTTCCAGTCTTTGTTTCTTGAAAAAATAAATTAATGCAAAATATCATGAAGATTCATTTTGGCTCTTAATTAAATGATTTAATATTAAGTTTAGGAGACTTTTAACAAGTAATTGAGTACCAAACACACACACAACATTAAATTTAAATGCAAAAAGATTGCAAATAATTTTCTCTTTTCTACCATTGGAACTAGGAGAGCAAACTTGTTATTACTAAGTAAAATATGGAAGCCCAAACATCCAATTATTCTAACAAAAGTCATATTTTACTGAAATCTCACATAATGATTTTTTTCTTAAAATATTAATGTTTCAGGCTGGGATTGTAGCTCAGTGGTAGAGTTCTTGCCTCGCATGCATGAGGCACTGGGTTCAATCCTCAGCACCACATAAATATAAATAAAATAAAGATATTGTGTCCATCTACAACCAAAAAATATTTTTTAAAAAATTAATGGTTCATATAAGATATGAGTCTGATTTAACAAATATATGAGTATCTACACCTAGTCTGAAAGTAAATGGAGGCAAAGAAGTCTGAGGAAAGTCAACTAACTACCTACCATCATCTGTGCTATTGGTTGTGTAGTATTCTACGAAGAAGACAACCATAAGCAACTATTTCGTTTTTATCAACATGTTGACATGCTATTAATCTTACTATATCAAAAGTTTCTGATTATTGGCAAACTTGAGTACTCTAGAAAAATAATTAAAAAACTACATTTTTTATTTCCTATGCACTATACTGAACATTTCATCTATGGAATTCTCAGAAGAAAGCTATGAAGTAAGTACAACCATTATTGATCTCTTTTACAAATGAGGAAAGAGATTTAAAGGGAGATTGTATTTCCTGAGCATTAATCATTTAGTGTATAGAGCCACCACTCTGAACTCATACATCTCTGACATCAAAATCTACGCTCTTAATGAATGCATTTTATAACCTGCATCTATACCAGTATCTCAAGAACCTTCAATACTTTTAGAATTTTTGTTCATGGTACTTTATTTTGAAAAAAAAAAACATGTATTATTCCTATATATTTTGGGTAGTTTGAAAACCTATTTATTCTGTTTTGATTGATATTATCTAATGTAGAATGATATTATCTAATGTAGAATTTTTGATTCAGTGGATTTAATGTTTAAATATTTATAAAATGTGTTTTAAACATTTTGCTGAGACAAATATATCAGATCACACTAGGAGATGAACCCTGGTGGAAGTAAATAATGTATGCTAATCATCACTTTTATATTTCTCACAGATGGTGTCACATTATTTGTCAAACTAAACTCATGATTGTGTTTTTATTTTTAATTATGTATATAAACTATATCTTTAGAAAAGTAGTATTTTCTGTTTGTTATTTTAAGTTATTTTTCCTCTCTTCCACAATATAGAAAAATCATGTTCAGTATGAAATTTCTAAGTTTATCACCATAAAATTGAAATATTCATTAAACATATCAGCTAGTAGAAATAGATATAAAGCATTGCTACAATTTTGGTTTCAGTGGAAGGATTTTGGATGATGTCTCTAAACATGAGGTGCTTTGATTAAAAAGTCAATAAACACAGTCCTGATTCTATAAAGTACAGGCAAATAGATGATGATATATATATTTTAATATCAATGATTCTTTCTAGGTAGGAACAAAAAGCAAATAGTTAATAGGTTTATAATTTTTCTGTTCACAATATGAGATAATTCTTACCTAAGAATCAATAAAATATACTATGTTATCTTTTATATAACTATGAAATATCATATTCTGTATTCCCAGAAGAATGGTTTTGTTTCCCGGGGTTGGCTTATAAGACTACCCTGATTTTATTATTTATTCATTGTAGTCTATTTTATATGATCCTTGTTCACTTGCCAGCATCAAAACAGCATTAATTTTATGACAACTTCTCTCAGTGAAATTCTTCTGCTTAATTATTTTTAAATGCACTCAATGTTCTCTATTTTTGTTTAAAAGGAAGAAATTTCTTTCATTGATACCATGTTTATTTCAAGTCACCCCACCTGTACTTCATAGCCGACATTTTCAATTGAGTTATTTATAACCAATATCCCCCATTTCTTGCCCTAAATCTCAACATACTTCAATCAGATTTCCAAACCGAACTTTTTGTGGGGGAGATGGGTATGGGGGATTGAACTCGGGGCCACTTGTCCACTGAGCCACATCCTCAGCCATATTTTATATTTTTTATTTAGAGACATGGTCCCATTGAGTTGCTTAGCACCTCGCTTTTGTTGAGGCTGGCTTTGAACTTGCAATTCTCCTGCCTCAGCCACCCAAGCTACTGAGATTTCAGACATGCACCACTGTGTCTGGCTCAAACTCTACTTTCTTTTAAAAGTAGATTAACAATGACTCCATACTGCTGAATCCAAAAGGCAAGACTCAGTTTTTGTCCCAATTTGAAGTCTAATCGGAAGTCAATATTTTACTACTCTTCTTTCGTTGAGACACTCTCTCTCCTAGGAATCAATCCTCAGAACCTGGTTTCCCTCCTACCTTAGATTTATTCTACACACATAGTTTTGACATTGTCAGTTCTCTAACATTTAGAACTCTGTGCTCCCTCAATTATCTCATCCATTCTTATATTTCAATACTGTTTATTGTTTCTTAAATCATATCTCTAGTTCATATGTACTTCTCAGTTGCCATCTGTGTATTCCACTAAATACTTTGCATCTCTATTTGTATATTTTACATAAGTTTTGACCTTAAAATTTCAAACTCTGACTCACCTTCCCTTTTCTCTGAAAAGATATATCTGATCTATTACTAAGCCTTACTTACTTTTTCAGTTGAAACGTAGACATCATCTTTAAAAAATTTAAGCGACAAATAAAATTGAATTGAGTGAATTTGTGTATATCACCTTTAATTTGACCAATCAAGAATATAACACAAACAATATTTTATTCTACCACAAAAACATGCATTTAAAGTTTAATGTAATACTATGTAATATTTCTGATGAGATTAAGGGCTACCATTAATTGAACTCATGTGTATTTTAGCCAACACTCATACATCTAATCATAATGAGGGCTTTTAATTCTTTGTGTATTTCAGCAGTCTCCCTTCCTTACATGTATCATTCCAACAGCATATTGTGATATCTTTCATTAAGAATACTAACAAAACCTTCCCTCCTAACTGGGCGTGAAGGCACATGCCTATAATCCTAGCGCTTTGGGAGGCTGAGGCAGGAGAATTTGCGATTTCAAAGCCAGCCTCAATAATGGTGAGTTGCTAAGCAACTCAGTGAGACCCTATCTCTACATAAGACACAAAAATAGGGCTGGGGGAATGGCTCAGTGGTCGAGTACCCCTGGGTTCAATCCCAGTACAAAAAACCAAAACACAAAAAACAAAAAACCCCTTCCCTCCCCTTCCCTCTCCATGTCCATCCAATGTCTTCCCCTTCAATCTGATTAAGTCTCTCATGCCAAGATCATTGATGGCTTTCATATAGGAGATCCTCACATCCACACAGATATGTATGTTTTAGTTTGTTGACATTTGTGGTATATATGCACAATGGAATATTACTCAGCATTAAAACAGAATAAAATTATGGCATTTGCAGGTAAATGGATGGAGCTAGACAATATCATGCTAAGCTAAGTAAGTCAATCCCAAAAAACCATAGGCTGAATGTTCTCTCTGATAAGTGGATGCTGATCCATAATTTGTAGGGGGGCATGAGAAAAACAGAGGAAGTTTGATTAGGCAAAGGGGAGAGAGAGGAGGGAAGGGGATATGGGGGCAGGAAAGATGGTAGAATGAGATGGACATCATTACCCTAGGAACATGTATGACTGCACATATGGTGTAATTCTATGTTGTGTACAACCAGAGAAATGAAAAGTTGTGCTCCATTTATGTCCAATGAATCGAAATATATATGTCTAATTAGAATAAATAAATCAATTAATTTAAAAAAACTCCTCTACTATTTAATCTCATTTGGTTTTCCTCTTATTTCTGTCAATTCTTATGTTTAATCTTCATTATAATCCCCTCATTTCTATCTAATCTCTAAATGGCATAATGGTGTAGGTATTTGAGTTTGGGGTTTTAGGTTTACTTCCTTTCTTTGTGTTTTATCATATGCGACCATGGTCAGGGGTGGGGACAGAGATTTCTCCTACCAGTTTTATTTGCATATTTAAGAACCTACTTTGCATCTTCACCTAAATATCTTGCAAATATATAAAATAACTTTTACTTTGTCTCCATCCATTTTTTTGCTGACATATTTTCAGCATTGTGAACTGAAAATAATATTGTTTTACATATTCCATTTATTCAATCAAAACATGAGATCTGAGTATCTGAAATGACTATCAGACCATATTAGGCACTTGTTATAGAAGGATGACTAACCAAATGAAAGTTTCTGCTTTTAAAAAGATTACAAGGTTTCAATCAATAGAGTTCAACTCTAAAAAATGTTACAGATTGGGCTGGGATTGTGGCTCAGTGGTAGAGCACTTGCCTAGCATGTGTGAGGCACTGGGATTGATTCTCAGCACCACATTTAAATAAATAAAATAAAGGTCCATTGACAACTAAAATATATATAAAAAAGTTACAGATTTCGTAAGTGCAAAAAATGTACAAAAAAGCGAGGGGGGGCAATGAATGGTTTTATGCAGAGGAGTGACATGAGCAGAATTAAATCTTATGTTTACCACTTTAGCTGTTTTGCAGAAAATGGGATTAAGAATGTAGGGACCGAGTGGGCATTGACAGAGAAGCTTGTAAAGAATTAATACAAAGACAAATTATTTGGTTGCTATTGGAGACAGCTGTTGGCACCTCAGTTGAGAATAGAGGTAGGAGAAGTGGGAAGATGTATATAGTTTTGATACGGATTGTGATGACCAAATATAAATCACTTGCTGAGGGAAATACTACATTTTGTGCTGTGTAATATCTGCTGGAATAATTTAATCACTTCTGCATCATATTTAAATGCACTTTTGTAAAACCTGGAAAAAAGCCATTTAATAAATGTTGAATGGTTGAATGGATGGATAGATGGATAGAGCAATGAACAGATATATGTATGGATGAGTACATATGTGCATGCATCAGTGAATTAGGCTCATTTAACTGATGAGAAACTATACAGCTTTTATACTAGTCTATTGCTTATAACATTTATAGAACTAGATACATATGTACAGTTGTTTGCAGAAAAATTTTACAGTTATTTCTTTTGAAACCTGTAGATTTAAAGGGATTTTTCTGTTCTCATATAAAGGTCCTTGGGAAACATTAAAAATTAAGAAAGAATCAATTACCTGCAAAACAAGCATCCATATTTTCTCTTCAGAAAAATTATTATGTTACTCAGCTCCTGAAAATTGATTTTTACTTTCATATGTCTTAAACTTATGGTCGCTCTTTACTTAAAAACTGCAGAATAGCAAGTGCTTCTCTATAAAGCCATTTGTGCCTAAACTAATTTTACAAAATTATTGAGATTTCTCTTCCCTCTTTTCTCCCAGAAACAATATGATTTTCTCAATCTAACATATACTTTAATACTTGTGAAAATTAAGATGATGATGCATTTTTAGAGGACTGGTTTGAATTGCATAAAAGACAAGTTTTATCAATCTATTAAAAGTACTTCGGGGAATACTTAAAGCAGAGTGTATTGCCCTGCTCATCATACATGTGGTATGAACTGTGTCTGGTGATATATATATTTCATTAGCAGTGTTTCTCCATCCCTATGCTGATTTACTAATGACCTCTTTTCACCTCTACTGTGATTTCATTGTTCCTACACCCCTTTTCTTCCTGTTCATGTTTGTAAGGAACACCACTGTATGGGTGAAGGATCAAAGTAGAGAGAGAATTTTTTGAGTTGATTTTCAACACATGTTCTGTGATGACTAGGATCAAAAAAGAGAGAGAGAAAAAGACAATGGAGGAGACAGAATGATAGATGATAGGTAAATAGATAAAGAGAGAAAGAGAGATAAAATATATAAAGATAGTATCTATTCAATCAGGCCTGGCCATGCTTAGCTTATGAGATCAGGAATATAAAATAGAACAGCCATTCTGGAAAACAGTATGGAGCTTCCTTAAATTACAAGTAGTACTAACATGTGATCCAGCTGTTCTACTATAGGGTATATTCAAAGTAGATGAAATTAGTATATCCAAAGGAAATGTATCAGACATGTGCACTCACACATTTACCATAGCACTATTCATAATAGCCAAGATATGGAATCAACTTAAGTGTCTATCCATGGATGAACAGATAAAGAAAATGCAGTACATATACATTATGGAATACTATTCATTCATAAAAAGAATGAAATCCTGTCACTTGCAACAATATGGATGGATCTCAGAATCATTCTGTTAAGTCAAATAGGCAGCACAGAAAGACACATTCTGCACAATCTCATGTCAAATATAAAAAAGTTGAGTCCATAGAAATAGAAAGTGGAATGATGGATGCTAGATCCTGGGGTTGTGTAGGGAGTTGCTACTCAAATTATGATTTCAGTTAGACAGGAAGAATAAATTTTGAGATTTATTGCACAGCAGGATGACTACAGGAAATAATAATATATTGTAGATTTCAGCTAATGAGAGTCAGTTTCCGATATCTCACTATATAATACTATAATTAAAGTAAGGAATGGCTGTATTATTTTGACTTACTCATACCACATCATATACATATCTCAAAATATCACAATATACCCCATACCTGTATATAATTATGATCTTTCAATTAAAATAATATGAATAAAGCTAGATTTTTTAAAACACTGGCTCTACTATTTTGTATTCTCATCAACAATGAATGAGAATCCCTCTTGTTCCATTGAGTTTGGTGTTAATATTTTGTATTTAATCCTTTTTTTAAAAAATATTTATTTTTTAGTTGTAGGTGGACAGAATCTCTTTATTTTATTTTTATGTGGTGCTGAGGATCAAACCCAGTGCCTCATGCGTGCTAGGCGAGCACGCTACCACTGCGCCATAACCCCAGCCCCATATTTAATCCTCTATAGTAGATGTGTAGTATTATCTTATTGTTTTAATTCACAATTCCTTATATATCTTCTTTGTTGAAGTTCCACTTTAGGACTTTACCCTTGCTTTTTCCATGTATTTTGAAATTCTAAAATCATTCTAATTAGTTTGTGAGAAAAAGATGTAGTGAGAAAAGTCACAAGGAAATTATTTTTATGAATGTGTAATGATCCATATTTAAAAATGTTAGTATTTACTCCACACTGCAATTTTTTTGATTCTTTGTTCATAAGTGATATGAATGCTCCATTTTCATTTTCAACATTACCATTATCCATGAAGAGAAGCAAAATTGCTGAAGTAATTTACATAGCTTATCTGATTTATCTCCTCATAGTCTCATATTATCATATGATAGTTCTTTAATAGTATATTTTATATAGGATTCTGAGAAATTCAAGAAAAACACTTCTGTCGCATGATGGCAGTTGTATTTAGATCAACAAGGACTGTAGAAGTGCCTTCATAAATCAGAAATCTACAAAAGATGTGTTTAGTGCTGTTGTGTAGATATGCTCTGACTCACTAAAACAAAGCTTGCATATGCCAAGGAAATGTTATTCATAAGAACTCCTTTCTGCATATTTTATTGTATATTTTATACTTCAAGCTGTTTTACTTCTATTTTTCAAACATAACATCTTTAAACACTTGTAACATCCTTATCACTTATTTAAAATGACATAGTTGTTCAGTGGAATAGTCTATAAATACAGTGAATGATTAGGATGAGAGCATTTGGATATTGTATTATATTCTACTTTGTACTAAATACTATAGAAAATTAAAATGAAACATCCTAGTCCTGTCCATGAGCATCATGTAGTCTCATGATTATTTGCTTTGGTAGATAATCAATCATTCTTATAAAGGAAATCCTGTTTTTTCATTTTTCTGGTCATATGACCTGGAGTCATCCTTGATTGTTCTCTTTCTCTCATACTCCTTATTCAAACCTCCAGAAAATTATGATGACTTTTAAAATACATTTGTAATCTGATGTTCACGATTTGTGCTACTACCAACAAATTGGTGCTCCCATAAACTCTTCTAAATTATTGCAGTAGCTTCCTAAATGGTTTCTTTGTTCCTAACTTTGGCCTGCCTTTTTCTATAAAATTCTATAATCTTCTATCCAGATATCATCCAGAACAAATATCTTAATGCCTATGTCACAATGTGTCAATTAAATCTGATCAGAGCACCACACCAATGGCCTTGCATTTCAAAAAGAATCCTCACACAGCCTAGAAGGGTTGTGTGTCCTGACTTCACCACCACCTCCCTCCAGACCTGCTCTCTTCTGCTCCTCAGCTGTTCACTTAGCTCCTGAAAGTTTTTCTAACATCTAAGCATGCCCTTGTCCTAGTGACCTGCTCTGGTCTTTTATCTACAGTTACTTTGTATACTTTGTACACTGTTTTAGGGTATGTTTGGCTCAATTATTTTTAAGCTTTCCTCAATTATTTTTTCTCAGAAACATTTGACTACTTTAATTAATACTGCCACTGGTGCCACTTACCACTGTTCATCTCATCGTATCTATCACTTGTAATCCCTTTTACTACACTCTTTTCTTTATGATTGTTCCATCTGCTTGAAAATCAAACAGTTTCTATAATTCTTCTCTCTTGTTTATCATGGACAACTAAAGGAAGCCGTAAATCTCTAACTGGAATCTCAGTAGCCAAACCAATAAGGTTCATTAATTACTGTATTTATTCCCTATATTACTGGGGGTTAAAATTACAGAGCTTTCTGTCCAGCTCAGGGAAGAAGAATAAAAAGAAAGCATGGTAGTCTAAATAAAACATGAAATGGCTAAGATGGCTGGAATGTGTGAAGAGTATGAGAGAAAAGTCACTATACAGAGGAAGAATTCCAGAAACTACAGAAAAGTTTCAACAAGGAGATATAGTCCAAGTTCAGTAACACTTTGTTCTCCCCTAAATAACAAGAGTCCTACCTTCTTCTAAATTGTATAAAATTTTATATTTCCCTTATAAATTACCACAATTCCTTGGAATGTTATTGGTATTTATGCTAAACTTCTACATTATTGATATTTTTCTGCAAAAGTTTTGAGTGCAGGCGGTCATGCTTAGCTTGCATCCCCAGAAGCACAAATAAATATTTGTTGAATAATAAAATTGATAAAAAAGACTAACTGTTGAATCAGTAAACTAATCATTTTCTATTTTATATTCAAACTTTTATATTATAAATATGTACTGTACCATCCTAAATATACTATGCTATAACTTTTAGTAACACTCAGTTATTGACAAATTTTCTCTTAAAATTTTTAACACTATAATATATGTTTAAAATACAATCATTTTCCATTTATTGCACCCTTTTTGTAACAGCAAAAAGCTGGTACTAGTCATATTCTTTACACTTAATTTTATTATTAAGTTACTTTGAGGCATAATACATTTTTTAAAGAAGTTTTCAGGTCTAAGCTTTGTGTCTAATATTATAGATTTTATCCTATCTCCAGGATATGACATTGAAGAAACACATTTACTACAAAAAAGTTTTTAGTTTTAAATAAGTTATCCAAATTAGCTTAGTTCTAGCAGCATTTCTTTTACTGTTTACATAAAAAATAGGGTGATTACTTAGGCAGAATATAACCTTCAACCATTAAATTACCTTTAGCATTCACTAGAAATGGAAAATGATCATTCTAACAAGCTTGTAAATGTGATGTTTCGTAGAACTCACTAAGGTTTCTTCATAAAAACCCATATTATGTTTCACAACTCTATAACATTTTTGACTATTTTACTTGATAGAAATCTAAGATTAAGAAATAAGAAGGAAGTACCTCTCCTGAGGTGAAAATTATAGTCCACTGATTACTTGAAAATCATTTTCAAATGGATTTGGCCTAATGCCAATTTTTAGTTAAGAGATTCCATTTCAGATTCAAAATGTCATTATCTTCTCAGTCTAATCTGCACTGTGTATTTTATACTATGGTCTTCTATTCAAATTATGTGCCTATTCCTTGAAAGACTGTATGATTTGCTTAATTATTTAAAAATAGTTTGAGATAATCATTAAAAAAACCATATTGAACACATTTCCCTACTATGCTTCTAATTTTAACTTAAAAATATATAAGGCTTATTTTCAAGTTTAATTCTTCATATATATTACTGTGCATTAACTGAAGAGCTCCCATTTATTACTGAACAAAAAGGGCAAGTTTTTAACCATTTTATGCATTATAGTAATTTATTAAAATATTAAGAGGACAAGTACTCTTTGAGTATTTCAAATGGTTCAGTTTAATCTTGTTGGGTAAAATATTATTCATTGCACCTGAATCTATTTTTCTTAAATGCTACTACTTTTTCTTTATTAAACTTTCAAATATATGATTGTTGCAGACTGAATAGTGGCTTCCCAAAAATAATCATACCCTAATTCATGGAAATTACAAATAAAATTTTATGTGGTCATACATTGGGGGGAGTATCTTGTTTTTATATTAATAATATAATATAATATAATTATAATATAATATAATACAAGCCAAAGAATTCAGGAAGTCAAGAAGCAGAATCTCCCCCAGCACCACCTGAAGGAAAATGACTCTACCCACATCTTGATTTCACCCAGAAAAACAAGGCTTATACATCTGGCCTCCACAACTGGGAAAGAATATATTTTATGTTTGTTGTATTTTGTTACAATAGTCAACAGATATTAATATAATGCTGTTTAAAATTTAACCCTAGAATAAAATGAGATTTGTTTAGAATAAGGTGATGGGATTATATTGTATTTATTTGTTTAGTATTTTAAAAAATAAAATCCCCATAAGTATTTGGAGCAGATCATTATATTTTTACCCTCTGTTCTGTATTCTGCTTTTTCTAGAAAAAAGATAGCAATAGACATTGACACGGACCAGAATTTTTAGGGCCTATCATTTTCCTAGTCAAAAAATCAGTTACTTTATTTCTTCAGAGGAGAATAATAATTAATCAGATCTGTGATAGCTTCCATTCTCATATTTTCTCTTTTTATAGTCTTTTACATTTTTTTTTTCTTTTAGTTGGATTCAAAGCTAGAGGTAAGGATAAGCAAGGGAGTCCTGGAATGGATCCCATCCCACCAAACAATCTGTCTTCTGGCTGAGTATGCATCAGAGGGCATCACACCAGGTAATGGTTACACTTAAACTTGAAGAGTTCACTATTCACTACTGTAGAACAACTCAGAGCCTTCAATGTGCTAATATGCATTTTTAGTTTTTATAGAAAAATTATTCTGAGTACATAAATGAGTATTCATGTGTTCCACTTTTGTTATTCATTTTTTAAGGAACAGTAAAACGTCTCCGATAACTACGGCTAGGAATAGTTGGAATAGATTCACATCAATTTCTGATGATCAAAAAATGCTATTAGTGGGGCTGGGATTGTGGCTCAGTGGTAGAGCACTTGCCTTGCCTGCATGAAGCACTGGGTTCAATCCTAAGCACCACATAAAAATAAATAAAGAGGGCTGGAGTTGTGGCTCAGTGGTAGAGCACTTGCCTAGCATGTGTGAGGCACTGGGTTCGATTCTCAGCACCACGTATAAATAAATGAATAAAATAAAGGTACACCAATATCTAAAAAAAAATTTTTAAAAATAAAATAAAGATATTATGTCCATCTACAACTAAAAAAATTGTTTTAAAAATGCTATTAGTCACAAATTCTGCATTTCTTCTCCTTATTGAATTTTCAGAGCTTTTTCTACCTTCACTTAAATTGTTAGCTTTAATCTCTTTATGTAGCTGCTTTTTGCCATGTGTAGCCAAATATATCAAAATCTCTGACTGAGATTCAGGATTATTTATCTTATAACCAAAATGGAAATGGACAAAATATTGGCCAAACTTTTATCCAAATAATGACTCATATTTACAGACTGTTTTTAGATGACATTACATGCATGGTAAAAGTTTCTGATATTTCAGTGTTTTCTGATACACACAATTATCTTGTATTTTGATATTCTGTTTCTCTTCCTGGACAACAATGATTTACTCACAAATGATTCTCTGCATCAGAATGAGCCCAATGGAGTTTTGAAATAAATGTTTTTGGTACCCTTGTGATAGTATAATTGAATTTTCTACCCACAGATTGCTATTTCTTTCTGATTTCATGAGTGAAGTATCTTTGTTGGAAATGAAATACTAAGGCTTAATATAGTACTTCTATTTTTCTCTGGATTTTTTTTACATTGGTAGACAATTATTACATATATACAACAATTAAATCCTTAATATTTTATTCATCAAGATAACTGAAACAACTGGTTTTGTACAATCTGGTTGTTTCAGCTTGATATACTTACAGATTTAGATAGGGTTCAAAATCCAATTGTCCAACCTATTTAAAACCCTAAATTAAGCATATTTTGACATTCAGAACTAAATCAGAACTTGCTCCTTTTGAAAGATTTAGTAGTAAATGTGATAATGGTCAATATACTAAAATTAGATAAACAAACAAATCCTTGAATTTAATATTTTTAGTTCAAGTAGTCATATCCATGCTTGTTAAAATACTGATATTATTGGCGTGAGATGAAATCTTAGGGTAGTTTTGATTTGCATTTCTCTGATTGCTACAGATGTTGAACATTTTTTCATATGTCTGTTGATCGATTGTAAACCTTCTTCTGTGAAGTTTCTGTTCAGCTCCTTGGCCCATTTATTGATTGGGTTGTTTGTTTTTTTGGTGTTAAGTTTCTTGAGTTCTT
>CM053399.1:146580277-146600764 GCA_028644305.1 Xerus rutilus
TTAGTGCTCTATCGGATGTGTGTGTGGCAAAGATTTGTTCCCAGAATGTCAGCTCTCTGTTCACTTCATTGATTATTTCTTTTGCTGAGAAGAAGCTTTTTAGTTTGAATCCATCCCATTTATTGATTCTTGATTTTACATCTCACGCCAGTCAGAACGGCAATTATCAAGAATACAAATAATAGTAAGTGTTGGTGAGGTTGTGGGGAAAAAGGCACACTCATGCATTGCTGGTGGAACTGCAAATTGGTACAACCAATCTGGAAAGCAGTATGGAGATTCCTTAGAAAACTTGGAATGGAACCACCATTTGAAACAGCTATTCCACTCCTGGGTCTATACCCAGAAGACTTAAAAACAGCATACTACAGTGATGCAGCCACTTCAATGTTATAGCAGCACAATTCACAATAGCTAAACTGTGGAACCAACCTAGATGCCCTTTGATAGATGAATGGATAAAGAAACTGTGGTATATATGCACAATAGAATATTATTCAGCAATAAAAGAAAATAAAATTATGGCATTTGCAGGTAAATGGATGGAGTTGGAAAATATCATGCTAAGTGAAGTAAGCCAATCCCAAAAAACCAAATGCCGAATGTACTCATTGATAAGTGGATGCTGATCCATGCTGGGGGGAAGGACACAGGAACAATGGAGGAACTCTGTTCACAGGGGTGTAAGGGGGGAGGGGGCATGGGGACAGTAAAGGTGGTGGAATGTGATGGTCATTATAGCCCTAGCTTTATGTATGACTGCATGTATGTTGTGATTCTATGTTACTTACAACCAGAGAAATGAAATGTTATCCTCCATCTGTGTACAATGAAGCAAATTGCACTCTGCTATCATGTAAACCTAAATAGAACAAATACATAAATTAAATATGAAAAAAATAAAATAAAATACTGATATCACTATTTTCTGAATCAAATGCCTAGCCTTCAGTGAAGTGTTCTTCTGAATTGGGTAACATGATTTTCCAAGTTGAATTCCACATCTTCTTTAATAATTATTTCTAAAAGTCATCTAGAACTCTAAATCCATATTTGTGACTTTCTCCTCACTACTCTTCTAGATACTTTTACTAGCATACTGAATTAGCATTTGAACTGTCTCCTTCAATGTTACTGTGTTCATTTAAACTGACTGAAGAACACTTTTGTGTAATGAGAAGGTTAAGGGTGACAATTTATAAATTCCTTTATAAAACCTTAAGAGAGAAGAACAAAAGAAGTAGACAAAGAATATTGAGATGGGTGTGGTAAAGGCAGAAAAGAAGAAATATAAATATAGGTAGCTAACTAGTGTCATGATCATAGTTACCATGTCTGATGTTAACTGCCTCACCAGGATAATTTTTGAAAGATTTACATAATTTCTTTTCTTCCCACTTTTTCTTCCACTTCTGCTACATAGGTTTATTTTAAATGGGGTTATACAGGCGGAAAGTACTTAGAAATCATTCAGTTCAACCTCGTATTCTTTCACAGATGGGAAGATGAAAGTCTAGTACCTAACCACAAATCTCCTAACTAGCACAATAGTGAAATAACTCAATATTTTTGCCCCCTCACCAAGAGCTTCCCATTAACTTCCCATCTTATTGCATTTACTCTTTCCTTCTGCATTTGTCCCCCACCCTTCTCTTTTAGGCAATATTTAAAGGTGGTGTACCTTGAAAATGCACAAGACAGGATGCTTTTTGTAAGTAAATGGTTAGGGAAGTGAAATCACTGGTTGCTGTAATGCTTTATCGCTGTGAAGGCCAGACATTTGATTGTGTTGAGATGACACTTAACATTTCCTTGAAACAACGTATGGTTTTGTGTACTGGTTTTATTATAGTCATAAATCATAAGGACCAGAAAGGAAGGAAGATTCCATTTTCCCAGCTGTATTTTGTTCCCTTAAGGAAAGACCATGATTCAAAAGCCTTTCATATCTTACTTCAGTGCTAATAAAGGAAATTCTAGATTATGTATTTTATCTACCATCTCTGACTCAGAGCTGTATCACAATTATCTCGGGCTCAGCTTTAATGGATAATATTTGCTCCCTTTGTTATATTATACACATCAGCATAAAGAAGGCAAATGGTGAATCTGAGTGGAAATCTTCCATGCTGTATATTTACTAAAACTGTATTGCTTTTTTACAAGCCTGAAGTTCAAAGGAAGCAGATCAAATAAAAGTCCTATGTCGATCTATTGTTCACACTTTTAAAAATGTCATTCTTACTTAACTTGTTTGCTATAATCTTTAAGATTGATGAAAACAATATTTGGGTTAACATTTTTCTCCTCTTCAAAATATAATAATGATGCAACAATAAGTAAAACAATTATAATAGCAGTAACAAATCATCTGTCTATATATCTAAAACAGCAACAAGAAGTTATCTATCTATTATTCACTTTGTACTATATCATTTACAATGCTGTAAACTCATGTTATAATCTCCATTTCTCTGATGGGGAAACTGAATTTATGACAAGTTAAATAACTTTTACAAAGTTGCACAGTGAAATTCATAGTCATAGACTAATTAATTATATAGAAGAATTCATTCCATTTTCCTTCATTTTATCTAAACTACAAAAAATGTAGTAATTTATTTTCAGAGACATGACATACTTTTAATTTTGAATATAAAGCATTAATTAATTGTAGCAACCAAATGACACTTCCTAATATTAAGACCTATGGGGAGCTTTTAACACTTATAAACTTATATTTAATTCAAACATCGATTAAAAACATACCATTATAAGTGTACATTAATCAATTTAGAAAGCAAAAATATATTTATGTTCTAACATGTTCATTGTTATATTACTTATAATAGAAAACTCTTGATACATAAATGTTCATCATCTATATGTGCCATATGTAGGATATTAGCCAGTATAACAGTAGTTTTGAAAACTATGTTGATGTCATAGATAATGAATACGATACAATATTTGGTGAAATAAGAATAATGAATGGGTAAATAAAGAATAAAATAAAATTTGCATGCAACATGTTCTTCACTATGCAAGCACAGGCAGAGAAAAACAATGGAGAGAAATTTACCAAAGAAGCTGAGGGTAGCAATCACCAGGTAATGGAATCATAGAAAGTTTTGTGTATAGCTTTATATTTGTTAACTTTTCTAATTCTATCTTTTATACATAATTGTGATATTTACCTAAAATATTATTTATTCCTTGCCTATTCTTAGTAGACTTGCTATTTTATTTCTGAATAAATTAACGTAGTAGATGCAATGAAGTTTATTAAAAATGTTTAATGATGAAGTTTATTAAATCTAAATATTTAATCTTATACTCAGGAGACCTGTTTTCTGATTCTAGATCCTATACGAAATCAGGATTTTTTAGAAAATAATATTTAAGATCACATCCAGATCTAATGTTTAAATAAAGTTGACTTATAATTATCAATTAAAAGAATTAAAAAGTTTAATTTTGATTTTTAAATGTTGGAAAGGGACGGGCGAGATGGCGCTTGCCTGTAATCCCAGCGGCTAGGGAGGAGGAGGCAGGAAGATCTTGAGTTCAAAGCCAGCCATAGAAAAAGCGAGGCGCTAAGCAACTCAGTGCTGGGGATGTGGCTCAGTGGTCGAGTGTCCTTGAGTTTAATCTTCAGTACACTCCCCCAAAAAATTTGGAAAGTTTTTTGTTACAGATTTTTCTCAGATATAGAATATTTAAAATGTGAAATATTTAAAATATAAATATTAATGAGAAAGTTGATTAATTATACAGTTTATAACAACAAATTTTCCTTCACTTGAAATAAAGTATATCATGTAAATAAGAATTCATGTAGGCAGTTTGAAGTGTGTTAGTTATGCTCCAGGGAGTAATTCAAAGTAGTTGTTCGTTCATTTTTGTCTATTAAAGTGTCTGGAGCTGTCTATCTTTACGATGAGATTAATGGTGTGAATGATGCTTATGAAGTATGTCAACATACAGAGTTACTCAGGAAATATGCAAATATATCTTATTTAATGGTGACTATTATGTTTTAGAAAAATTTTCTGGAATTTTTTAAAAGATTTTTTTTTTATATATAACAATAAATGAATAGTATTCTCCAGATAATGACATTCAACTGAAGGTTCATTTTTTGGAATATTCCAGCTAGTTAAAATTTTCCTAAACTTGCATAAGGACTTTCAAAGAAGAGAAATATTCCAGACTTATTTCTCCTTTCTGGTAAAATTGTTCAGGTACCCAGGATTTCAAGATATGAATAGGTTGCTAACTGACTGACTAAATACAGGTATCATAGCTAAAGTTCTCACAGCTTATTTAAAGTAAATTTTATATATGTGTAAAATATACTTTACATGATGATTTGTGAATTGGTTTGCTTTACTCTTCCCCTCTTTTTCCTTTACACAACTGACCATCCACTAGCTAAAACCATATTTGGTTTATTGCTATAAACCAATTAATTAATTGGTTAATTGATACATTAATGCCTACATGACCACATTAATCTGGCTCTGCAAGAAGAGAAAAGGCTTAGTTCCATAGTTCTTTATTAGCTATTTGGGATTATTTTAAAAAAGTAATTTACCGGTATTTTGATGATTTAACCCAGGTCCATTTAAGACAGAAAGTTAACTGGCCCTTGTAAACCAAATGAAATCTTTTTATATTACTTTGTGACCAAATCACATACAAGTAATGTCCACATTGGCTATGGGGTCCAAAGTCCCTATTAAAATGTTTGTAATATATATATCTACATTTTATTTAGTTATTTATGAATTATCTTTAGTACATTGTTGACCCCAATAAAATGCAGTTCCTTGAAAGGGAAAAGTCTTTGATCCTTATAACTTCAGTGCATATCACAAAGGGCAAGCTATTGATGATCAATTAGTAATTGTAAATAAAGAATTTGATTAGAATATTTGTGTAATGGGCACTAATTAGATCTTTTTTTATTTTAAGAGGATATTTTTGTTATTGCCTCAAATTGTAATTGAATACTTAAGGCAGCAATGCTAGTAAATATGTTTTGATAACTCTACCTTGACCCAAACCAAGTACCAACAGAGCCTTTTTTGTGATACTCTTTTCTTTATAATGTAATCTCATACTCGTGATCCAAGGTCAGGATTACTGTAAACCAGATAAAATATAGAAAAGAAAGGACAAAACACTCTATCATATACTATAAAAATAACATAAGACTGTGAAAACTTATGAGAAATTGCATAGTGAAATATTTTATTTCAATGAGAAGATATTCTTATGAACCCAGCTAGATGGACGTTTTGTCCAATGAAATGGTATTAATTACATAACACAGCTTCCTACCTAATAGTAAAAAATAGGTAGACTTTTAAGGAAAAAATTACTTAGGAAGAAAAAAACTCAGAAATATTATGCAGAAGAGCCCAAAACAGGAGTAGGAAATCAGGCTTACATGTAGGGTACATCTTTACAATGAAAGCAAAGAATGTTATTGAGACAATTATTTAGACAATTATTTAGAAAAGAAAAAACAAAACACTCCATCATATACTATATAAAATAATATAAGAGTGTAAAACTTATGGAAAAAGAAAGAAATCTTCTGGTTATAGTAATCTGGATCTGGGCTCCTTTATTTTTGGATAGAGTTTATTTTGGTTCAATATCCTACATAACCCACATGAACTATGTAAGTGCTCTGGTCTCTTAGCACTCTTAGTTACCACAGACACAGACTTACATGATGAATACTAAAGTATAGGCACAGGATAATGAAGTTTACCAGTGAGGCTCTGTAATTGCTTCCTAATATGTTTATTCCTCTAATTATGCAACAAATGTTTATTAAATGCCCATTATAAGCAAGAAGCAGAACATGATTTGTTATGCTTAAACAAAATAACATCAACTTCATTGGCTAAATATTTAATCCTGAACTTTGCTGTGTGTTGTAGCTATTTTGGAAGGTAAAACCTAAATCCTTTTGCTCTCCATGGGGAAAATTTAGGTCACAAAATGTAAGGATGATTTAAAAAAAAAGATAGATACCGTACATGTATAGCAAAGCAAAACTGACCAAATGGTGGTAAAATCCACCAAGTCTTGGCAAACACTGACAATAAACTGAAAACTCTGTCATTGCTCATACTGTTGTAATATTCACATGGGAATAATTTGTATCACTCCTACAGTATTCCTAAGTACTTATACAATTTTGAAAAAATATCTAAATCGTTCGTTCTTCAGTTAGTTTTTGTTTTTATTTCTTTTTTTTAATTGGTGCATTATAGTTGTACATATTGATGGAATTTATCATTACACATTCATACGTGCACACAATATAACAATATACTTTGACCAATATCACTCTCTAGCACTTTTTCTCTCTCTCTCTGTCTCCCACCCCTTAGGACATCTCCTTTAATGATCTCTCTTTAATTTTTAGGAGATCTACCTCCACCTTTGTTTTCCTTTTTCCTTTCTAGCTTCCACAGATGAGAGAAAACATATGACCCTTCATCTGAGTTTGACTTAATTCATTTAACATGATTGTCACTAGTTTCATTCATTTTCCTGCAAGTGTCATAATTTTATTTTTCTTTATAGTTAAATAAAACTCCATTATGTATATATACCACATTTTCTTCATCCATTCATCTGATGATGAACATGTAGGCTGGGCCCATAGTTTGGCTATTGTAAATTTTGCTACTATAAACATGGGTATGCATATGTCACTGTAGTAAGATGACGTTAATTCTTTAGGATAAACACTAAGAAGTGATATAGCGGGGCTGGGGTTGTGGCGCAGTGGTAGCGTGCTCGCCTTGCATGCGTGAGGCACTGGGTTCGATCCTCAGCACCACATAAAAAAAATAAAGATATTCTGCATACCTACAACTAAAAAATAAATATTTAAAAAAAAAAAAAAAAAAAAAAAAAAGAAGTGATATAGCTGGGTCATATGATGGTTCCGTGCTTTGTTTTTTGAGAAACCTCCAAACTGATTTCTATAGTGGTTAAATGTTGCAATCTGCACAGTCATTAATTCAAAGAACTGGACAGGGTGATGAGGGATAAAGAAAAGACACACACACACAAACACACACACAGAGCTGGGGCTCAGTGGATCACTAAACCCTGGTAGGGAGATAGTGACCCAGAATCAGCTCAGCATGTTTATTATATAAGTGTTAACATCAAAAGGGTTATTGTGAGAAAGTTTCTTCAAAACAAGCAGAACCAGGGTCATAAGTATGAGCAGCCCAAAGATGATTATCAGCTTATGTCTGTACTTTTCTGCTCTCAGGCAGCTGGTATCTGAACTTCAAGGTCAAAAACTGATAGTCCCAGGGCTGGCATAGAACCTCCTTTTGAACAGGGCATCACCATAGCAACTGGGCAGTCTCCATTGGCATCTTCCAACCGAGAGTTCCCAGAAGAGGCATTACATCTGTTGCAGGACAGCTCAAGGACCATAATTCAGTAACTGCTCCCAACAGTTACAGTAATTTATAGTACCACCAAGTTAATTTTCTCTTAATTAATAAATAGATATGAACAATTGTTTCACTTAAATTTTATATGGAACTGATTTTTAAAAAGAAAATAAAACCTCTTGGTATGGATTAGGCACTTAAACTCAAATTTTATAATTTGAATTCCCTTCACTTCTTGTAAGGGTTTCACATTGAAAAAACAATTACATATTTAAACTCATAAGCTGGTGCCTTTTTTAGTCTGATATTAATCTTCAACTCAATTATTACCTCTATTAAAATTTTTGGTTTTGTCTATTGTTAGCAAAAATCACATGATTCCTCACTAAGAACTAAACAAATGAGCAACAAGAAACCCTGCTGGTGTTTCGTTTAGCCTTACCATTTTGTTTTTAGGTGAGGAAAGGAAGAAGACAGTTTAAATGACTTGCCCAACATAACTAAACTAGCTCATGTTATAACCAGGACTTATTTCTGATTCCAAATTCCTATTCTTTATGTTATATGATGTACTCATTTTTATTGGTGAAACTACGGCCTGAGGTAGGATATTTGGGTAGCTCTGTTCTTACTTACTCTTCCACATGTCAGTAGCACTTATCTCCATAGTGTCCAAACAATGGAGAACTGGGCATTAGTCATGCTGAACATTTGTTTGATTAAATCTACCAAGGAGACTTAATGAAGTAGAATATCTAGGGCTTCACATGAAAAAAGACATTCCTAAGTTAGGTTATAAAACTTAAGTTCTTATGTACCACTTTAAATCCGATGAGAGGGTAGTTAGGGGTCTAACTTTTTAACTACATCTTTTGAAAGAGGAAAACTAATACATATATAACGAAGTAATTGGTGACTATATCATAGAAATCATGATTGATTTTATCTGTTTTTAGGGCATGTGTCTTTTATGTGAAGTCCGGAGGATCTTTGATCATTATTTGAAAAGCTTGCCAAATGACTGAGAAAATTCCAAGCAAATCATCCCCATTCTTTTTGACTACTTTTACTGTTTAACATTAAGAAAATGTAATTTTTTAATTTGTAATTTCTTTGGTTTTTTTTGTTATTTTTTGTTTTTATACTGGAGATTGAATTCAGGGGCACTCGACCACTGAGATACATCCCCAGCCTTATTTTTTGTTTTATGTAGAGACAGGGTCTCACTGAGTTGCTTAGCACCTAGCAGTTGCTGAGGCTGGCTTTGAACTCAGGATTCTCCTGTCTCAGCCTCCCTAAATGCTAAGATTACAGGCTTGCGCCACTGCGCCCAGCTTTTCTTTGTAATTTAATTCTTTGTAATTTATATACTGCAGTCACAGATATACACCTAGATTAAAGGACATACACTTTAAAACATGTTTGTTGGACCCACAAAACCTATACAACCAGTTTTCTTTGTCTGGTCCTTTACATCTTTCTTCAAAATCTCCAGTTAACATTTGTTTACTCTTCTTTAAATCATCTGATACAATACATCCTGGAGTTTAGATGACAATCAGGACACGAAGGGTATGTTGATTCCTCTTCAGGACTTTTCATTTCTTTTTGTCATTTAAGAGGTGATAGAGACATCATTAAGAGTTTTTACATATTAGTGTGTATCTTTTAGAGACAAACCAACCAATAAAGAAGCAAAACCACCCAACCAAACCAAAAGTGATTACAAAAACATTGCATACTCTATAACATCAACATGGGCACTAATTAGATTTTTTAAACTGACTGAAGAACACTTGTGTAATGAGAAGGTTAAGGGTGACAATTTATAAATTCCTTTATAAAACCTTAAGAGAGAAGAACAAAAGAAGTAGACAAAGAATATTGAGATGGATGTGGTAAAGGCAGAAAAGAAGTAAGAAATATAAATATAGGTAGCTAACCCATTGCATAGCCATCTTAATATGTGGGTGAAATAATACAAATGTATGGGCTCTTTTCAGCTTTGTTGCAGGGCTTACAAACATTAACTTAAAGGCCTACAACAGATATGGTAGCACATGCCTGAAATCCCAGCAACTTGAGAGGCTGAAGCAAGATAATCCCAAATTTCAGGCCAGCCTCAGCAATTTAGTGAGACCTCATTTCAAAATAAAATATAAAAAGGGCTAAGGATATGTCTCAGTGGCACAGTGGCCCAAGGTTCAATGCCCAGTCTCCTACATACTCACGAAGTCTACAGCTCTTCACCTCACCGTCTGCATACATCTGTTCGGTATATTATCCCTTTCTTCTAAAAACCCTATTGTGTCTTGTTCATAGGAAAATTTTCTGTCTTAAAATATTGAGATGTAGATTCTTCAAGAACATACACGTTGTGTTCATCCAATCTTTTATTTGATGCCAAGAGCCAAAGGAAACATCCTTTCCTGTATTCTGGATAAAATGCATTAGGCATAGTTCTTGATTCCTGCCTATTACCAATCACAATAAACTCAAATTTCACCTTTCTTTCATACACATTGTTCTGGTACCTCCTCACAAAAGAGATGGTTAGTTGTTATTTCTACTCTTTTGAAAAAAATTGTTTTTTAATGTATTAAAGTTAGCCATAATATTGGGAATAATGTTGACATATTCATTGATGCATAAAACATAATTTGCTTCATTTCAATCCCCAGTATTTCCTATTTCTCTCCTCCCTCCTTCTTCTTGATCCTTTCACCTTCTCTACCAGTCTTCTTTCTATATATTTGTTTTTTAAATTGGTGCATTATACTTACATATTAAAATGGAATTCATTATGATATATTCATGCACATAGCAGAACTAATGCCAATTTTACTCAAACTATTCCATGAATTGCAAATGGAAGGAACACTCCCAAGTTCATTCTACTATGCCAGTTTCACTATGACACCAAAAACAGGTAAAGACACATAAAGGAAAGACAACTAAAGATCAGCATCCCTGATGAACATAGATGCAAAAATCTTTAATAAGGTATTAACAATGTACATTGAAAAACACGTTAAGAAGATTTTACACCATGATCAAGTTGATTTCATCCCAAGGATCTAAGTTTATTTCAACACACACAAATCAATCAATGTAATTTCCCACAATAATACACTTACGGACAAAAAATCACATGATCATCACAATGGATACAGAAAAAGCAACAAAATGCAGCACCTAAGAAGCTAGAGATAGTGGGAACTTACCTTAACATTATAAAGGCTATAATGACAAATTCAAAGTCATTGTTATTCTGAGTAAAGAAAAACTCAAAAGTATTGCCTCTAAAATCAGGAACAAGAAAAAGACATTCACTTTCACCACTTGTATTCAATATAGTTCTTGAAACTCTAACCAGATAAATCAGGCAAGAGAAGGAAAATCAGAAAAAGAAGATGTCAAAGTTGCTTTTTTTGCTGATGACATAATCCTATACTTAGAAGACCTTAGAAAACTCTACCAGAATTCTAGAGAGGATAAACAAACTCAACAATGTAGGATACAAGATCAACATACGGAATTCAATATCTTCTACGCTCCAATAATGAATCTGTTGAGAAAGAAATAAAAAATTATTAACAATAGCTGCATAAATACACACACATACATATATACTTTGAAATAAACCTAGCAAAGGAGGATAACCTCTAAAATAAAAATTATAGAACACCAAGGAAAGAAATTGAGGAATGGAAAACCTCTCATGTTCTTGGATAGGCAGAATTAATATTATAAAATGTCCATAGTACCAAAAGCAGTATACAGATTCAATAAAATTCTCATCATAATACCAATGATATTCTTCACAAACCTAGAAAAAACAGTATTAAAATTTACATCAAAAAAAAGAGACCTAGAACAAAGCAACACTGAGCAATAACAGTGATGGTGGAAGTACCACCATACCTCATCTCAAATTTATCTACAGATGTATAGTAACTAAAATAGCATGTTATTGGCATCAAAATAAACAGAAAGGCCCATGGAACAGAATAGAAGACACAGAGACAAACTTACATAGATATAGTCATCTGACTCTTGGCAAGGTGCCAGAAACATACAGTTCAGAAAAGATAGCCTTTTAAACAAATGGTGCTGGAGAAACTGTATATCCATATGCAGAAGTATGAAACTAGATTCCTATCTTACCCTACACAAATTCAACTCAAAGTGGATGAAAGACTTAGGAATTAGACCAGAAGCATGGGAACTCTTAGAAGAAAACATTGGGTCAATGCTGCAATGTATTCCTCCCTTTTGTGCCCTGTTCTCTCAGGGCTCAGATTCTTTATTCCTTTTGATTGATTATCTTGCTAAAGGTAGAAATTAATGACTAGAGCTTGAGTAAGTTCTGATTTGAACTTCTGCCTCTTCCCAGGCATGCAGCTTACTTCCACTTTCCTAATTATTTATGTGGTGTGTGTGTGTGTGTGTGCGTAGAGACTAAATATACAGTAAATTGCCAAACTAAATATAAAAACAAAGCTTTAACATGCAGCAACCTGTTCAGGAAAGCAATCCCCTTATCTATAACAAACAACCCAGGAAGCTGTCTGCTATAAATCAGACTTGCAGAAGCCATGCTTCTATCCAGTGACAATCAAGAAAGCTGAATAATTACTTATGTCACAATTGACCAGAAATGTCCAGGACATGATTAATAATTGTCAAATTTCCCATTTTTTATCCCTGTTTCCAACTTAGAATCAATCATATAAGATACTCTACTTCTAGGTAGCCAGCCTCCAACTTCCCTTTGCCAAGAACCTCCAGTTAGGGAATGAAAATCTAGGAAATTTCAAAATATATTTTTCCACTTATTTCCACTTGTAAACAGAATGGATGCAGAAGGTACCTATAGATTTGATTTTTGGAGTGTGTGGCAATTGTGGACCTTGTTTCAAGTTTTTATAATCATGATAACTTAGGCAGATATATAAATAGTATGTCTTCTCTGACACATCTCCAGTGCTCTTAGCAAACTATAGCAGCTGAGTCAGTTAAGACTCTATAACTGCTGTAGTACGGGTACTGTAACTACTTTTAAACTATAGAGTGTGATACTTATATGACCTTCATTGCTTCTTTTGTCCTACTGATTTTGGTTGATTGACTAGGATGTAACTTCTTTACTTGGTTTAATCATGCAACAAATGTTTATGAAGGTGTGCATAATGCATAGGAAATTGGGTGAATTTAACATATATTTTCAGAATTTGCCCTGCAGGAATTTTTATTCTGATTGTGTATTTGATATCTATATATGAAAAATTAAGTAACAAGATAAGGCAATTATATGCCAGATGTCACAGGGAGTATGTGATTAAGCCTCAAATTAAAACAAAATACTGGTTAGGCTTCTTAATTGCTACAAAAGTATATCAAAATCTCAGTGTGTTCACAATCCTAACTTTACCCTAATAAGCCCATGTACAAGCACTTCAGGCCTTGTCATAGAACACACCTGAGTGGTCTTATCACATATTAACTCAGAGAAGATCTGTTTGTAGGAAATATTTGAAATGTATGTTTCAACCATTTTGATAGATATTCTTATGGTCTTTTTCAAGCCACACCACTGTAATAACATACTTTGCTAGCTCAAAGAACCATGTTCCATGAGTTACAGTTTAATAATAAGACATGCTTTTAGCCAAGAGCTCTATGAGGAATGACCACACAAAACCCACTATTGTATTAGCCATAAAATATTACTTAGGCATATGTTAATGATATTTCTCAGTTTTTCATTTATTAAGCCTCACAAAATAAATTATTTTAGAGACATATCATAAAAATCTTTCATTGAGAATTATGGGGTTTTTTCCAATAATCTTATGAAGACTACTACCCTCCTCTGTTTATTTAAAAAAAAATCAAAAACTTAAACTTGTGTCAGTGAGAATGCTAATTAATATGTTATCTAACATGGAGTATGGTGAAAAGACAAGGAGAGGTATAAGGAAAGCATGGAAGAAAGAAAGTGAAGAAAGGAAATGGATGTCTGGTGTCTATTTGGCTCCTATTACTCACTTTTGGTCCTTTAGTATTCCAAGTCCATTTTGAAAATGTTTCTCTGCTTCTATATTGGAAATCATTTTTGGTACATTAATTGAATTTTTAAGAATTAGTTCTTGTTCAGTGTATTTTTCCTTTGGACAAAAGTTATTGCATTTGCTTTTTGTGCTTAGTTTACATACAAAATAATTGTAGAAGCCCATTCAGTGAGAACAAGGGTTCAAAAGCCAATAAAATCCCTACTTAATTAAAATTGGTATGAAAACATGCATAAGTTTGAGCATGTAAGTCAATAATTATCAGTGGTGCCAGCTAGAAATGATTGATATGGCTTATGGTGAAAAATCACTGAACCAAAGGAATACAAAATATATGCTGGATGGATTTGTCTTTCTTTCCAACAACTTTGAAATTATTTAAATATCACAATATAAATGCTTTTATAGTTTTCTTTAGTAAACATGTTTTGTTATTACATTTTTGCAGAATTTCATTCTATGGAGAGATAGGAAACAAGTCTTATTGAGTACTAAGTTGTTCCAGTTCTGTGTACAAACTGGGGAGAGGGCAGCAGCTACAACCTTATCAGGAAACTAATAATTTTTTTCATCTTACAAATATGGAAACTATGATGGAGATATTTTCTCAAGTCACACAATAGTTAATGGCAGTAATAAGATTCAAATGCAAGTTTATGTGATTAAAAATCCATACTGTTTCATGACAAATGTTCTGCATCCTTGTTATTAAACATTTTTTTGGTGTTCTCTTAGTAAAAACATCAGATTGTTTCTTCCCTTATTAACTCATTATTTCAAGAGAAAAAAATCGTCTCTTCAATCATTAATTCAAACATTCTTTCAAGAAGGAACTTTTGGATGTCTCTTATGTTCTCTATACTGAGCTGAGCACTTGGAAATATCAGTTACAGCATTTGGCCTAATTCTGACTTGAGTGATTCCATTTTCACTTGCTTAAACCTTTCTTCTCGGGAAGGGAAATGACTAAACATGACAATTTCATTTTCTTTTCCCAAGTGATGCTGTTGTTGTGCACCCTCTTACAGATGTATCTACTTTAGAGAAGATGAACTGATGTGAGCACTTTGTAGATCTTCAAATATTAACCAACAATTTAGGGACTACTTCAGGATTAAAATGGAAAGTTGAAACTCCCTTGGGTTCTCAGTTGTTGGTTAAAAAAAAATCATTGCCTTCAGAGAGACAATTTTATTAAAACAAAGATAAGATTTTAAATTCTTTCTACTTCCAAAGTATATTGAAATCTAAATTTATTTATGACTATTCAGTAACTATTTTAGTTCATCAGCCTGTGATTTTTGACATTTGGCTGAATCTTTTAGTGCTGTCATAGAATGGTTTTATCAAAATATGTAGAAGATAATGTATTTCATGGTTGCAAAATAAGTAACATCAATTATCTCATGAGTTCCTTTTGGCTACCCTCTTTTCTGATAGGTGTCAATTATATAGAACACAATATTTTAACTTTAGATATATAGCTCAAAGCACCTGATGGTATTAAAAGATGAAAAGTTACATTGTTCAACATTTTTAAGTATATTTACTTAATATGAAAGTCACAATATATATTTTCCATGAGATAAAATATGCATATTTAAGTTAAATCATGATTAAACTTCAAAAAAGGAATCAAATAATTAATATGAATAATTTTGTTCAAACTCAAGATGAGAATGATGATACTGTGGAAGCATAACTTCTGGACTTCTATGAATCCCCAAAGATAAAACTATGGATAGTATCAAATCAAATCAAAACAAAACAAAATAACCCATGTACAAAATGATATCAGCAACATGGTGGAATTAGAATTAGAAAGTTCCTGACTATCCCTTCTTCCACAGACACAGAAAATAAATGCATACACACAGACATATTCTCTATGAGTAAAAGCCAAAATATAGATGAAAGTATACATGAAAGTAAACATGAAAGTCTTCTATGTACCAGATGACTGAAAAAATGTCCCCATCAAAATAAGAACATACATTTTTGTGCTAATCACAACTTGGTTGTGATGCCTAAAAATTTTATAAATACCTAATTTTCAGCATCTTTCTGAGGCATGAGAGGCCTTTACCATCTAAAGGTTTGTACTTAGTTTACACACAAAATAATTGAGTGATTCCATTTCGGTCCCTACATTTATGGTCCCTACTGACAGGTTTAACTCTTAAGAACTTTGCTTAAGGATTGGCAGAGATTTAGCACTGGCTAATTTCCCTTAGTCACAAAGAATAAAGGGAAGTTTTTGAATGATGCACATATTCTCAAGAGTTATAACCTTTGGGACCAATCTTGCCTCCAACATTTCCCTAGAAGGTGTTTCACTGCAAATTTTCCCAGAAGCTTCCTGTGGTCCTGGCTTCTAACTATTTGCATCTGTGCGACCACATAGCAAATAATGAATAATACTCTTCAAGCTTAAATGGGAGAATTGATACTCTGTATGTCTTCTTTCCTTGTTTTCTCAAGACAGAGAACTGAAATCTCTCTTGGAAGAATCCTGGGGGACTTTTTCAAGTGCAAATCTGAAAGCAGGATCTCCCCGTGACTTGTTTCCCAGATGGCTTCAGTGATAACACCAAACCAGAGGAGTGTCCCTGAAGGGAGGACGGGAGATCTTGGCTTGCCTGAACAGGAGAGTGACCACCCTCTACACCTTCTTCCAAAGATAATTCCAACTCTGCAATCTCTCTCTTTGGAAACAGGTTGGAAGCTCTACTAACAAGAGCAGAAGGGGCAATATTTCACATACCTTCTTTCACTTGCACTAGTAGTAGTTCCACATCTGCAGCGTATTCATGAAAGCAGTTTCAACACCTTGAACACTAATTTTTATAACTCAAATCCAAGATATTGACCCCTAAATATCCTACCTCTGGGAGTTTCTAAACTCTCTAGTCCTGAGTTTTCTAGGGAACAACAACAAAAAAAGATGATTTTTTTAGACTGAAAATGTTCAGTAGCTATTTCCACTGGCTCAAAATGAGCAGTTTGAAAGAGAGTGCAGGCATCTGCCATGACACCACTTTTCAATATATTTCAGCACGAGTGGGAGGTCAACTCTAGCTCTCAGCTTCTTCACAAGGAAAGAAGGAATTAGAATACACTTTTAATACCCAAGGCTTTACAGCTACATTTTGAGGAAATGTCTTCTCATTCACCTTTATAGGCACCACCTGGCACATTGTAACATCCTGGGGGATACTAAAAACAAAAAGACTGAGGTTTGGATAAGAGTTGAAAGGGACTTCACACATCTGGCTGGGTTGATTGGGAAGAAACATCTTTTACATGAGACCATTCTAAATAGACTGGGAGAGGAGGTTGTCTTATGTGCAGAATTCATCACAAAGAGTCAAAAGAAAAGAAGAAACAGGTAAATATATTCTAAATAAAATAAATCTCCAGAAATCAACCATAATAACATGGAGATATGTGATATAATTTGTATTGAATTCAAATGAACAGTCATAAAAGTGCTCACAAAGGTGAGTAATACAAGAACAAAGAATTTCAACAGAGAAAATATATAAAAATATGAAATAATTCATAGAGCTGAAAAATAAAATGACTAAATTAAAAAAATTTAACAAAGGAGTGGCATGATTAGATCAAGCAAAAAGAAGAATTAGTGAATATAAAGACAGGTAACTGAAAATATTAAATCTGAGGAAAATAAATATTTGTAGATGTATCTTTAATTGTGTTTTAAAGAAAATTTGTGCATTATATTTATAAATATCAGTGGGCTTCATTGTTATATACACATAATTTGGCTGATTTAATTCTCAAGTACCTCCATTAGAAAGAAACTTCAGGGGGAATGAAGATATTTTAAAGGGTTTAGGGATGTCATCAAATGGAAGAGTAAATACAGTATTGGATCACCAAAGTAGAGGAGACAAAAAGAAAACATATTCAAAGAAATAAGGGCAGAAAACTTCAGTTCAAGAGGAGGAAATGGAAATTCATATTTAGGAAGCTCAAGTAAAATTGTGTAAGGTAATTCTAAAAAGACTCACATCAAGACACATTTAAAAATTAAACTCTTCTAAAAGAGTTGTAATAGCTACAAAATAAAGGTTACTTATTACATATGAGGGAACATCTGTAGGATCATCTGTAGATTTTTAGCAGAGGCCTTAAAAACCAGAAAGGAGTACAAACCAACAATAGTATCTCCAACTACACTTTCCTTATAAAAATAAAAGACATCAAAACTTTCTTGGACAAAGAAAAGCTGAGAGAAATTAACACCACTAGATCTGCCTACAGGGAATGCTAAAGGGAGATCAAGCTGAAGGAAAAAGTCAGTAAGTAGCAACGTAACATTATATGAAATAAAAACTTAATCTAGCTTTCTAGATACATCCAAAGAAGTTTCAACTTGTTATCTAATGAAGGAGATATTTGTATACCTATGAATAAATTCACAGCCTATACATTTTGCTGATATGGTGTCTATATATTCCCAGTAAATGTGAATTTAGTGTTACCTTAGAGTCTAATAATTTTAATTAAAAGAAAATGTAGCCATTAATGAGTACCATAATTAGCTTCAAGATAAGATTTCATTTAGAAATGTTTAGTCAAATCACTAGCAGGTAGATATGTTCTATAGTTTGAGGTTTAATGCCTTCTTTTTTTTAAAGTAGATATCAGTGCCCCACATTGGCTATCATTCCTCAAAATATTTGCTCAAATAATTTAAATGTCTACTTAAATGATCTGTTTATTAAATTTTTTATGTACGTGAATAGAGAGCATGCATGTCAAACACCTTAATAGTGAAAAATGTCAAGTATATTCATACTCCTAATACCTTTTAAAAGTGTGTGCTTTTTCTCTTCTTTTTGTTTTTCTTCACTATCACAGCCTTTACATAGTCTTTTTAACGTGAAAATATGAGAGCAAGCTAAATTGGAAAGGTCATGACAGTACTATGATTTCATATATTATTATGTGAACCTGCTGGAAAGTAAATTGTTTACTACTCTGACTATTTTGCTGATTGATAAGTTGATAAGAGTTTTGATGCTACACTAATTTTGATTCCTTTCCTTTACTGACTTACTTAAACATCTGAATTATGAAAAAAGATATAAATGTTATTTTCATTTTGAATATAGATTAAGAAATTATATCAACAGACTTTTAATAATACTTGTCATATATCAACTGAATAAAGAGTGGAAAAAATAGGGAAATAAAGAAAATATACTCGTTTCATGATATCAGACTGTAATACAGTAAGATACTTCAATAGCCAATTTCCAAAATGGAAAGATCATAAAACATAATCAGTAAAGAAACATTGGTCTTGAACTACAAATCTACCTAATAGATCTATATGGAACTTTCCATCCATAGTCTTAGAATACATAGTCTTTTCAATTATGCAAAGATTACCCTTCAGGACAGATAATTTCTATTCTATGTTTTATTTGTTTGTTTGTTTGTTTTAAATCTGTTTGGGCCAGGCATGGTGGTGCATGCCTGTAATCCCAGTGGCTCTGGAGGCAGAGGCAGGAGGATCACTAGTTCAAAGCCAGCCTCAGCAACAGCGAGGCACTAAGCAACTCAGTGAGACCCTGTCTCTAAATAAAATACAAAATAGGGTTGGGGATGTGCCTCAGTGGTTGAGTGACCCTGTGTTCAATCCCCAGTAACCGCCCGCAAAAAATTCTGTTTTAAATGAAATATTACATAGACAACATTGTATCAGTCCTACCCATGTCAACATATACATTTGATGAGTGTAATATCACCTTATACCTATTTTATAATGATTATCAAATAGATGAAAGATAAGTTTTGACTAAGATGTGGAGTAAAGGAAAACTCTGCATTATTGATTAAAATGTAAATTAGTATACGCATTAGGAAAATAAGTATGGTTGTTCCTTAAAACATTAAATAATAGAACAATTTTATAATTCAGCAATCCCATTACTGGTTATATATCGGAAGGAAATTAAATCAATAAGTCAAAGAAATATTCTGCATGTTCAGCATTATTCACAATAACCAAGTTATGAAATCAATTTAAGCCACACAATAGATTAATGGATAAAGAAAATGTGGCCTGTGTACACAGTAGAATATTAGTCTTTAAAATGAAGGAAATTCTATCATTTGTGACAACATGGATGAAATTGGAGGACATCATGTTAAGTTAAATAATCAAGGCATGAAAAGACAAATTGCACATGATCTCATTTATTTGTGGTGTCCATTAAAATTGAACTCATCCAAAGAGAAAATAGAATGAGGATACTGGGGAGAGGCAGAGAGAGAATTGGAAAGATGTTGATCAAGGATTTAATATTAAAGTTAGAAGTAATAAGTTAAAGAGATCTATTGCACAACACAGTGAGTATGGATAATAAACTTGTATTGGATTTTGAAAAAACTGCTCACAATAGATTTTAAGTGTTCTCACCATAAAACATGTTAATTATAAGGTGATACATGTTAATTAGAATGATTAACTCATTCTATAATGTAGACATCAAAATATCATATTGTCCATGATAAATATATAAAATTTTGTTGTTCATTAAAGATAAGGAAAAGTTAGCCGGGTGCGGTGGTTCAAGCCTGTAATCCCATCACTTAGGGAGGCTGAGACAGGAGAATCGTGAGTTCAAAGCCAGCCTCAGCAATGGCGAGGCGCTAAGCAACTCAGGGAGACCCTGTCTCTACATAAAACACAAAATAGGGCTGGGGATGTGGCTCAGTGGTTGAGTACCCCTGAGTTCAATCTCCAGTACCAAAAAAAAAAAAAAAAAAAAAAAGATAAGCAAAAGTTGTTTCATTTAAAAAAATCCACAAAGTTGACAAAACTTTATCTACCATGACCAAAGCAGGATGGGCAACCAGGGAAAATTAATAATGTTAAATTTAGAAATGAAGGTGAGTACACTACCACTTATCTCACAGAAACAGATTATAAAAAA
>CM053399.1:146601264-146621011 GCA_028644305.1 Xerus rutilus
GCAAAAAGACAACTACTGCATACCCTTACTTATATATGGAATTTACAACATTTGGTCTTATAGAACTTTAAAGTAGAATGGTGGTTCCCAGAGGGTAAGGAGAGTAGCGAGGGAAGGAAGGATGGGAGATGCTGATCAATGGGGACTAAGTTATAGGTAAATAAGAGAAAGATATTTTGGTATGTGATTGTATACAAAGGTTGTGACTATGTACCTCTAAAAGCAAGAAAAATAATTTTGAATATTTTCACATAAAGAAATGGTAAATGTTTAAAAGATAAATAAGTTTAGTCTCATTGATATATTATACAATATATACATGTATCAAAATATCACATGATACCCTAATAGTGTGAACAAGTCACATATTTTTCTATTAGTGAAATAAAAATTAATTTAATTTTAATTTAAAATACAAAACTTCCCAATATCCAGGTGGTACTAATGAATATTTAATTAAGAAACTCACGTATTATTATCTAGGAACTAATTTTTATTAACGTAATAGATTATACACCTTAACAAGTCATATACCAAAATATCCTTTGATTTAAAGCACATACTTTGATGTACACAACCAAGATTCCAGTTAAGGTATAGGATATTTTTGTCATACTAGAAAATTTTATCTGGCTTCTGTAGGGTTCTGGTAATTTGTACACTTAATAATAATATTGGGTCCATATAGCACCTGCAACACCTTTGGGTACACCAAAGTCTTATAACATAAAGGTATGAGAGTATAATGCTACCACTAGAGACTGTGGACAGGTATAGGGAGGGCATTTAAGTAATGTAGAATTTGCAATATACATTATTGTTATTTTAAGTTATTTATTTCCTCTCTCACTTCTTTTCCTCCCTTCATTCTGTCTCTTACTTCTTCCTGACCCCTTTCATTTCTGTCTTTTTCTCATCTCACTCAATCACATTGCTAGCTATTTCACATTGTCATTGTTTTCCCCTTTTTATTTAAAAAAAAATCCTTGTCTTTTGACCCCTGTAAATCTACTGAGTTTAGTGTGCATTTAAGCTGGAAAACAAATAAAGTAAATTACACATTTTTGAGGGGCAAGGATTTATTTTAAGAACAAATTACACGATGTTTAGATTTGATATTATGATATGTCTCACTCCCCTATGTGATGTTTCAGTTTGATATTATGCCATTAAGTCTCACTTCCTTGGATACAGTCTTCTACCTGGGGAATACACTATTTTTTTCTGCTTTATATAGTTGCAGAATTATTCTATCTCTATCATGAATTTTATAATCCTCCTAATCTGTTACCCCTTGGCTATGAAGCCTACCCCTCCACAAAGACTGGTGTGTTGAAGACTTGGTGCCCAATGCAGCAGAGTTCAGAGGTAGGACTTCTAGGAAATGATTGCATCATGAGACTAGGATCTCAGCAGTGTATTAATTCATCTGATGAATTCATAATCTGAATGGAAAGGACCTCAGATTGAGTTAAAAGCTGTTATGTATTCAGCTCCACTAGTAACTCATTATGTAAATTTGTGCATCTTTCATAATCTGTGTAAGATTTGGTTTCTCAATTGGAAAATGAGTGTGTTGGACTGCATGATCATTGAGATTTCTGTTACAGTTTAGATATGAGGAGTCCCCCAAAAGCTCATATGTTAGAATTTTTGGAGGCGAATGATTGGATTATGAGGGATAGAACCTAATCAGTGTATAATTCACTGATAAATATTCACTAAGCAGTAACTGTAGGCAGATAGGATGTATCAGGAGGAGGTAGATTATTGGGGGCATCTATTGGGGGGTCTATATATTGTCCTTGGTGAGCTGAGCTCTCTGCTTCCTATGCATCATGTCCTGAGCTGCTTTTCTCCATCACACCCTTCTTCCCTGATATTCTGCCTCATCTTGGGCCCAGAACAATGGAATCAGCTGTCTATGGACTAAGACCTCTGAAACTGTGAGCCCAGATAAACTTTTCTTCCTCTGCATTTTTCTTGGCAATATTTTTGGTAACAGAAATGTAAAGGTGACTAAAACAAGTTTCTCCAAGTCTGAAATCCTATGATTCTCTATGCTTCTCTGTAAAGTGTTCTTACTTCTCAGAGCAGTATGAGCCTACATGTTAATGATACATTTCTGGTTTTAGAAGGTTGTGTGTATTTATATGAGTGAACAATTTTGTAATCCATAACAATATAAAAAGGATGTTGTGTAAAAAGACATATCTTTTGTTATGTAGCATCACAGAGATAAATCTCTAACAAATTTAATTCTAATTAAAAAAGAACTAACAGCACATGTTGGTGTTTGTTTGCTTTTTTATTTCCTCCTAACAGTTTTAATATTTCACTCCAGTCTCTTTTGGCTTGAAATTTTTAAGGGAATGTTCTAAATAAATCTTAACTTTGTTCTTCCATATAGATACAATGTTTATGCCTCTGCTTTCTTTAAGTATTTTTTCTTGAGCCATGATTATAAATATAGTATCTTGAATATGTTATACTTTAGTGTAGAGTTTTTGTTTTCTTCATTTATCCTACCTAATTTTCTCTGAGCTTCCTGTATCCTTTGTTTGGTGTGTGATTTAAATTTGAGGAAATTCTTAGTCATTATTGCTTCAAATATAGTTTCTCTTTTTCTAGGATTCCCAATACACACATTAATATCTTTAGTAATTGTCTCACTGTTGTTGGAGATTCTTTTCCATTTCTTAAATCTTTTTTCTTTCCTTTTCATATTTGGAGGTTTATTATCATATACTTAAGATCAGAGGGGCTTTCCTCAAATATGTCCAGTATACTAATGAGGTCATCAAAGATATCCTTTATTTCTATAACAGGACTTTTTTCCAACTATTTCTTGTTTTATTTGTTTTTACAATTTCCATTGCCCTGTGTTATGGTTTAGATTAAGTGTCCCACAAAAGCACGTGTAAGACAATGCAAGAAGGCTTAGAGGTGGAATGTTTGGATTATGACAGCCTTAACCCAATCAGTGAATTAATTCCGGATAGGAATTAACTGAGTGTGGCTGAAGGAGGTGGGTCCCTGTGGGTATGACTTCCAGGTGTATACTTTGTCTTTGGCAAGTGGAATCTCTCTCTCTCTTTCTCCTTCATGGCCATGTCCTGAGCTACTTTCCTCCACTATACTCTTCCACCAAGATGTTCTGCTTCACCTTGAGCCCTGAGGAATGGAACTCAGTCTATAGACTGAAAACTCTGACACCTTGAGCTTCAAAATAAACTTTTACTCCTCTAAAATTGTTCTTGTCAGGTCTTTTGGTCATAGCAGTGAAAAAGCTGGATAAAACACTCTGCTTATATTATCCTCTTCTTGCATGCTGTTTACTTTTATCCAACAGTCTGCAAATATATTAGTAATAGATTTTTGATTTTTTGTTGATTTTTTTTATTCCTTGCCTGATAATTCCAACATTCCTATCATACCTTACTGTAGTTTTGATTCTTACTTATCCTCCTCAAATTATATTTTTGTCTTTTAAGTATGACTTTTTATTTTGGTTGATGTTGTTGAAATCCAGACAAGATGCATGGGATAAAAGGAACTACAGTGAATAAGACTTTAGTGTTTTGATGGCAAGGTGTAGGAGGAGGGAAAGCATTCTATAGTCTCATGATTAGGTTTGTTTTGTGGTGAACCTGCATCCTTGGGCTGTGAACTTCCTTTATATTTCTGAGTTCTTCCACTTCTATTTGGTGGGACAGGGAGGCTAAAAGGAACTGGTGTTGTGTATTTCCTTTTCTTCTGGTATGTTAGCCTTTTATAAAATCCCAGAGGGCTAGTGTATGATGAAGTAATTTGTTATAAGGGATGACCTTGTTAAGAAAAACAGAATGTAGCCAGGTACATGCCTGTAATCCTAGTGACTTGGGAGGCTGAGGAAGGAGGATCACAAGTTCAAAGCCAGCATCAGCAATTTAGCAAGGCCCTAGGTAACTTAGTGACACCCTGTCTCAAGATTAAAAAAAATAAAAAAGGGATGAGAATATGGCTTCATGGTTAGGTGCACCTGGATTCAATCTCTGGTACCATAAACAAACAAATAAGAAAACAAAAACCATAATTAACAGGAACCAAACTGTCAGGGAAAAATATAAGAGAAAAGGAGACAAAAGAGAGAGCTTTTCAAAACATATTGTCTGCCTTTCTTATATAGACCTTTCTTTGATATTTTAATCAATATAACAGACCACACTATGGTTTTAGTGATATATTTAAGTGCCTGTCTGAAGTGCCATTCCTTGCTCATCATCCACATTTTTTCAGTTGTTAACTTCAAACCTTTCCAATGGTGAAAAAGCTTTCTAATCCATCATTCCCTCTTTATTTCCATTAATAATTTTATTTTTCATTCATCTTTTTAAAATATTTTTGGTTTGGCCTATATTAACAGTCTTATTAATAATCTCTTCATCTTTAAATCTCTGAACCCCAGGAGTTTGGGGATTTTTTTTTTTTTTAGATCGAAGATGATAAAGCCAAAATTTAGGCAATGGTCTCAATTCCCACACTCATGGTAGATATCTCTGGTCAGAAACAATAGCATTTCTGGCTCAAAAATATGACCACAGACTCCCTGTTAACATTGTGATCCATGAGGACACTGAAAATTGATTGGGTTCTGTGTGAAGACAAAATCTACTGTCCTATCTTTCAACAAATAACTGCTGCATTTCTAATAGACAGTTCTCTCTCTCAGTAGACATTTCAAATTGAGAAATAAAAGAAGTTATTTGGAACTTACAAAAAGGAGTTAGAGATTTAGGAATATCTTATAACTGTGTGTTCTCTTAGATACTTTACTCGGATTGTAAAAATATAACAATTCAATTCACAGTACATCACCCGTAACAGAGTGTTTATAATCTGCTTTCCTTAGTTTCCTGAAATAGAGTTTGTTGAAAGCTGATGTTTAATTGTACCAGACTTGAAAGTACTAGTAATACTGAATCATAGAATATTACCTAACTGTAAGCAGACATTGTCTTAATGGAAAAGAGAAAAAGAAACAGATATACATACTCTCAGAATATAAGAGTAAGGAAAAAAATTAAAGAATAGCAAAAAATGAATAGAAAAAAATGATAAAGAGCTTCAATACTGTAGAGATTTAAATGAAAAAGAAGGCAAATCAATGTGAAGGAGGTTATTTTCAAATAAGTCAAAACAATACAGAAAATATAGTTCGTCATAGGGGCAGATTAATAAATTGGGGATTTAACATGTATATGAAGTTGTCATTAAGCAGTATGAATAGCAAGACAGAATACAAAGATGTGATGTAAAAGAAGTATAATATTGAGTTAGCATTTTAATGGGAACTTAATTTCTAAGCAGATGAGATAGAAAAAAATAAACAAGAAATACAAAGAGACAAATGAACTTAAAGGAAGTTTTTACGAGAAAATTAACATCAGAAAGACTAAAAAGAGAAAATTTGGTATTATTAAGAAACAATTCAATATTATTTTATCTTATTATGAGAATAATAAGAAGGGATTTTCTTTGCAAAAAGTATACATACAACATTTGAGCCTAACCTAACTGCCATTCACCAATGCCATAGCTGCATGTGGAATCCGTACATAGTGGTAGTATCTTACGGATAATGTTCCTGTGTTCATCTTTCACAAGGTTAATCCTTCATTTTTCATGGAGTTCTTTAGCTACTAAGCTTGAAAATTCATTGAACTGGCACACCTTTTATTATTTCTGTTAATATTTCATTTCAGAATAATAACTGGGTAGAAAATGCAATGGCCTAAAATTTTCTCTCAAAAACTAAAACAAAAAACAAACAAGAAAAAAAAACAAAAATTTCTATGGAGCAGTTATAACTTTAAATTTTTAGTGTTTTCATATAATTACATAATAAGGATAATGTAGGAGGAAATGAAATTAAGCATAAATCCAATAGGGTTAGTAAGGTTAGATCCTTCCAATATTGAGATTGATTTTTTAAAGCACAGAGATTCATTGAACTACCACTGCTCCCTTACACACTAAATCTTTGAAATTCAGCTGACCTCTCAATTAACAAAAAAGTTGTGAAAGAAGAGTATTTAATAAAAAGTCAAAAGCACCACAGCATGATTTTGGAAACATTGTCTTCCGATGACAGCTCAAAATTTGGCTTCAATTAAACCAATTGGAGACTCTTTTTTTCTTCCAATAAAGTCAGAGGAAGTTGAACATATGAGTAAGTATATGCATCTACAGTATTTTCCCTTATAACACTTCACAATATGTGTGTGCATGTTTGTATTTTCAGTTCTTTATAGAATTTTTTAGCAATATTAAATAAAAACAAGAGTGGTTACTCTTGTTCTTGAAAATAGAACATTCTAAAATGTATACCTATGCCAAAATAGTGAGATTATCACATGAAGAAATAAAAAATCATAAATAAAAAGAAATCAAAATAAAATGATAATACATAAAAAATAAAGTAGATTCAGAGACTACCTGACTGAAATTAGTATTGGGTATAACATACAATTCTATATGTTCTACATATAAAAATGATAAAAATAATAAGTAATGTAAGAGAGAAATAATTACTTTCAATGAAATAATAGGGCCTGATGAAGGAGCACGGGAATATGAAAGCTGGGATGTAAGGCATGAAATTAACTGTATTTCTAGCACTCTTTTCTTGATAGCCAATTCTGTTTGATTTTAATAATACAGTAAAATAAGTTTATATGAGAAAATAAAAGTTATTCTTCTGTGGCATTTTTGATATTTCATTTAGTTGTTCTTTATTAAAGAACAAGCACCCTGACTAGATTACCAAAGTTGACCATAGGTTTTATTTTTGGGAGTAGGTATGTTGGAAGGTAAGAATCATAATTATATCTTCGAGTGGCAATTAGCTTAGATATGTATATGCATATACCCATGGAAAGATAAAATGAACAAAGAAAATGCACACAATGATGTAAAAATATTTTCCTAAGAATCCATTGTAACATGGAAACTCTAGGCATCATTTTGTCGTTTGGTTTTTTGGTGCTGGGGATCAAATCCAGGGCCTTTTGAATGGAATCCACAGTGCTTTATCACTGAGCTATATCCCAGACTCCTCTTGGCATCATTTTGTACATCAAAAATGTAGCCACATATTTTGTTAGTATTCATAATGTTTATTTTTGGAATATGTTGTAATAGTGTCCTTCACCCCAAACCGTCAAATTTAATTGAAAAAAAATATTAAATCTATCTAATTCTCTCCATGTCCAACATCATCCTGGGCTAAATCACTATGTGAACTAATAAAATACCTTACGAAGTTATCAACCTGCTTTTATGCTTACCATTTCTCTATTTATTTTTCACATTGTAAAAAGGGTAAGCTTTGAATTGAATCTTTGCTTCATATTCTCCAGTGATTCTTTATCTCAACTAATGAGAAACTGAAAGTTGGTCAAGTTCTGTTTCCCATGTGGTCCAGCCAAACATACTTCAGGCCATTCCCCTGACCCCTCTGAAATTAAACTAATACTCAGGTCCTTTCACCCAAACTTTATTTATTTTTTTCCAAATATCAGTGTCATTGTTTTCACTGCTTTTTCCTCTTTGACCACATATACTTTTGTCCCTCTTCTTTTCTTCTTAGAGCAGCTTTAAAGCCTATTAAAAAAATGAGACACTGCTAAAGGATAACTAGGAGAGATAGAGGAAAGCTAACTTGATCTGAATAGGAGAACTAGAGGAACAATGCAGTAACAGAGGATTTTACAAATCTCACCTAATAGACAATGGTAGCACAGGCTTGGCCATTCCCAGTGCCTAACATTGCAACAGAAGATGATTTATGTGAGCCTATTCTTCAACCAGGTGAAACTGGAATCCTGATGAAAACGTCCAGTTAGGCCAGCAACATATGCCATAGTCAATATCCAACCCAGAAAGCCTCTTTGTCCTTTAATCTGAGACTCTTCTCTAGTCACTGAGTGACATTGGCATGGATGGGCAGCACTGATAAAGTAGATTCCACTACAAGTCACCTGGGGGACTCTGATCATCCACCTAGATAAAGTAGATATTCCGGCAGAAACTGCAAGAGGAATTGGGCTACAAAAAGGGACTTGGTGTATGTAGCCTCTTCATCTTTCAGGGTTTGAGACTATCCTCCTTCATTGAAAGAAATCTAGTGGCAATAACAACAGAACTCCACTAACATAAGTGGTCCAGCTCAGAAATGCCCTGTTGCTGAAGCCCTGAAACTACTAATATCCACTTAGAGACACCAGATAGCTAGAAGGAACCCAGAAGATGAATACCGAAACAAGCCACATTTACCCCTGAAAACATTCTCCTTCTGCCACTGGCAGGAGCTGTCCTACCACCTGTTCCAAATCTTGAAGTACTTTTCTGAGTTTGTCTGACAATCTACCACCATACTAACACATCCATCAATGCAGGGAAAATGAGAAAGATATATTGCCACAGCAGCCTAGCATAGATTGCCTCTTTATTGCCAAAGGACTGAGGCACCACTGCCCCACCTAGAGATATCATATTAAGGGATGGGCACCAAGACTAGGATAAGACCAAGAATCTCTTAACACAGTAGATAAAATTCCCAGGCTACAATAAAAGGTAACTTGTACACCAAGAACAAGGAAATTAATAACTTGAATAAGTAAAGTTAATTATTTGAGAAGAGAACAGTGGCACATGCCTGTAAAACCAGAGGCTCAGAATGCTAAGGCAGTAAGATCTAGAGTTCAAAGCCAGCCTTAGCAAAAGTGAGGCATTAAGCAACTGAGATCCTGTCTCTAAATAAAATACAAAATAGGGCTGGGGATGTGGCTCATTAGTCGAGTGCTTCTGAGTTCGATCCCCGATACCCCACCCTCCAAAGAAAAAGATAATTATTTGATGCCAACACTGACATGAATCTTATGAAAATGGAAATGACTAAGACAATTTATTCAGAGAAATGAATGCCGAAAAATTCCAAATCTTGGGAAAGATATGAATATCCTGATTCAGGAAGCTCAAAGAAATCCTAAAACAATGGCCTAAAAATATCTTCCCCACAGTATATTACAGTTAAACTGTCAAAAGCACAAGACAAAGAACGAATTTTTTAAAAAATTCAAGAGAAAATCATCAAGTCACATAAGGCAATGCTCATTAGATTGAAGCAAATTTCTCTGATGAAATTTTTCTTTTTCTTTTTAAAATGTATTTATTTGTTTTAATCAGTTATTTAATAGCAGAATGCTCTTCAATTCATTGTATTCAAATGGAGCACAATTTTTACTTCTCTGTACACAAAGTAAGGTCACACCATTCGTGCAAATATACATGTAGCTAGGGTAATTATGTTTCATTCACACCATCTTTCCTATCTCCAAATCCCCTTCCTTTTCTTCCCTCCCCTTTGCCCAATCCAAAGTTCTTTCACTCATCTCATGCTCCCCTCATTATGGATTAGCATCCACTTATCAGAGAAAATATTTGGCCTTTGGTTTTGGGGGATTGGCTTATTTCATTTAGCATGATATTCTCTAACTCCATTCATTTACCTACAAATATCATAATTTTATTCTCTTTTATTGCTGAATAATATTCCATTGTGTATACATACACCACAGTTATCCATTTATCTACTGAAGGGCATTTAGGTTGTTTTCATAGTCTGGTTATTGTGAAGGGAGCTGCTATGAACACTGATGTGGCTGCATCACAATAGTGTGCTGTTTTTAAGTCCTATGGGTATAGACCAAGGAGTGGGATAGCTGAGTCAAATGGTGGTTCCATTCCAAGTTTTCTAAGGAATCTCCATACTGCTTTTCAGATTGGTTGTACCAATTTGCAGTTCCACCAGCAATGTATGAGTGTGCCTTTTCCCCCTCATCCTTGCCAAAACTTATTGTTGCTTGTATTCTTGATTGTTGTCATTCTGACTGGCCTGAGATGAAATCTTAGAGTAGTTTTGATTTGCATTTCTCTAATTACTAGAGATGTTGGATTTTTTTTATATATTTGTTGATCAATTGTATATTTTCTTCTAAGAAGCGTCTGTTCAGCTCTTTAGTCCATTTATTGATTGGATTTTTTTTTTTTTTTTTTTTTTTGGTGTTCAGTGTTTTGAGTTTTTTGTATATCCTGGAGATTAGTGCTCTATGTGCTGAAATCTTACAGGCAAAAAAGAAAGGGATTTTATATTCAAAGTCCTGAAAGAAAATTGCCAGCAAATACTATGTCCAAAAAAACATCCTTCAGAAATAAAGTGGTAGTTTTTTGAAGACAAACAAAAACCGTATTTATTACTACCAGACTTGCCCCACAAGAAATGCCTAAGGGAGTCATACACTTGAAACAAAAAGATGATAATAACCATCATGAGAACACATAAAAGTACAAAACTAACTAGTAGAGCAGATTATAGATAAGAGACAGAATAAGCATATTAATACACTAAACCACCAAACTACAAGAAAAGAATAAAAAACAAGATGGACATCTGAATAGGATAAAAAAGAAGTTTAAATTAGCCCAGTTCATAGATTATATAACTTTTATGCAGGAAAAAACCTAAAGATACCAGAAAATAACTATTAATGTTCATTAAGGTTACAAAATCAACATACAAAAACTAGTAGTGTTTTTATATGCCAATGACAAAATAGTTGAGAAGGAAATAATAAAGGGAGTATTTTACAAAAAATAAAATATCTACAAAGAAGTTTAACAAAAGAGTTGACAGATCTCTATAATGAAAATGGCAAAACAAGCCAGACGCGGTGGCACAAGCCTGTAATCTCAACACTTAGGGAGGCTGAGACAAGAGAATTGCAAGTTCAAAGCCAGCCTCAGTAACAGCGAGGTGCTAAGCAACTCAGTGAGACCCTGTCTCTACATAAAACATAAAAAAGGGCTGAGGATGTGGCTCAGTGGTTGAGTGCCCCTGAGTTCAATCCCCAGTATCAAAAAAAAAAAAAAAAAAAAGAAGAAAACTGCAAAACACTTAGAAAAGTAACTGAAGAGGACATAAAACACTGTCAAGACATCACACGTTCATGGGCTGGAAGAATTAATATTGTTAAAATGTCTATATTATCCAAAGAAATCCACTGACTCAATGCAATTCTTACCAAAATACTAATGACATTCTTTACAAAAATAGAAAAATACAAGTGGGGAACTTTCACCACCTACACTTCTAAACTTTGTTTGGAATCACAAAATACTCAAAATAGCCAAAGCAATCAGGACCAAAACAATAAAGAGACATTACAAAACCTGACTTCAAAACATACTACAAAACAATAGCAAGCAAAATAACATGGTACTGGAAAACACACACACACAAACACAAACGCACACATACTAATAGATCAGAAAAGAACCCAGAAATAAACTCATATTCATAGCCAACTGATTTTGAACAAAGACAACAAGACAATATATTGGTTAATGGACATTTATTTCAATAAATAGTACTAGGAAAACTATATATTCATATTCTAAAAAGATATCAGACCACTATCTCTCTCATCAGTTATAAAAAAAACCCAAAATGGATCAAAGACTTTACTGTTGGATACAATACTTAAGAAATTATTAGCAGAAAACATAGGGGAAGTGCTTCAGGACATTGATCTGGAAAAAGATAATTTGAATATTACACCAAAAGCACAGACGTCACAAGCAAAAAACAAAAATGGCAAGTGAGATTATATAAAATTAAAGACTCTGCACACATCCTATGGTCTGGATATGGTTTGAGTATTATTCAAAGGTCTATTGTGATTAAACACATGGTTCCTGTTATGATTTGGATATGAATTTTCCTATAGAAGTTCAGGTGTGAGATAATGCAAGGAGGTTCAGAGAAGAAATGATTAGTTTGTGAGAGCCTTAATCCAATCAGTGAATTTATCCCCTGATAGGGATTGACTGAGTAGTAAATGAAGTGGTAGGGAGTGGCTAGAGGAGATGGGAATTGCTATGTGTCTTTGGGGTATATATTTGTATCTGGAGAGTGGAGATTCTCTCTCTCTCTGCTTTCTGATCACCATGTGAGCTGCTTCCCTCTGCCTCATTCTTCTGCCATGATGTTCTACCTCACCTTGAGCCGGGAGAAATATAATTGCTCTTCTATGGACTAAGACTTCTGAAACCATAAGCCCTTAAATAAACTTTTCCTCCTTTAAAATTTTTTTGGTCAGATCTTTTAGTCACAACAGTTAAAAAACCTGACTAAAACAGTTCCCATAGTGGTGCAGTTTAGTCACGGTGAAACCTTTGGGAGGTGGTTCCTAGTTGGAGGGCCCAAAGTCATTAGAGGTATGAGGTATTTGTCAAGTGACTCTTTTTGTAGTTGTTGTGTGACACCTTCAGTAGTTCTTGCAAAAGAGTTGTCAGAAAAGTAGGAAATATGGCCCTATCCATTTTCTTTCTCTTGCCTTCCTGGCTTGAGATAGTACAACTCGCTCCAACTAGCACTCCTGCCATTGTTCTCTGTGCTGTCCTGTGATATAGCTGTGTTTGCACTATGCTGCTTGGATGTTAGCCTACCAAACTGTTAGCTAAATAAACCTCATCTTCTGTATAAGTAGAGTATGTCAAGCATTTTGTTATAGTGACAAAAAGTTGGGTTATACAAGAGTAAGGAAACAATCAACAGGATGAAAAGGCAACTGGTAGAACAGGGGAGAATATTTGCAAAATATCCATTTAACAAAAGATTAATTTCTAGGCTACATAAGGAACTCAAGCAACTCTACAGCAAAACCAACTCAAACCAAACGAAATACCCAAATAATCTGATTTTTAAAAAATGGATAGATGATCTGAATAGACATTTCTGAAAAGAGGATATACAAATGACAATCAAAAATATGTATAAATGATCAGCATTGCTAATTATCAGGGAAATGCAAATCATAACCTCAATGAGATATTATTTTATTTTTGTCAAAGAGACAAAGAAAATGATGGTGAGGATGTGAGAAAGGGGAACTCTCACATAATGTTGGAGGGGATGTAAATTAACAACCATTATGGAAAACAATATGGATATTCCTCACTAAACTAAAATAGAGCTACCATAAGCACCAGCAATCCCAATACTGGCTATATATTCAATGAAATTGAAATCAGTATGTCAGAGCTGTCTGTACTTGCATGTTTATTGCAGCACTAATAAAATAGCCAATATATGGAATCAACCTAGGTGTCCATTGACAAAAAATGGATAAAAAAATGTATATATAGAATGGAATATTATTCATACTTAAAATTGAAGAAATTCTGATTCTGTCTTTTGCAGCAATATGGAGGGAATTGGAAGACATTATGCTAAGTGAAATAAGTCAAGCACAGAAAGATGAGTGCTACATACCTCACATATGTGTAAAAGCCAAAATTAACCTCAAAGAAGTAGAGAACAATAATAGAGTGCTTACAAGAATCTGGAAAGGCTATGGGGAGAGTGGTTGGAGATGGAATCATCAGTGGGTATACGGGTGCGGCTGGAAAGGAGAAATAACTTCTGTTGCTCTATTGAACAGTACCATAACTTGGTTGACAACAAATAACTATTTAAAAATAGCTATCAGAGAGGATTTGGGATGTTTCCGATGCAAATAAATGATAAATATGAAGTGATAGAATAGCTAAAACCCTGAGCTGATCACCATAAATTGTACATACTCTTGAAATATCACATTTTGCCTCATAAATGTTTATAATTACAAAGTATCAATCAAAATAACTTACAATATTTTAAAAAAGAAAATAGCAAGGACAAAAACATTGCATAGATTAAATTATGGCACAGTGGACAATATTTATATTTTATATATCAGTCATTCTTGTCTCATTGCAATTTTTAAAAAGCTTATCCATCTAGGAGACTTAGTTATTACTTGCTATTTGTATAAAATAACAAACTTGCTTAGAATAACATGCAGATATGCATTTTGTCACACTATCTGAGGTGCATCATTACTACATTTACCATGAAGTTATATTAATGATGATGCTGTTTTCTTGTGGTTATGATTAGAAATTTGGTTACTCAGTTATTTTTTTAATTATATTAAAATTATATTTCTTAATATGTGGCTATAGGTTATAAATGTGCTTTATGCTTATTTATTCTTACAGGAATAGCAATTGGCAGCTCAAGCATACATCCCTTTTTGTGGAAGTGTGAAAGAAATTAAATTTAAAATAAATTTATTATACAATACAAATCACTTCAAGTCTTTTTTTTATTGGTTTACTTATTTTAAAAAATTTATCTCATTTTCACTTTGTTCCTGCTTTTGAGACCTTCTCTAGGTAACTTTTATAGTAAACACCAATTGATTTTATTCTTTTTATTTTATTTTTTCGGTACCAGGGATTGAACCCAGGGGCAGTTAACCATGAAGCCAGATCCCCATCTCTTTTTATGTTTTATTTTGAGACAAGGTCTCAGTAAGTTGTTTAGGGCCTTGCTAAATTTCTGAGGCTGAGTTTGAACTTGCTGCGATCCTCCTGCCTCAGCCTCCCAAGTGGCGGAGATTTTAGACATGTGCCACAGCACCTTGCTATAGTTCTTTTAAAATTAGTTAACATCAAAATTATAATCCACCCACATCTCAGAAAGTTAAGCAAGTCAGAAATATAAAATGAATGTTTGAAGGAGGGTTTCCTCAACTTTTAAATTATGGGAAAGTTAAGAAGAACCAATGAAGTAATATTTTGTGTTCATGTTATGTCTTATATCTTTAGTGTGCTTTCGAAAGCTCATATGTTAGGTAATGAAGCAATATTCAGAGGTGAAAAGAATGGATTAGCAGAGTTGTAAGCTCATCAGTGTATCTGGCTCTTCTCTCTTGCTCTGCTTCTTGACTGCATGAGCAAAGCAAGCACCTTTCTTCCAATACGCCCATCTGCCATGACGCTCTGCTTCATCTCAGGTCCAGAGCAACAGAGTCAGCCAACTATAGACAGACACTCCTGAAACCATGAGCTCTCCCCAATTTTTTCTTCTCCAAATTGTTCTTGACAGATGTTTAGTCACAGTGATGAAAGGCCACCAAAATAGTGCATTTGAGATAGCAAACATATTTTTCTAAATAATTACTTGGACTTTTTGTACAAATGATAAAGTAATATTATATGTTTTAATGCATCAATGTCTTCAATTTTTTTCTAGGCTTGATGAGAATAAATGATGAGAATGAATATTGAGATTGAATGCTAGCGTACTCAATTGCTATCAGTTGTGAAATTATAACACACATTCTACTCTTTGGACAAATCTTTGATCATTTTAATCAGTTTATCATGATCAATGTTTTATACATATTGCATATTTTTATTTTGGCAATATATTTTCCAAATTTTAGTGATATTTCTAATATATTTTTCAGTGTACCTTAAATCTTGTTAATTTGATTAAATGAATAATATTTAAAAATACAAAATAAATACTATAGTGAAAATAATATTGTTATAAAGTTTAAAATAATTTCTGCATAAAATTAATTCTTTTAACAGATATGTGAATAGAGGCAAGTAATACTCATTTTATTCATTTGGAAACACTGTATCTGCAAACCTAAACCAATTTGATGGTATTGACTAATTTAATTGATCAACCTTTTATTTTTATTTACTAACCAGACCATTAAAGATAATCAAACATCCTGGTCTTCAGGGAAGATTATTAAATATATCTGGATAAAAAATTTCTAAGTATAATAGAGCTCCATTTCTAAAATAAATTGTTGAGACACTTTAATTCATAAGACCATTTTGCAATTTTAGAGAAGTTTATATGCTTTTAATATACACTATATTTAAGTCTTTGACATATCTCCCTTGAAATGAAGTTAAAATATGCCTTGGGGCATAATAATCTCATGGTTTAGTAATAAGAGAATATTGAATTACAATAATAAGCAAGCTTGTCTCTGTGGTAATATGCACATTTTCTATGTCTTTTTTCAATTCATTTCATATGAGATTCAAAGATCTGCAAGAAAAACATAAATCCAGGAAATGAAAGTGGTGGACTTATACTCAATTTCCTTTTTTGTTTTTATTTTTTTAACAATCTCCACCAGAGCGATAAAAACATATTATTAGCACATCATTGTCACCCAAAGAATACAGTTTACATTAGGGTTCACTCTCGGTTTTATATCATCTATGAGTTTAGAATATTGTATAAAGACATTATTTCCACCACTATAGTACACAGATTTATTACTCTAGAAGTCCTCTATGCTCTATTCATCTCCTTTCCACTCTCCAACCCCTCACAACCATCATCTTTTAACTGTCTCCCTAGTTTTGTCATTTCCAGAATATCATAGTTATAATCCTATTATAACCTTTCATATTTGCTTCTTTAACTCAGTAATATGCATGTATTTTTCCCTCTTACATTTTCAAGGTTTGGGGCTTAATTTCTTTTTAATGACGAATAATAGTCCATCAGGTGGATTACCATAGTTTATTTATATACTACCCTCCTTAACAATATCCTAATTGCTTCCAATTTTTGGAAATTATGAATTAAGCTGTTACAAAATCCACATGCAGGGTACGGACATAGCTTTAAACTCCTTTGGGTAGATACCAAGGAGAACAATTGCTTTATCATATGGTAAGATTATATTTCATTTTATAAGAAACTGCCAAAATGTTTTCCTAAGCGGCTGCATTTTAAAGCAAATACAGATATTCCTCTTATATTAGGTTTATCAAAATTCTACCATATGATAGAATAAATAGCCTATTTCATAAGATCGTTGGAATATTTTATAGAATTGTTTAGGGAGAAAAAATATCTCCTCACTCTCAAATGTTTGCTATTTGTATATTACAGAACTCAAAACTATTTCTCCACCACTTTGTATATTGCACATTTTCTTCATGAATTTATTATCTTCACAAACTTTAAATTTAAATTTCTCTTTAAATATAAATTGTGAGCATAGTGAATAACCAATTCTATTTTCACATCTAAATTGCCACAAATGACTGAACTGTTGCTTAATAACAATAAGAACATGAACCATGTTGTTAAGCTCATTCTTTTCCTAAGTATTCAAACTTAGACTAAGAGTTATGACAACTTGTAACCTCAAAATCAGACTTCATGTTAACCAATGAAATCCATGTGATTTCATTATTAGTGTACTCTACTTTTTTCTTAGGACTGAAAATGTGCTGGTTGATTAAAATATCCTATTTTAAATTATATGGATTGAGTAAACGCAACCAAGAATTTTAATAGCCAGAAAATTTTTACATGACCTCAATAGAATTTTGCATTTTAAATAAAGCTATATTTAAGCAATATTTTTATTTCTGAAGCATAAAAAATCATTTATTTTATTGAATTAAAGAATTGATTTCAAGCCGGGCGCGGTGGCTCAAGCCTGTAATCCCAGTACCTAGGCAGGCTGAGACAGGAGAATCGCGAGTTCAAAGCCAGCCTCAGCAATGGCGAGATGCTAAGCAACTCAATGAGACCCTATCTCTACATAAAACACAAAATAGGTCTGGGGATGTGGCTCAGTGGTTGAGTATCCCTGAGTTCAATCCTCAGTATCAAAAAAAAAAAAGAATTGCTTTCAAAAAAATCCAGGTGTTACTATCATATACCAACAAAACAAAGTACAAGTACTACTTTTTGGTGAATTAGAAATCATCCCTCAAAAACTTCTTTTGACTCAGTTTTTTTTTTTTGTTACTAAAGTGCTCATAAGCAGAATTTTATTATATACATGAAATAGTATAAGTTTTAGAGTTACAAAATCTTGGACTTGTATTTCCACCTGCCTTAATTTTGTCAGCCTTGGAGTATCAGCTTGACTTTCAAAACCTCAGATTACTCATCTATAAAATGTTAATTGAATGGATTCAAAAATATGAAATCAGACAGTACATACAATCTGATCAGAAAGGCAGGAACTGATTAGACATTAAATGCATTTCATTCATTTATGTGTGAGCAAGTAATGAGAATTCCTAAGCAATGGAATATAAGCATATAAATACATAGCTTTCCCTACTCCATATTTCTACTGAATGTGATTTCTAGGATAACATCTATTCTTTCCTCTATCCTACCCTATTACTGGTGAAGGGAAGCTGTTGGGGTCACGTGTTGAAAATGGCAAATCTCCTGGCATAGGTCCTTGAATGACTCCCAGAGGCAAAGGTAAGAGTTGGGATTTTACTTAAAGAAATGCTGATTTATATCTCTTTCTAAGTAAATGAAATTTCAAAGCATATCTACTATATTGATGATTTTTAAAATTTTTTAAAATTTATTTATTTATTGTTCAGGTTTACATGATAGCAGAGTGCATTTTGATTCATTGTACACAGATGGACCACAACTATTCATTTTTCTGGTTGTATGTGATGTAGAATCACAACATACATGCAGTCATACATAAAGCTAAGGCTATGATGTCTATTATAGTCCACCGTCTTTACTGTCCCCATGCCCCCTCCTCCCTCCCACCCCTGTGACCAAAGTTCCTACATTGTTCCCATATCCTCCCCCACATTATGGATCAGCATCTACTTATCAAAGAGAACGTTTTGCATTTGGTTTTCTGAGATTGGCTTACTTCACTTAGCATGATATTCTCCAACTCCATCCATTTACCTGCAAATGCCATAATTTTATTCTCTTTTATTGCTGAGTAATATTACATTGTGTATATATACCATACTTTCTTTATCCATTCATCTGTCGAAGGGCATCTAGGTTGGTTCCACAGTTTAGCTATTGTGAATTCAGATGCTGTAAATACTGAAGTGCCTGCCTCACTATAGTATGCTGTTTTTAAGTCTTCTGGGTATAGACCAAGCATTGGGATGGCTGGGTCAAATGGTGGTTCCATTCCAAGTTTTCTAAGGAATCTCCATACTGCTTTCCAGATTGGTTATATCAATTTGTAGTCCCACTAGCAATGTATGAGTGTGCCTTTTCCCCCACAACCTTGCCAACACTTGTGGTTTGTATTCTTGATAATTGCCATTCTGACTGGCATGAGATGAAATCTTAGAGTAGTTATGATTTGCATTTCTCTAATTGCTAGAGATGTCAAATATTTTTTCACATGTCTGTTGATCAACTGTATATCATCTTCTGTGAAGTTTCTTTTCAGCTCCTCAGCCCATTTATTGATTGGGTTGTTTGTTTTTTTGGTGTTAAGTTTTTTTAGTTCTTTATATATCCTGGAGATGAGTGCTCTATCAGATGTGCGTGTGGCAAAGATTTGTTCCCAGAATATCAACTCTCTGTTCACTTCATTGATTGTTTCTTTTGCTGAGAAGAAGCTTTTTAGGTTGGATCCATCCCATTTGTTGATTCTTGATTTTACTTCTTGTGATATAGGTCTTGTTAAGGAAGTAAGGTCCTAATCTGACATGATGAAGATTTGAGCCTATTTTTTCTTCTATTAGGCATTGGGTCTCTGGTCTGATTCACAGGTCCTTGATCCACTTTGAGTTGAATTTTGTGCATGGTGAGAGATAGGGATTTAGTTTCATTTTGCTGCATATGGATTTCCAGTTTTCCCAGCACCATTTTTTGAAGAGGCTATCTTTTCTCCAGTGTATGTGTTTGGCTCCTTTGTCTAGTATAAGAAAACTATGTAAGTGGGTTCATCTCTGTGTATTCTATTCTATACTGTTGGTCTATGTGTCTATTTAGGTGCCAGTACCATTCTGTTTTTGTTACTATAGCTTT
>CM053399.1:146621511-146646990 GCA_028644305.1 Xerus rutilus
GGAATCTTCCCTTAAGCATTTGCTAGTTAACCTTGTATCTCACATCCCATCTTCAGATGTCTTCTTTGATCTCTGGACAACCTATCCCACTGCCGTAGCACAAATTTGATGTGGACGTTACACACACACACACACATACACACACACACACACAAATTTACTGTCATGAATTTTTTAGAATCAATATATTTAAATGTTAATATTTATATGTGTTGAATTTTTTTCACTCCAGTCAAAATGGCAATTATCAAGAATACAAGTAACAATAAATCTTGGCAAGGATGTGAGGAAAAGCGTTCATTCATACATTGTTAATGGGAATGCAAATTTGTGCAACCCCTCTGGAAAGTAATACAAAGATTCCTAAAAACAAAACAAAAAAACCCTAGGAATTGAACCACCATTTGACTCAGTTATCTCACTCCTCAGTATATATATAAAGGATTTAAAATTAGCATACTACAGTAACACAGTCATATCAACATTTATAACAGCACAATTTACAATAACTAAGAGCTCTGGAACCAATCTAGGTGTCCTTCAACAGATGAATGGATAAAGGAAAAAGTGGTATATATTCACAGTGGGGTATTACTCAGCCATAAAAGGACTGACTTTATGATATTTGCATAAAGTCAATGGATGGAATTGGAGACTATCATGCTAAGTGAAATAAAACTAAAATTTATTTAGCATTGCTGAGATAAGAGATGAAAATCCAAACTGAAGAAAGTAGTTGCATGTGGTAAAAAGGTGTGGGTGTAAGAAGTGATGGAATAGGAATCTTTCTTTTTTTTTAATAAAGTATTATTTATTACCCTTATTTGACCATGTACATGTGTTACTATATTCTTTTTTCTCTCCATCTCTCTTGCCTTCTCCTCTCTCCATTTTCTCTCATTTTTGTGTCTCTGTCTCGTTTTACTTCTTCCTCTCTCTGGTCATAACTCCCAGAGATTTATTTGTTGTAACTCTGACCCATCCTATTTTCTAATTCTGAAAACTTCACATCCTAAACCAAGAAAATATAAAGTCCAGGCTCATATGTAGTTGAGCAGGATTATTTCACAAATGTCATCATGCTCTGATAGGTACCATGTGAGCCAAGGCCACGGACAAATTATTCTGAATTTAATGCCACACTTTTACTTCAAAGACATTATTAATTACTGAAAAGACTTCAAAAGGATTTTCTGGTGATTGCTAATTAAAAGTACTATTGAACACTTTCAAATCGTATAACCTTATAATCAGCTCTGAGATTATTTTCTGTAAACACATTCCATTATTACTTCTATTTACCAAATCATGCATCTTATGTTTTGGAGTATTTGTTTTAAACTTTTAGGTTTTTACTAAACTCATTAATTTCCTTAATGATTGATCATTCTGAAGACAGATTCATATTGTTTGATGTACTTAGTTCTTACTGTGCTAGACAACTTTAACTTTCCTTAGATGAAAATTGTACTCTGGCAAGTTGGGATTTCTTATATGTAAATAAATGAGAACAACAATTTTTAGAAAAGAACTACTTTCATCCTTTTATTCCCTAAAATTAGTAAAACAATATATCTCATGTTTAAAGATTTGATAAATTCTATAGACTATAGTGTATCAATAAATTCAAAATTTCAATATCTATGACATGCTTTCTGTTCAGTATTTAAAGCATTTCTTTACATGTTTGCATGTGTAACATATATAGTCATAAGATCCATTTTGAGTGCTAAAATATTGGACAATTTCTGGGATTTATAGTCTGTTCCATTAGTAAATGAGTCTGTTTAAATGTCTGCACCATACTGTTTTGATTATGATAATTTTATAATATATTATGAAATCAGGTAGTGTGATGCTTTCAATTTTGCTCTTTGTTCTCAGCATTGAATGGCTATTCAATTTCCTTTGTCATTTCATATGAATATTATGATAGCTTTTGCTGTTTCTGTGAAAAATGCTAGTATAATTTTTGAATGAGATTGCATTGAATTTGTTGGTCAAATACCCATACTTTGGGTAGTATGGTCATTTTAATTCATTTAATAATAGTTATTCATTGTACCTCTTTAATTTTTTCATCCAAGTTCAATAGTTTTCAATATATAATTTCTCCCTCCTCTTTGGTTAAATTTACTCTTATTTTATTTTTAGATGCTGTTCAAATAACATTAATTTCTTTTTCAGATAGTTTTTGGTGTATAAAATGCTTCTGATTTTGTATATAATTCTCATATATAACTTTGCAGAATTCATTTGTAAGTTCTAACACTCTTTTGTTTACTATTGTAAGATAATGCCATCAGCAGTGACAATTTTAGATCCGCATGATACTGGCGCACGTGAACACATACACACACATCACATAAACCATGGAACAGAACAGAATGTGCAGAAATAAACCTATGTATCTGTAGTCAATTGATTTTAAGCAAAGATGTCAACAACGTAAAATATGTGAGTATTCTCTTCAATAAATAGTATTGGGAAAGCTTATATCAGCTTGCAGATGAATGATATTTAACCTGCATGTCACTCCATATGCAAAAATAAATTCAAAATGGAGTAAAGATTTAAATGTAAGACCTGAAATTCTAAAGCTGCTAGCAAAACACAGAAATAAACCTTCCTAGCAATGAGCTGAGCAAAAGTCTTTTGGATATGACCTCAAAAAGCATAGGCAAAAAAACAAACAAAAAACAGACAAATAATATTATGTTAAACTAAATGCTTTGATACAACAAAGAAAACCTTTAAAATAAAAATAAATAAAATAGATAGATAGATAGATAGATAGATAGATAGATAGATAGATAGATAGCAGTCCAGCCAGGTGCAATGTTGCATGCTCAGCAGGCTGATGCAGGAGGATGGTGAGTTCAAAGTCAGCCTCAGCAAACACTAGGCACTAAGCAATTCAATGAGACACTGTCTCTAAACAAAATACAAAATAGGGCTGAGGATGTGGCTCAGGAGTTGAGTGCCTCTAAGTTCAATCCCTGGTACCCTCTCCAAAACATAAACCAGCCCACAAATTGGGGAAAATACTTACAAACCATATGTCTAACAAGAGGCTACCATACAAAATATTAAGGAAGTCAACTCAATAACAAGAAATCAAATAATTCAATTAATTAATGGACATTCAACCTGAGAAATTATTTTTCTAAAGGAGACAGACGAATGAACAGAAAACTAATACATGAATGTAAAGCCAGATGACTAAAAGGAGGCGAATTAATACCGCTGAGCAAGGCTTTATTGGAAATACACGCTCTTGAGCTGACCTCTCCCATCCATCAGAGTGTGTCCGGGAGGATGGCACACGTGTTCTGGGGTACAGAAAATTTTAAAAGGCCTGGTCAGGAAAGAGAGGGCTTAGGGCAGGAAGAAAAGGTCAGAGTCCTTCCTGGATAAGTTAGGAAAAGCCCGCTGATTGACAGGAGGCTCCTCTACTGCTGAGGTCAGCGTCTGGCTGGCTGCCTGTAAGTAGACAGGCTGAACTGACCTAACAATGAACAAATGTTGTTCAACATCTTCAATCATTAGGGAAATAAAAATTAAAATTACAATAAGGTATCACCTCACACTTGTTAGCACAACTATCATCCCCCTCAAACAAAAAACAAAACAAAACAAAAAACTAAACTAATAAGTATTGAGGGAGATGTGGCAAAAAGGTCCTGGTATACCATTGGTGGGAATGCAAATTTGTACAGCCATTTTGGAAAACAGTATGGAGGTACTTCAAAAATTCCAGAAAGGACTTTCATTGGACAAAGAAATCCCACTACTAGGTATAAATACAAAGTAATTTGTGGGAGCACTCTCCATACCTTCAACCCCTCTCTACCATCTTTCCCCATTCTATGCTAATAGACTGTGCTCTTGCCAAAGAGCACCCCTTTGTTTGTGACCTTTGGATCTGATTGGTCCAAGAGTGTATTTAAGTTTCTACATTTTCTGGAATAAATGGTGTTTCTGCGTCTCACTGGGGCAGAGCAGATTTTTACCTACACCCCGGGGCCTAGTGAGATTGGCTCCACGAATTGCCACCATCCAGAGAGACTCCATACTGTCTTCCCCGGAAACCCCTTCTTTTTCCGTCTCTCTGGACCCCAACTCTTCGGGAAGGTCCACATGGAGCCCCCACCCCCCCCTTTTAAAGTGATAGTAATTGAAATTAGTATGTTGACTAAATGTCTATACTATTTATTTCAACATTATTCAAATAGTCAAAATTAGAAAGAAATCTAAGTGTCTTGTTATTCAACAAGTGAATGGATAAATAAAATCAATCTTTCTTTCTCTCACACACACACATACACACACACAGAGGAGGAATAACTGTCTCAAAAAAGAACAAAAGTAGTACAATGTCCCTCATTTGAAGTCTGTATTTTCTATTAAATTCAATATAATCATTGTGTATAATTTACCTATTATAATGCAAGTCAATAATCATTAAAAATAGCGTATTAATTGTATGACAGTGCAAATTCCTGAAGGACATTTTTCTGTATTATTCTACGAATTCTAGACATCATCTGGCATGTAATAAAAACAATATATGTTTGTTCAATGAGGAAATGTCTTTTTATAAGTCTACTGCCACTGAAGTATTGGCAATTAAAATGATTCAAATATATCTGCTGTAGTTTTAGTAGTTTTTTCTGACCCTGATATTAAAATCAATTTTACATCAAAATATTTTTGAAAGTGTATTCAATTTTGAATATCTCCAATATCTGGTGATTAAAAATATGTTAGTAACAACTTTTATCTTATCAATATCTTTTTCATAAAATAGATGAATATTATAGTAAGAGCTTATTTTCCTAGCATGTATTAACTGTACATCTCTATGCAGTTGTTGATCTACTCATCTATATAAAATTTGCTTAATACTCATAATGTTAAATTTAAGGCTGTATAAAATTCTAGAGTAACTTCCAGTAATCAAAAGCAGTTTTTCATTGTGTTTATTAGAGTTAAAATTATAATAATAGTATCTGCTGCAGTGGCAGATGTATGAGACACATATACTATTTCATTTGTTTCATCAGAATTCCAAAATATTAGTATTAGTATCCTTTTTTTGCAAACTAACATACCTCCAATGTCATACAACAGGAAAGTGACAGGATCAGTAACCAAACTCAGGTTTGTTTGACTACATAGTCCAGGCTCTGGGGAACCACTTCAAGTGCCTAGCCATCAGAATTGGAAGGATTAAAAATATAAGACTGAATCTCTCAGGAAATCTATGCCTTACTTGGGTCCAAGATCTGGTTGCAGAATTTTAGGATTAGGAAAAGCATTGATCAAGTCAGTTCTCTGGGGAAAGATTTGATAAAATAAAACACACAAGAGACTTATTTATAGACAATGATGACAATTTCTTATTCTACCCAGAGAAATGTTACTGTCAAGCTGGTTTTGATACCCATGCTTAGTCATTTGTATATCTTTTATGGCATATTCTATATTAGGCTATAAAAGTGGAATCCTTTGAAAACTGTGGCTCTTAACTAGGAGTAATTAGGAGACAGTGTCATACAAATAGTTTCATTGTGCCATTTCTGGATGGTGTTGATAAGAAATATTTCTTTAGCATTTATGTTTTCAGCTAATTATACAGTATATTGCTATCTTATTACTCCTCTCTTGCCATCATTTAAGATGGAAATGAAATTTCTCTATAACAAAATGAATATCCATCAATCTTGCAGGTTTTAAAATGCAATTTCTTCAGAGCCTTGAAAGCAGCTACAGCCTTCAGGATCAAATACCCACTAGCAAATCTCATTGGATAGATAAATACATTTGGCATATCACTTTATCTAGAGTTTTAAAATGGGAATAAAATTCCTAAAGGAATAACATATTTTAATATGTGTGACTCATATGTTCTTTTATTAGTGGAAGAATAACAAGAATAAATCAAAAGCATCAAGCTGCTAGATGATCATGTAGTAAGAACAGAAGGTTTTCGTGAGATGTGTTAAAAGTTTAGTGGCACCAGAAAAAAAGTAGACTTCTTTGTCCTAAACATTTGGAATGATCTTAACAACAGGGCTAATTTTGAAGAACTGGACACCCAGAGATGGACACTGTCATGGCTTCTTTAATTACTCTTTTTAGATGGGACATATTTTTATTCCTGCTTTTGATTTTTGCTTTCTTTCCTAAGATTGTTAATATCATTTTTCCTGTTAAAATCAGAACATTGTACCTATATTACAATTTGCTTGTCATAATTTGAAATGTAACTCTCAGAAAGTCATGTTTTTTTAAAAATTTTCCAAGGTCTTTTTGAATAATTCTTTGCAGTCTACAACTGCAGACACATGGAGATATTATTACATAGCATTTAAAGTTCACAGGTGCTACATCAGATTACCTGGTTTTGATTCCCTATTACATCATTTATTTATGAACCTGAGTTGTTGATCATTTTGTACTTATATTTCCTCCTTCATAAAATGAAGTAAATGTATAAGCAAGAAACAAATGGTTTAATTAAAGAGATATTAATAAAAGCACTACTTACAGAAGATTAAAAAAAAAGAGATGATGAGAAACAGAAACTGACAGAGCAAACCTGATACCACCACAAGGATTTAAGTGACAAGTTAGACAAATAGTGTTGGAAATCTACGAGAACAGAACTACACAGTTCACATGGAAAAGCTTTTTTTGAGAAAGGATGCGTCTATGTCAGAGACAATGGCTAGGCAGGAACACAGGTGAAGGGAATACCCTGACTGTTCTCCTTATCCTCCTTCCAAACTCTTGCTATCGTCTTTTATGGGTTTAGTAGAAAACAAAGATGTAGAAAGAATAGATCAGACATAAAGAAGAGAATAGAGATTAATCAGTGGCTACCTACCAGTGCAATTTTGGGGAGATTATCTGGCATATACGTATAGAATATTATTTTAATAATTTTTCTATGGAGAAAAATAGGACACATATAATACTAATTTGAAACTATTTATTTTATAGCATATTTACTTATTTATTTATTCATTCATTCATAACAGGAATTGAACCCAGGTGCGATTAACACTGAGCCACATCCCCAGTCCTTTAAAAAAAAAAAAAAAACCTGTTGAGAGAGGGTCTTGCTAAATTGCTTCAGGCCTTGCTAAGTTACTGAGGATGGCTTTGAACTTGTGATCCTCCCCTTTCAGCCTCCTGAGCTACTGATATTACAGGCGTGCACCACTGTGCCCAGATATTTTTTTGTTGTTCTTATTAGTATACTATATTTGTGTATGATGGTTGGGTTCCTTGTGAAAGAGTCATACGTGCAGCTGGGTGAAGTGGCTCATGCCTCTAATCCCAGCACTTTGGGAGGCTGAGACAGGAAATTGCGAGTTAAAAACCAGCCTCAACTATGGCGAGGCAAGAGGCGCTAAGCAACTCAGTGAGACCTTGTCTCTAAATAAAATACAAAATAAGTCTGGGGATGTGGGTCTGTGGTAGAGTATCCCTGAGTTCAATCCTCAGTACCAAAAAAAAAAAAAAAAAGTCACACATGTCACACATGCATAGAGTTAATTTATTCCCTCTCAGTTCCCAGAGCCACCCTTTTTCCTTACTTTCTCTCTCCTGGTATTCATCTTCCTCTTCTCTACTGGGCTTCCTTCTACTCATTTATATATTTATTTTTAATTGATAATTTACAGATATACATAAATGTGTCACTCACTCTGGTATATGTATACATGCACATAGCACAATTTTGTCAATTTTTCATTTTTCTCTCCCCCTCATTCTCCTCTGCAACTGATCTTCCTTTTATCTTTATGATTTCTGATGTCCCCCCACCTCCTTTTTCTCTTATTTTGCTCTAGCTTTCATATATGAGAGAAAACATTTGAACTTTGATTTTGTGAGTCTTGCTTATTTGACTTAGCATGATATTTTCCTATTACATCTATTTATTACACAATGTCATGATTTCATTCTTCTTTATGGATAAGTAAAACTATACTGTGTATTATACCACATTTTCTTTCTTTCTTTTTATTTTTTAGTTTTTTGATACCAAGGGTTTTACCCAGGAGAACTTTACAGCTTAGCCACATCCCCATGTCTTTTTATACTTTTGTTTGGAGACAGGATCCCTCACTAAGTTGCTTAGGACCCTCCCTAAATTGCTGAGGCTGTCATGGAACTCAGGATCCTCCTGCTTCAGGACTCATGCACCACTCTTCCTGGCACATGCTGTATTTTCCTAACCTATTCATCTATTAATGGGCACCTGGGCTGGTTCCTTATCTTGGCTATTGTGAGTTGCACTGCTAAAAACATTGATGTGGCTGTATCTCTATATTATGCTGATTTTAGTTCTTTTTGATAAACAAAGAGAAATGAGATAGCTGGGTCATATAGTGATTCAATTCTAGGTTTTTGAGAAATTTCCATATTCCTTTCCAGAGTAATTGTACTAATTTGCATTTCCACCAATAATGCATGGGTGTATCTTTTTTTCCCATATTCATGCCAGCTTTTATTATTATTTATGTTCTTGATATATGCCATTCTAACTAGAGTGAGATGAAATCTCAGTGCAGTTTTAATTCACATTTCTCTAATTCTAGAGATGTTGAACATTTTTTCATGTATTTGTTGACCATTTGTATTTCTTCTTTTGAGGTGTGCTCCATTAGTCTTCATGTTGGAGTGCAGAGCATGTTTTCTTCTAGCAGTTGCAAAGAATCTGGTCTAATTCCTAAGTCTTTGATCCACTTTGATTTGAATTTGTACAAGGTGAGAGAGAGAGATCAAGTTACTTTCTTCTACATAACAATAGCCAGTTTACCCAACATCATTTGTTTAAAAGGCTATCATTTCTCCAACATGTTTTTCTGCACTTTGTCAAATATTAAATGGCTATTAATATGTGGGCTTCTCTGTGTCTTCTATTCTGTTCCATTGGTCTTCATGACTATTTTTCATTTTTATTTGTTTGTTTTTTGTTGGTACTGGGGATTTAACCCAGGTTGCTTTACTACTGAGCCATATCCTCAGCACTTTTTAGTTTTTATTTTGAGACAAGGTCTCACTGAATTACTTAGGGCCTCCTTAAGTTCCTAAAGCTGGCCTTGAACTTGGGATCCTCTGACCTTGGGATCCCTCCTGAGCTGCTGGGATTCCAGGTAATAAATCTTTAAAACATCATCTCAAATAATTATATGAACAGTTCCTGGGGTTTATTTTATATTGCTCCCATTGTTTATGTAATACAAAAAATTGTATAGTCTAAAATAACTAGTAAATGTCAAACAGCTGAGCGACAAAACCAGAATTTGAACTCCATTATTTTGAGTTAATTCAGGGGACAATATCTTGTAATCCCAGTGACTTGGGAAACTGAGGCAGGAGGACTGCAAGTTCAAGAACAGCTTTAGCAATTTAGTGAGACACTGTCGCAAAACATTAAAAAGAAATGGAGATGGAGCTCAGTGGTAGAGAACCTCTGGGTTTTATCCTCAATACAAAACAAATACAAAAGCATTATTTATCATCTAAATTGTATTTATTTAATTAAATATCTATAACTTCTAAAAAATCCGACTTTAATTTTAAGGATGTTATACATTTGAAAGGTCTTCGGGTTAAACACGCTGTGTTCTGTAGGCCACAGCGTGCCATTTTATCACAATTACTTCTCAAATAATTCACAAAAGAGATCATCATTGCATTTAATGCTGCACACATATTTATGGGAATCATTGACCTATAAATGAAATACTTCACATTTTAAAATTATCATTTACTGTTTCAAATTTTCTGCAACGTTGGAATGATTTTGGAGAAGAATTCCTTTAGTCAGGACTTAATTTAACTTTTTTAAGACTGTATACATTCCAGTCCAAAAACAATAAAAGTTTTATCAATCTATAAAATTTAATTTTTCACCAGAGTTTAGAAAGAATAGAAGACATTATGTAAACAAACTGAACATTGTAAAAATGTTACATTAATTTAGTGCATATATTTCTTTTCTCTTTGGTTTATTTTTTATACTGAATAGACTACATTTTGGAAAGGCAGAAATGTTTTTTTTGTTCAAATTAAAAGGAAAATACATATTTATAAGAATATTAAAATGAACTGTGCTCCTGTACCTTGTTTTTAATAGTTAGTTAATATACACTTCAAAGAGCAGATGCAACAGAACTTGAATTAGTTCTCTTCTGGGAATACTATTTTTATTCTTTAGCATATATTAGACAAATACAAGGGTGCACAGTGCTGTATATAATGAATAAAAGCTAGGGTGATTATTATGCTATATTTTGGTGCTCATTTATAGTAGGTACCCAGCAGATAAATCAGTGGACCATCTATTTCTTTACTGATGACTAAGGGAGGTCAAAATGTTTGAGGAGAACTATAGAAGTAAGCCCTAGGTTTATTGTAGCGGATGTCTTATATTATGATTCACAGAATTGTTTTTTTTTTTTTTTGTGATAACCCTCATCATTGTCAAAGCACTAAAATTGGCATGCCAGACTAAATTCAAAGACCCAAGTTGCTTCATAACACTTTTTATTTTGGTACTTTTTCTAATATAAGAAGATCCCATTGATTCATATGAAGGCTGTAGAGCTTCCTCAGTAGGGGGCACAATAGAGCCCTACCTTCTTATGTGGCATTATGTGTCCATAAGGACAATGAGCTAGTAGCATCATCACTGGTATTGTAATTAATTACTTAGTAACTTTGATCTATGTTTCTTTGGGCATTTTATTTAAATTCTAATAATAATTTGCATGTTTAAACTCAATATTTCATTTGTAAATAAATTTAAAATGTGATAATAACTGACTTTAAAGGAGATGAAATAATTAGATTATATACGGGATTATAACTAATGAACTATGAAAGTATTCACTCAGTGTTGGAAACACAGTCCTAAAATGAAGAATAAAGTCTTAAGAAACAATTCATCACATACATGACCTTTTGTGATATTCTTCACCTTTGATGAAATGAACCATTCTTTATTTTCACTTTTTCTTCTCATGTTTTTAATCCAGGTATCATTTACATGGCACGTATCCATCCATTTTTAAGTGTAATTTTGGTAACTGAACAAATAACCAAGCTGTGAAATCATTATAATAAATGTATCTAATTATGCTAAGAAGTTCACTCATGACTGTGTAAATCATCACCACCACCCCTGACCTCATGTTACACCTGATGTGCTTTCTGTCACTACATTTGGAATCTTATTTCTCTATAGTGGCATATAAATGAAATAATGTGCCATGAAATCTTTCTTTGAACTCTGTATATTTTAAATGCATCCATGGTTTTACATATACCAATGGTACCTTCCTTTCTCTTGCTGAATATTTTCCATTTTAAAAATAACCATAATCTTCTGATCAATATTTGGTTAATTTTTTAAGAGGCAATAAAGCTGTTTTCTAAATAGCCCTTACATTTTACACTTGTATTACGAATTCATGAGAGTTTTTCTTGCTGCATTTTACCACTAACATTTGATATGGCTCAATATTTTAGCCAATATAATGCATATGACATGATATCTTGTAGTTTCAACTTTTCACATCCCGGATGATAAATAATATTTTATGTATTTAATGTGCATATAGAACATTTAAATTTCTCTTCCTCTATCAGGCAACTGTTTTCTTTTTTATGCTTATCTTTTCTTTACCAGGATCACTTAACCACTGAGCCACATGCCCAACCCTTTTGATTTTTAATTTAGAGACAAGTCTTAATTTATGATCCTCCCTCCTCAGCCACTGGAGCTGCTAGGATTACAGGCATGTGCTCTTGCTTGGCTTAGTCAACTGTATTCTTATATACATTTTTATTTTCTTGAATGGATATCTAGGGGAGTAGCATTACCAAGTTTAACGTAGCTTCATATTTAACTTTTTGAGAAATTCCCAAACTTGTTTATAAGTTAGTTTCATTCTGCATTCTCAATAGTAAATATGAGGTTCTCATTTCTCCCTGTACTTACCAATATTTGTTGTTGTCTTTCTTATTCATTATATCCATTCTTGTGGGCATAAAATGATATCTCACTGAAATTTCAATATTTGTTTCTTTACTGAAAATTATGTGTAGCAAATTGTCTCATGCCATTTCACCATTTCTATATCTTCTTTGGTGAAATGCCTTGATATCTGGGCTCATTTTTATTGATTCCTTTTATTATTAAGTAAATTTGCAAATTCTGGGTACAAGTCCTAATATGGGTATTTTATATATATATATATATTTTTTGTACCAGGATTGAACTCAGGGGTCCTGGACCACTGAGCCACATCCCCAGCCCTATTTTGTGTTTTATGTAGAGACAGGGTCTCACTGAGTTGCTTATCGCCTCGCCATTGCTGAGGCTGGCTTTGAACGTGCAATTCTCCTGTCTCAGCCTCCCAAAGTGCTGGGATTGCAGGTGTATGCCATTAGGCCCGACTACATATGTTTTTATTTTCTTTATGTTTCTTGTAATACCAAAAATTTTGAATTTTGGTGAAGCTCATTTTTTACCCTTTTCTTTTAAGGAGCATGCTCTTGGTATCTTAGCTAATATGATAGAAAAAAAAAAGAACTCTAATTTCCTCTACCCACTCCACCCCTAAAGCATTTTTAACTTAAAATTACCATTGACATCATCCCATCTGCATCCTAGGCTCTGCTATGTGGTAATAGTTTTAATTACAAATTCTATTTATGTATTTGTTTTCAGTCTGTTCTGATTTTTTATTTCTTTTAGAGTCAGGTGGAAGCAACACATTAAGGATTTGGCATGTTACTGAATTTTTTGGCAGAATGTTTAACTTAATATTTTCTTGTGTGTATTCTTAATGCTTATAATAATTAGCATTGACCTACTAATTACTAACTTATCGATTGATTTCTGTTTCCTCTTATATTAATCTTTACTACAGTACATATTGTTCTATTTCTACTGCTTGTCTTATTTTGATCGCCTTTATTTTTCTAGATTTTGGAAGAAAAATTAAAAATCATTTATTAGAGATTATTCTTGTTTTCTAATTTATATATTTAAATACATATATTTTTAAGTGCTAATTTAGTTGCATCCCATAAAGTCTAGTATACTATCTTTCCATCCAGAAAATAATATTTTCTTAGTTTTCCTTTAAAATATTTCTTTAGCTCAGGGATATTTAATTGTGGTTACATTTTTAAATGTTAAATTTAAAGTTTAAATTATTTAACTTCCAAATATTTGTGCATTCTCCAAATTTCTTTTTAAGAGAGATTTTTAATTTAACTTCAATGTTGTAAGAGAACAAATTTCCTGTGATTTTAGTGTTTTAAACTTGTGAATACTTCCCCTTGTGTTGTAGTATATTCTTTATCATAGAGAATATTTATGTGAGCAAGACAGCATTCTGCATAAAAGGACCTCTGAGGCCAAAGGAGATCCTCCTAAGATTACTCATTATGTCTGTTTTTACTTTGTAAACCCAGAATATTTGTGCAGGTTATAGTTTGAATCTGAAGTGTCCCAAAAAACTAATGAGTTGAAGCCTTGGCAACAATTTCCAGAAGCAGGGATTTGGGGAAGTGCTGGACCATGAGGGCTCTTATCTCTGGTATGGGTGAATCCATGGGTAGCTAAAATGACTACTGGGAGGTGAATAAAACTGCAGGTAAGAATAGTATGATTGGAAAAAGCATGGCACTTTAAGTGTGCTCTTGGTGACTATATCCTATTCCTGTATAGCCCATTCCCTGCTTTTTTGCTACCGTAAGTTGAAGAACTCACTTTTGCCATGCTTTACTGCCATGGTGTTCTGCCTTATATGAGGCCCAAAGAAGTGACATCAGTCAAGCATGAATGTAAAACCCCCAGAACCATGATGCTCTTTTAAGTTGTTTATATCAGATACTGTAATCACAGTGACAAAAAGTTGACTAACACAGTGGGGATTATTAAAAACTATATCTTCTTAAAGATCATGAATCAAAATTTAATAAAATTCATGAATTAAATCAACAGAACATTTAAAATATTTCTATTTGTATCTCAATGTCATGACACATGTTCAAACCATAATATTACAGGGATTCACTAGTTCAAAGGATTTTGGATTTTCTCATAAGTTAAACACTAAATGATATCTACTGATGCCATATTCAGAGCAGGCAATTTTATATATTCAGTGGGCTAATAGAAGTACCCAGGAAATAAAATTTTATCACTAAGTTTCTATGAATCAAATGGCATTTTTTAAAATATAGATTGCTCTTCCACCTAGGTGAACTTTTTGTTTTTCAAAAGAAAACAAAATGTGTCCTTCACACAGAAAATTAGAATAGTTTCAAGCAATACTGCATAAATGTTAAATAATATCTTTTTTATTAATTTCATAAGTTCAAAATCAATCTCTGCTTCTCACAACATGCTTGATAATATAAGTAACTTATCAGGGTCAAGTATTCTTAATAAATGGGAGTTATCATAGCATAAAACTTTCAGGAAGATGAATCTAAAATTTCCAAATGGTGAAAACTTCCCCTAAATTAGTTACTTTATTATTATTGTGATACTTTATTATTGCAACACTACTATTGTTTTGTTAGCTTGCCATTACTGACTCAATCAATAAAGGAATTCATAAGTCATCTATTCAGAGACTCAAAGTCATAGAACACAAATCATATAACAGAGATGATCAGCTTCAAGGAGATTTTAATCATAGCTTTTAGGATGAAATACGAAATCTGAAATCCAGTTGAATTCTAATGTTAAAATATCTTCAATATTGTAACTGTGACTTAGTGGTTCTCAGTAACCACCTGTATAGATAAAATTTACCTGGTTGTAAGATATTCCATGATATTTAAACAATCTTTTCTCTTGACTACTTCAACTCTTTGTGACAAGTTTATATCTTTCAAGATTATTATAATTCGTCAGTTGGAAACTTTGAAAGATGAACACTTGAGAAACCAGCAACATTATTGAGAGATGAACAGCCTCTTGGGAGCTGATCTTATTTATTTTACTATTGATTTGAGTTGAGCACATCAATCTTATTTTAAATACTTAAAACAAAGCAAAAGAAATAATTGTTTCCAGATGCTATCTTAGGTTTGAGTTCTTAAAACATATGCATTACTTACATAATTGTACATTCGTTACCTTTTTTTGTCTTTTTAAAACAATTTTGTCTATACCAAGGATGCAATAAGAGACTTTATCATGGAATGGAATAAATAAATACAGTGCCTTAGGAATATCAAAGCATTCTAAGCACATCTTAAATGCTTGGTACTATGATAAGCAGACGGAATACATCACTGGACAAAAAAAAAAGAAGAAGAAGAAGATTGATAAATAATTATGCAGCATGACAGAGTCAAAAAGTATTTGGCTGAATAATTGCCACAAAAAATATTCACATTCTAATTATCAGAACTTGTAAATGTTACCTTATATGGAAAAAATGAATTTGCAAATGTGATTAAGTTAGGATCTTAAGATGTGATCTAATTCTGTACTATCCACATATCATATGTAACCACAAAGGTCCCTACAAGACACAAGGAGAGGCAAATGGGCAGGGCAGAAAACAATGTGATCCCTGAATCTAGAATCTGGTTTAAAATATGAAACCAGCAGAACAGCAGAACATTTCCCTAAGCAAATAAATGTAAAGAATAAAGGTTGAAAAAAAAAAAAACAAAGACAAATATAAAACAAACAAACAACAACAACAACAACAAAAACAAGGAAACACTCTACACTAGAGCCTGCAGAAGAGAGCAAGTCTCCTGCCAATTTGATTTTTTACCTATTAAAACTGATTTTAGACCTTGACATCTATAAAGGTGATGGGATAAATTTATGTCAATTGAAACCATCAATTTTGGAGTAATTTATTATGATAGTCATACAAATCTAATACACATGACTAGAATATTTTTGTTCTTTTTTTGGTTCTGAGGATTGAACTCAGGGGCATTCAACCACTGAGCCACATCCCCAGGCCTATTTTGTATTTTATTTAGAGACAGGCTCTCACTGAGTTGCTCAGTGCCTTGCTGTTGCTGAGACTGACTTTGAGTTTGTGATCTTCCTGCCTCAGTCTCCCCAGTTGCTGGGATTATAGGCATTCTTTTTTAAAAAAATCTATTTGTTTATTTAGTTCTACTGGGGATTGAACCCTGGGGTGCTCTACCACTGAGCTACATTCTAAGTCCTTTTTATTTTATTTTATTTTTTGTTTTGACACAAGTTCTTACTAAATTACCCAGGATAGCCTTGAACATGTGATCCTCCTATTTCACCTCCCTAGTCATTGGGATTATAAGCATGTACCACCATGCCCTGATACATTTTTTCAATGAAGCATTTCTTTGAATCCCTACTCCACTGTTCCTTTATTGTACTTAGCAGTCTGTCTCTATAGTCGTTTTAGACAAGAATAGAAAGGTGAGGGTTTTGGCCATCTGCATTACTGAACATTTTGACTAAGGTTTAATTTGACTAAGTGCTAGCAAAGCTATTTTCTCAGTTTACCTCACAATCATAGGAAAATGGCATTACATCATGGTAAGATAAATTGTAACTGGAAAATGGTTTTAAACACAGACTATTTTATGGGATGACTATGGTATACTGGTTGCCCTTTCTGACACATTTAGAAACTGAATATAATTCCTGAAGTGTCCTGTCCTTTTATTTTCAGAATTCAAGTACTTCTGTAAAATGTTTGGCTTGTCAGACTTTTAATAATCTACAGTTTTATATGAGGAAAATGGGAACTTTGTTCCCAAAGTGTCCCTTTAATGATTTAGGGAGCTGGGTTTCAGCAATAAATTGTTATATGGATAGTGAATAGCAGGAGTGGGGCTAGAATCCAAATTTATAATGAAAATTTCATAAAATTATCTGCCATTAATATATAAACCTCTTAACTAAAAAAATTCCAAAACATTTCATAGTTGAAACTTACTCAAATAATAAAAACTAATATGACTTATTTATATTACAAATAAAATTTGAAACCATCAATTTATATCCCTAGCCCTTTTAATTTATTTTGAGTCAGGGTTAAAAGAGATTCTTCTAGCCAAGGAAAAATTATTTCAGATGATATAACCACACATTAGAGCTTATGTCAAGATGGAAACCACAGATAGAGAAACTACAGAAAGGGCTGTATATTTAGTTTCTGGTTCAAATGTTCTTATGACATGGCTCCTACACTACTGAACAGAGTGGAATATTAGAGATCATAAGGGAACAATCAAGTCACCTAAAGTCACTTTCAATTACTCCTCACTGATTAGCATATTATATTAGTCAAAAGGCAAGAGGTTTATGAATTTCAGGATCAAAAATTTGTAAACTGGTTCATGTAAATTTAGTGGAACCCTTATGAAGATTTGCATTTCTCTTCTACAAAGTCTTAATACAAAGGCTGTAGTGAACTCTATGGATAGAATTCTGTGGTATACTAGCTCAGTGTTTTCTTCCTAATCTTTAATACAGGAATAATAATATATCTTCTGGAAAGACATTAGTAATTGCCCCTTAACACATAATATCAGATATTATGTATATGCTTTTCATGAATTCTAAGTTAAATATAAATATGATAGCTAATTTCAATACACACTCTCTAAGAGTATTTTATTTATGGTACGTCTCAGGATAATCTGATTTAGAGTTACCCAATTTTCCATTTTATTTCTTTTAAAAAAATGCATTTAAGCCGGGTGCGGTGGCTCACACCTGTGATCCCAGCACTTTGGGAGGCTGGCACAGGAGAATTGCAAGTTCAAAGCCAGCCTCAGCAACGGTGAGGCACTAAGCAACTCAGTGACACCCTGTCTCTACATAAAACACAAAATAGGGCTGAGGATGTGGCTCAGTGGTCCAGTATCCCTGCGTTCAATCCTCTGTACCAAAACAAAACAAAAAAGCATTTAAAAAGATAAATGTATACACATTAAAATTTCAAATAATTTTCCTGTACTTCATATTACCATTAGGTGATACTGGGTGCCTAGTAGATACACAATAAATAGGCATTGAATTAAAATATAATAATCCAATACATATTTCCTACTGTAAGTACTTGAAAAAGAATTCACTGTTAGTTATTGCAAACTGTACATTTATTATGAATTTGTTTGCCACTATATGTGAATGCTGAATGATGAATTGGAGAATACATTCCCAAAGGGAAATTAAACACAATTGTTAAGCATTGAGACATGAACAAGTTTCAAATCACTTCACATTTTTACAGTGAAATGTTCCATATAATACAACAGTAGTTGTCAATACAACATTTAAAACATGTATGATTATTTGAATGAAACACTTTAATTTTAATCTAGTATTTGTTGTAAACTAAAATTAAAGAGTTTAATTGAATTTTTGTACAATGTATTTATTTAATTAGGATTTTCAGGTAATACAGCCAATGGTTTTCTTTTCTATGTTGAATACAGATGGGGTTGCCATGGATGCAGCAGTTAAGAAAACTGACTTTAACTTGTATCAGGCTGTTGGGGTTCAACTCTGTGCCTAAGCATTTTATATGTGTGAGAGAGCCTTCCAATTTGGGGAAGGGAGGTAGAATTTTCATCGTGATTTAGCAAGAGAAACTGAGTAGAGTTCAGCTTATTTCAGAAATAGTTGGTTAAGGATAGTTAGAAGGAGAAGGGAGAAATTTTCTCAAATTCTCAGGCGTTATTTGTACAACTTGACTTTTCTCAAAAGGGAAGGTGAGGAAGCGTTAGTGGCTAAAGTCATGTGCATGAGTGGATGGATATACAGGCAAGAGAGAGAGAGAGAGAGAAAAGAGAGAGAGTGAGGGAGGGAGGGAGGGAAAGAAAGAAATAGATAAATTAGATAAAAAATAAATGCTTCTGTGTATCACAGGACTTGATAGACAGAGGGAGAAGGCAACCTATGGAGTGGGAGAAAATACTTGAAAATCGTATGTTTGATAAAAAAGTTAATATCCAAAATAAAGAAATGCTTTAACTCAAATCCCCCTAAATTTAATTAAAAATAGACAAAAGACTTGAATAGATATTTATCTGGGAACAATATACAAATTCTCAACAATCACAGGAAAATATGTTCAACACTGATAGTTATGTAAATGCAAATAAAAACCACAATGAGATACCATTATATCCATTAGGATGGCTACTACTAAAAGAAAACAAAGAATAAAATTTTGGGGTGATAGTATGAGAAACTAGACATTGTGCATTGTCAGTGGGAATATAAAATGATAAATCCACTGTGGAAAACAGTATATCAGCTCTTCAGATAACTTAAAAATAATTACCATAGGATTCAGCAATCCCACTTCTGTATATATATCCTAAAGCATCAAAAACAGGGTCTTGAAAAGATATTTGTATACTCATGCTCAAAATTGCATTATTCACTAGTCAAATGGTGGAAGCTACTCAAGTATTCATTGATTAAATGAAAGGATAAATAAATGTGATACATACACAAGGTGAGTTTTGTTTAGCCTTCAAAAGGAGGGGAATCATGACACATGCTACAACTTGGTTGAAACTTGAGGATAGTGTATGCTCAATGAAATAAATACTGTATGATTCCACTTACAGGAAATACTGTGAGTAGCCAAACTCAGAAACAGAAAGTTACATAATGGTTGCCAGAAGCTAGGAGAAGGAAAGAAAGAAAAATTGTTTTTCAATAGCTGTGGAGTTTTAGTTTTGCAAGATGAAAGGTATTCTGAAAATCAGCTGCACAAAACATATGAATGTGCTGTTCTCTAAATAATAGTATACTCTAAAAATAGTTAAGTTGGTAAACTTTGTTCCACAGCAATATTAAAAGAAAAAAGTGAAGAAAAGGAAAATATCTGTAAACAGACTTCCAATTGCTTCAGTAAAATATTCCTTAGACCATCTTTCTCCCATGAAAATATAGGGAAGTTATTTAACTCTTTCTTCTTCAGTTTTCTTCACCTGAAAATAATAACTCCTTTCTTGTCGAGAGGACAAATGAATTTATACTTTTGACATGTGTAGAACACTTCCTGGGACATAATAGCACTATAAAACTATTAATAATTATGGTTTCTATTCAAGTGGAATTTCTCCTATTAGCAAGAGAATCAGGGTGGGGCGGGGGTTTCCTATAGCTGCAAGGGCAGAGAAAACCATTAAAAATTCAATCATCATTTCAATAGTCTAAAAAGTTTATACTTTGAAGTAGCCACTATCAATTTACTTTAAGTATTTTTTTATGAAGAGAATTGCCCTGATTTTCAAAATGGTTACAAAAATATACTGAGCAGTAATTTAATTCAACCTCCAAATTTATGCTTAAAACTATAATTTTTTGTTTTAAATGAACTTTAAATTTAATTTCTTTTAGTTTAATTTCTTTTAGTTCACTCTGAATATAGTTCTCCTTGTGTTTGGTTTGCAAGTTAGTTGACTTGCAACAATACTTTCAGAAAAGTCAACAATTTCAGAAAAGCTAAGCTTGGCAAAGTACCATTCACTATCATAGAAATTCAGTATAAGGTAATTAGTTGTAGCAGCATGAGATTGCCCAGAGAAAAATCCATAGCTAATACATGTTATTAATGGTGGGCATAATTTATAAGAGATTAACTCTGTGAGTCTTGATATGTAGACAAACGTTCTTAAATTATTGAAACATCGCCATTGTAAATTACCTAAAGCCTTAACAAGTAACATATAGTTTTATACTATATGTGTAAATAAGAATATATTTATTACATAAGTATAAATAATGTGAATTAGAAAAATTCACATTAATCTGCTTTTAATATTTTTTGCATTTTGAAGTAAAAATATCAATAATCATAATATTAATATTGGATTTCACATATTTCAGAAGCAGTAATTAATACACTTTTCCATTTGATTCAAACATATTGGGGTTTAATGTATATTATTTTACATATTTTTTCTTGTAATAATATAAAAAATAATCTCATTACTTCGTCTTTTTCGTATTTTCTTTTCATTTATTTTTAAGCTGTTTATATTTTAGCTAATACATAAAAACATAAGAATTGTACATATTAATGAGGTTACATATGAGGTTTCAATATGTGTATATAATTTGACAGGAAATAAGTTTTGAAAAATAGGCATTTACTTTTATCCATCCTATAAAAGTCAACTTCCTCTTTCATTAAATGTTTTTATGAGTCCATAAGGAGGGCTGAATTGGACTGTTTCATCTTCTTTTATTTCCTGTATTTACCCTTTGACAAAGGTGCTAATGAGCTACAAATCAGAGCTAAAGACAAGCCTCAGGAGGGAAGGAGCAGGAATCAGAATGGTTTGAAAAATTTATCAACAGAGCAGTCTGTCCCTAATAAGGATATTGTTAATTTCAATGCAAAGTCAAGGTAGTGATGGAATTACAAATCAAAGGCCTAGTGGCTGGAGTCAGATTTGTAAGAATGTTTTTTTAACGTTGGCAATCACTGAAATTATCTCTCAAGAAAAAGTTGTGGTTTTTTTTGACATAGGAATTTTCTAGGAGAGGGACCTTAACAGAATATGCTATTAACATATCCCAAAGTGCCCCATATGACTTTGGATAATGTTATTTTTGCTATACAAACTTACTATTGGCACATATAATCAACAGAAATTTTCTTAACAACAAAGTCATCATTAGGGAAATTTTGTTATTAAGTTATATTTAGTGTTCCAATATCCCATATATATGCCTCTTTTTCAATTGTTGACATTGCAGGGGACTCTTCTACTTCTAGAGATTTAGAATCCTTGTGCTTTTTCATTCTTCCGATTTTTATTTCCCTGTACATACTTTCAAGTCCTATCTTCCCAAGTAGATTTCTCACTAGTCATATAAATCTAATGAAGTCAATATATTAAATTTTCCAGTGATTATTACCATTGTATTTCTAACTGAAACAGAGTTCATTAAAATATTTATACTCATAGAGGTATATGTAACAGAGATTTTAGACTAGTGCATTTATGGTCTGAATTGTTTCCCCTTCTGTTGAAGTCCTAATGTTCAGTATCTCAGAATGCTTATGTTATTGGAGATAGAGGCCTTACAAACATGATTGAGTTAAAAAAGTTAAAATTAGGTCCTTAGTGTGAGCTTTAATCCATTATGAGTAGGACCCTTAAAAGTGATATTTAGAGATAGAAACAAACAAGAGAAGAAAATGTGAAGAAAGAGGGAGAAGACAAACATCTACAAGCCAAGAAGGGAGACATGGAACACACTCTTCAATCCTTGTTCTCAGCAGAAGCTAACCCTGCTGAAACCTTGATTTTGAAATTCTAGTCTCCATAATTTAAATAATAAATTTCTGTTACAACACCCATTTTGTGGTGCTTTATTATGGTAGCTGAGCAAACTAATACAGGTACCTATTTTTTCAATTAGTTTTCTAGATCATATATATTTATGAATACCTACCATCTGATGTTTTAATACAAATGTACATTGCATAATGTTCAAATCAGGGTAAACGTGTCTGTTTCCTCCAACATTTGCCATATCTTTATGGTGAAAACATTCCAAATAATTTCTTCCAGCTCCTTAAATATATGCTCTAAATTATCATTATCTATAGTCACCCTACTACACAAAGGAACTTAAGAATTTTTCTCCTATCCAACTATAACTTAGTACAACCATCCCTAAATTCTGTACTCAGCACTTTTTAACCACTATGTTTTTCTTGACTTCTATGAGTTGTTTTTTTCAGATTGCATATATAAGTGAGATTCTGTGGTACTTGTCTTTCTGTGCTTGCCTTTATTTTACCTAACATAATTATCTCCAGTTCCATCCATGTTGAAAGGATTTCATCTTTTCATGGTTCAATAGTATTCCATTGTATATACATACCACATTGTCTTTTTTCATTTATCATTTGATAGAGACTTAGGTTATTAACTTTTCTAGTGTCTTGTGAATAATGCTGCAATAAATATGGAATTGCAGATGTCTCTTCCACATACTGATTTTATTCATTTAGATATATATATCCAGTAATGGAATTGCTAGATCATATGTAGATTTATTTCTACTGTTGAGGAGCCTCCCTGTTTTATTTAATTTTTTCCTATAATTACGGCTCCATTAGCTACCTTCCCACCAACAGTGTACCAGTGTTTCCTTTTCTCCACATCTTCTCAAGCACTAGGTTTTCTTTTGACTTTTTGATAATAGCCATTCTTACTGAGACAAAGTGATATCTCATTGTGATTTGATTTACATTTCCCTGATGATTAGTGATATTTAACATTATTTTAATATACGTTTTGTGTATTTATATATCTTCTTTTGAGAAATGTCTATTTAGGTCTGTTGCCCATTTTAATATGACTTTTATTTTTTCTTGCTATTGAGTTAATACATGGTTGGCAGTTTTCCCATTCTGTAGGTTATCATTTCACTGTTAATTCTTTCTTATACCATACCAACTTTTTAGTTCAATGCAATTCCATTTGTCTATTTTTGCTATTTTTCCTGTAATCCTGGGGTCTTATCCAAAAATTTTTCTCCCATTCCTATGTCCTGAAACATTTGTCCTGTGTTATCTTCCAGTAGGTTCATAGATTGAGGTATTACATTCAATTGACTTGGATCTGATTTTTGTAACTGGTAAGAGATAGGGGTCTAATTTCATTTTTCTTTATGATAAGAGGATATCCAACTTTTCCAGTACTATTTATTGAAGAAATTAGCATTTCTCAAATGTGTTCTTAGCACATTTGTTGAAAATCAGTGGGTACAGACGTGTGAATTCACATCTAGATTCTCTATTCTCTTTTATTGATCTTTTATGTCTCTTTTTATGCCAGTACCATACTGTTTTGATTACTACAGCTTTGTAATATATTATGAAGTCTGCTAACAAAGTGTCTTGTTTATTCTTTTTTCTAAAGAATGTTTCAGTTAATTGTTTTTACTTTGGTGCATGTATATGATATAAATATTTTAGGATTGTTTTTACTGCATCTGTTAAGAATGACATTTTCATTGGTATTATGTTGAAATGATGGATCTCTTTGGGTAGGGAGGCTATTTATTAATTCTGAGTTTTCTGATCCTAGAAAATAAATGTTTTTAAAATTTCTTTTGGTGTCCTCTTCAATTTCTTTCATCAATGTTTTTCTTATATTTTTTATTGTAAAGATTTTTCTTCTCTTGTTAAATTAATTCTTCGGTTTGGGTTTTTCTTTTTGGTGTCATTGTTTGCAGCTACTGGAAATGAAATTGCTTTCTTGATATATTTTTTAGATAATTGAAATGCTACTGATTTTTTATATATTAATTTCCTAAAACTTTGCTGAATTCAATCATTTGTACTTTTTTGGTGGAATTTTTGGGATTTTTTATATGTAAGATCTGCATCTTTCCAATTTGGATGCCCTTTATTATTATTTTTATTTCTCTTGCTTGAGTGATCTGATTAGGACTTTCAATTCTATGTTAAATAAAAGTAGGCATTTGTGATTTGTTCCAGATCTCAGAGAGGAGGCATTCAGCTTTTCCCCATTGAGTGTGGTTTTAGCTGTGTGTTTGTCATATATGGCCTCAATAATATTGAGATACCTTTATTTGGTCAGTCTTTTGATCATGCAGAGGTGTTGAATTTTGTCACTTTTTTGTATTTATTGGAATAATCATATGAATTTTGTTTTTCCATTCATACTTCATTGTTGGTGTTTATTTTTTGTTTATTGATTTTTGCATGTTAAATAATTCTTGAATTCCTGAGATAATTCCACTTGATTTTGGAGAGTAATATTTTTAATGCACTGCTGAATTTATTGCTAGTATTTTATGAAGAATTTGTATCTATGTTAATCAAGGATATTGGCCTGTAGTTTTTTTTGATGTGTCCTTATCTGGTTTTGGTATTAAGGTAAGGCTAGCTACCTGGAATGCATTTGGAAGAATCACATCTTCTTCAAATTTCTGGAATAATTTAAGAAAAATTGTATTAGTTTTTCTAAAACATCTGGTAGAATTCTACAGTGAAGCTATATAGTTCTGGGCTTTCCTTTAATGGGAGACCTCCATACAGATTCAATCTCATTATTCATGATTGGCCTGTGCAGGTTTTCATTTTCCTTTATGATTAAATATTGATAAAGTGTGTGTGTATAGGAATTTATCCCTTTCTTCTAGTTTATTAAATTTGTTGGCATGTAGTTTTTCATAATAATTTCTAATGATCCTCTCGTTATTTCTGTTGTGAGTTGTAATACTTCCTTTTTTATCTCTCATTTTACTTATTTGAATCCTTTTTTTTCAGTCTAGTTAAAGTTTTGTCATTTCCACTAGTCCTTTTGAAGAATAAACTCTCTTTTTTGCATTGATTATTTTTGGTCGGTTTTATTTATTTCTGTTTTGATCTTTGTTCTTTTTACTCATTTATCTAGTTA
>CM053399.1:146647490-146676519 GCA_028644305.1 Xerus rutilus
TTCCACATCTTCTGGGAACAGTTGATTCAAATTATGTGAAACCTAAGCAAGTGGTTTTAGAATACTATCATTGTCAAATATGGAAATTAAGAAGTTTATACCTTGATAACTTTATAACATGATAGTATGAAGAGACCATCTGACCACTTCTGTAGTGAAATGTGGTTGAAATTATTTTTTTAAAGAAAAGCATTAATTAAAAACCTCTGGGGATAATTCTAATAGAAAACAGAAAATGAAGAAGAATCTATTCAATAAAGTTTGTTAAAAGTAGGTGGGAAAAGTGGGAATCTGTAGTATTTAAACCTCGTCTTCCAGTTTTCAATGATATATTCTTCATTTCTTTCTGAACCTCAGAGGTCTCACCATTAACATACATATTTCCACTCAGAGTCTATTGGAGGCAATCTAGGTGTTTCCTATCATGCTTTTCAAAAATCTTTCAATCTCTGCTCATTGCTCAATTTCAGTCACTTAAATTTTTTTTTTGAGGTTCACTAAAGGAGAACACTATATCCAGGTACAAAAATCTTTATCAATCATATTTCAGCCATGGAAACAGAATCAATAATCTATGTTAAGAAACTTCCTGTAAGGAATGGCAGACATGATAATAGACGGCTTGCACAGGTAAGTCTGAAGTTCATGAGGCTGTATCATAAAGCCATCATATGAGCCATCATAAAGTCTGTATCTAAGCTATAGTTATCAGTTTTTCAATAAAACACTATCTTCATTGCTGCTATAAAGATATTTTAGATGGGGTTACAGTTCATAATTAATAAAGTAAGATTCCATTAGATAACTTAGGTAGTCCTGTGTCACTGAGTTGAAAGGCCTCCAGGAGCTGAATTGAGATTTCCCTGAAAAAGAAGAATTTCTACCTCTGAAATCCAGTTTCAACCACATTTGAAATCTCTATCCTGCCTGTCCTTTCAGGCAGTCATCCTGTGGATTTCAGGTTTCCTAGCCAGCTTCCACAACTGCATGTGTCAATTCCTTTTAGCAAATCCATTAATATTGCTCTTCTACTGGCCCTATTGTACTAATTAATACACATGGATTTATATTATATTTGTTTTTATAAGCTAGCAAAAATCAAATAATTAGATGACATCTACTTCTAATAACCATCACTGGACGTGATTTATAATAGTTTAGTTTTGAAAACATAAAATACTTGCTTGTAAAAATAGGAAATTCAAATTAATATTAGACATGAAGTGGCATAATCAACCTCTGAATGGTTTGGTTTTGCTTTGTCATGAAAAGTAATCATCAAAAAAATGTTGTAAATACCCTTGCATGTAACCAAGTGTGTATATATTTGTCTTGTATAGATTTATTTTATTTCAACTGAAATAGTCACTCAAAAAGATCAATGCCATTCTTCAACATAAGTGATCTAGATGCCTTTTAAGATGATCTTATAAAGATCGCCTTAGATTGATTATTTTCAGAAGTGTTTAGATCCTGTTTGGTTTCATGGTTTTAATGAAGAAAATGAAATGACCTTTTCAACTATTAACATTTTTCATTGCCTTAGGCAACAAAGGCTTCTTGATGGACTGCAACAAAAACAAAAGAGAAAGAAACACATTTTTTTTACTTATTAGGAGAATATTTTTATTTTATCTGTAATAAACTTAATTTAGAGAAGTACCATTAGGTCCCCAAATGTAAACAGTTAAATTACCATTATTATCCTTTAGGCTGTATTTTGTTTTTATGTGCAGCTAGTTTAAAAAAATACCATTGTCAAAAATTGAAAGCAATAATAATAAGGAATAATAATGTTTAGTTATTTCCATCAAAAACTAAGATGTTAATGAACTTAGGCTATTCATTGGAGAGTTATGATGATTCCAAAAGCTTTTTGAGCAAAGATTTCCAAAACGTTTGTCATTCTATACAACTAAAGAGTTATTTTAGACAGAAAAGTAAACAGGAGTCTTCTACTTCCAGGAATGGCACTGAAAAAGGAACTAGACTTACTTTCCCAGGAAAAATCCATTATAGCACTAGATAAAACATGGAAGGCAACTAAGAACAATGGGCAAAATAGGAATACAATTACTACAAAAAGAAAACATGGAAGGCAAGTCTTAGGTGAACTCTTTTAACCTTATCCACAGAGGTGCTTTCCTGAGATGAGGTAAAAAGAAACTTAGTTAAGCTAGGAAGGCAGATATCAAAGTTCCTTTTCACTAAAATGACAAGATTCCAGGGAAAGATGGATAGAATATAGGACCTGCGTGAGAATTCACCACAATCAATACACTGAAGGATATCTTTCCTGTGTTGCAGGCAATGCTCTGAGATCTAGCATGTTTCACCTGCTTCAGGGCTGTAGACTAACTGGCTCATATGGGGAGCTATCACACTGGTGAATAGCAAGTGCATTGTGTTTAAACTCCAAAATAAAGAAATGCTTAAGAGTATGGAAAATATCCTAAAATAATGGTCATTTTCTAGGAATGATCCACAAACCATTGTATACCTGCTTGAACAAACAATTAAAGTCATCTAAGAAGACCAAAAATATCTTGCAGTAATTTAACCATTGGTCAGAACCACTCACCATAGAAAGAAGACATAATCCAGGAACTTTTCAATATATCATCATAAAACAAAAATAGCCTAAGAATGAGGCTCATAATTAAGTATCAGAGCAGATAACAAAACAAACCAAGAGTTTCCCCAGATGTTTACATTAGGGGACGCTGATTTGGAAGCAACTGTATAATTAAAATATTCAAGAATTTAAGAAAAAAGATGAGCAGAATGAGTGAACAATTTAAATAGAGAAATATAAAATAGCAAAAAGCAAAACAAATATATAAATAAATGTTCAATTTCTGAATTAAAAGATTCATTAATAGTGTTTAATAGCAATAAAGTCACATAAGATTTACTGAGAGTAAAGACATTGACACACAGTACCTAGTTTGAAGAACAGAGAGCAAGAAGATTAAAAAAAGGTCCCAGTGAATTGTGATGTAGTACCAAGTTAAATATATGTGCAATCGTATTCAAGATAATTACAATAGAGAAGGGGGAAAAATAATTATGGAGAAGTCACTTTAGTAATGTATTGAAAAGTTGCTTTAGTTTATCCAACATTTAGATGTTTTATAATTGGTGAATTGGTCAAAATGTCTAGTCTGCCATATTGCCACAAGTGGAGGTTCAAGACATTAATTTTTAAATTGATGTTAAATTCATTTGTTTGAATATTCTATGTACCTGTCCACTACCACCCTTCAGGTAATGGCAGACAGTATGGATATTTAAACGAATTAGGATATTTTCCTAGTAGGACAACAAGGGATAAAGTAAATGCTTGATGAATCAAATATATTTGGCCAGTAAGTGGTATTGTTATTTTAATAATTTTTCCAGTGTAATGTTAGGCAGTAATTATGCAGTGCAATTTACTATGGATGGCCATGTACAATAATGGCATAGATAATCTATTATCAAGGGCAATCTATTTGAATCAGTTTTCCAGTAGGAAGCAGAGGAATTTTGGTGATATACCAAACAAATTGTTTAAAAGTCACAAATACTGTTTCAGAACACCTTTTGCTAATGTCCATATAATGCCAAATGGAATGTATTGTGATTCTAGATGGCCCCAACTTCTACTTTCAAATGCAATAATAATGGTTTAAAAGTACACATAATTTATAATTTTTTGTGTTTCTGCCTGTCATAGATCTACTTGCCAATAGTTAACAAAATAATAAAGCCTTACATATATACTTTTTGGTTCTACTCATTTCCAACACTAGTTTTTTGTTTTTTGTTTTTTTTTTCCTTTCCCAAATTACCACCGATTGTCTAAGACACTCTCAGACTCTGATCCCACTATAGTTTCGTGGTGCCATGTTGAGTAATTAACACTAAAAGAATGACTATATATATTGACTCATCACCCCTGAGAATATAAAATAATTGCAAAATTAACCTTACACTAAAGAGTATCTAATGTGATTTTGAATGAAGTGCAAATTTTGCCTCTATTTTCTGAAATTAAACTGTTTTTAAAGGCATTTTTTACGGGCAGTAGAAACTTTAAACTACACTTTTCAATGATCAGAGCAGGCATATAGTTGGCTTTTAGATGTACTTTAACTGAAACATCTTAAAAGTGCTACTTTAAAAGAGTCTACTTTAATTTTTAAATTATTTAATTATTTAAAATTGAGATGTCAGAAAAATACTGTAAGATATGACTAATAAACAGATTTAGATATTTTGAAATAGAAATAAAATTTTTAAAATTTATGACAAATACATATACTTATTGAAACATACTAAAATTTGGCTTTACATTTCATAGATTCTAAATATTAAATTTGGACAAAATAATAGTCTGCTATACCATAGAACATGAACAAGCATGGTTTTAACTTAGGAAAAAAAATAGAAAAATAATTGCTTGTTTAACTATAAGAAAAGCTCAGAATGATCCCTGAGGAATGCCTGATTTTGAGTAGGACTTGAAATCTGACCTCAATCAACAAAAAGAACTAGATTTCATCAATTTATTCATTTCTGATTATATTTTTTTATTTCCTCTGATACTAGCTAAAGCAGTTACATCATTAGGCCATCTCCTTTTTGTAATAACAAAATCATGGAAAATTTTACTATTTCATAGGGCAATGGTCGTTTATTAACTATAAAAGTTAATAAAGGCATAATTAAGCATAATAACAGCATAATTAAGTCATTAAAATAAAATTTGAGATGAAATATGGGTCAAGATTATATTTGATTTTTCAAGGATGCTGTGCTTGCTCATACTGATTCCCCTAGTAATTTCTTAGTTTTTGACTGTCCAGTGCTAAATATCAAACTCAAATACATGAAAATAAAGGTATAACATGACACAATTCAGATCTTGAAAATTCTTACATTGCTCATGCCAATTTTAAAAATTAATATTTATAATTGAAGTTATTTTTATCATTAGAAATAAAATGCTACATTGAAATAATTTTGAGTTGAAAATTAAAATAAATATAGAATTATAGTTTTTAAAATTTTTCATTGATTATATTTTCAATCCATCACTAAGGTTTGGAAACAATTGCTAAAATAATTTTTTGAGGTATTGACATCTATATTAAGAGATTTAAGGGATTTGTAGCTAAGAGATCTTTATCTTAGAGTTAGAAGAACTCCATTAAATGTGAACATCAGCTCTTAAACCAGAAACTATTTTAATACCTAACAACACCTGAAAAATTGTATAATTTTTCCAGTAACTGTTAAAAAAGCTCACTTCCAGAATTTTCCTTGTTGAAAAAACAATGTTTTTACCATGACTTGTTCCAGAGCCTTCCACAGAGAATAGGATTAAATTTTACTTACTTATAAGAGGATAGAGTGTGTCTAAAAAGATTTAAAAATCCAGTCACTGATTCTGTTCTTTCCTTCTCAATCCACATATTTTGTATGCTAGTTTTCCAGGTTTTCTAAAGTCTCATTTATTTACTTGTTGTTGTTACTTGTTTTATTATATCTTTTTGCATATTCACCCATTGAGAATTTAGCCAGGTTGAAGTGACTTTCGCTTCAAGAATTTGGATAAGCTTTCAGGTAGTATCTGTGGGAGAAATAAAATGAATTTTTTTTCCAGGATCCTGGAAGTAGAAATATACTATATACTGAAGTAGAAATACACTATATACTAATATGTAAAGGAGTTATAGCAAAAGAAACAATAAAGATATTGAAAAGAGAGTCTACAGGATCTCTTTGCTAGCTGCTCCTCTGATGGGTGATTCATAGCCACAACATATGAAGAATTCAAAAAACAACACCAAGAAAAGAAAAAAAATCCCCTCAAATAACCCAATTGATAAATGGGCAAAAGAACTAAAGAGAAACTTCACAAAAGAAGAAAAACAAATGGCCAACAAATATATGAAAAAATATCTAACAATCCTAGCAGTCAGGAAAATGCAAATCAAAACTACACGGAGATTTCATCTCATTACAGTAGGAATGACGATTATCAAGAATACAAATAATATTAAATGCTGTCATGGATGCGGGCAAAAGGACACACTTATATTGTGCAATTCATTCATAGAGAGGCAGGGTACCCAGGAATTCAACAGGAAGCAGTGTTTATTTTGTGCCAGCAAAGACACAGCAGATTATTATCCAAAGGCTGAGCCTCAAATGCAGAGAGGTGCCCTGTATACCTTATATACCTCTTTCAAGTTCTTTGTCTCCTATATAAGGTAATACACATTTTGATGGGTATTCTTATGGTATAGAGTTGCAACAAAGTTACAAGAGTCACAACAGATTCATGGCTGAGTTGGCATGTACACTAAGTATGACATACATATTGCTTTTTATTTTCTCTAGGAGACTTCCTACCACAATATATTGTTGGTGCACATTAATACATCCACTTTGGAAAGCATGATGGAGATTTCTTAAAAAACTAGAAATGGAATCATCGTATGACCCAGCTATCTCATTCCTTGGTATTTTTTTAAAGAACTAAAATCAGCGTACTTTTAGTTTTAAAGAACTAAAATCAGTGATACAGTGATATCACTATATCAATGTTTAAAGCAGCATAACTCATAATAGACAAGTTATGGAACCATTCCAGGTACTCAGAAACAGATGAATGAACCAAGAACATGTACTATATATGCACAAGGGAGTTTTACTTAGCCATATAAAAGAATGAAATTATGGCATTTTCCAGTAAATGACTAGAACTAAGGAATGTGCTAAGTGAAATAAACCAGATTCACAAAATCAAAGGTCTAGTGATTGAATATTTTCTCTCATGTGCAGACTCTAAAATAAAATAAGGAGGAAAGTGGAGAGTGATGGAGAATCCCATGAAAGTAGAAAGTAGATTAGTGGAGCAGAGGAAGAGATTTGAGGGATAGAGAAGAAGGATGGGAAAAGAGAGGAATTGTGGGATGAAATTGACTCAACTATGCTATGTACATACCTGAATTAACTGCAGTAAATTTCACCTTCATGTATATCTATAAAGCAGGAATTTTTTAAAAACTATAAATAAATAGAAGGAAAACCAGTGCAGTAGAGGAAGAGAAAATGGAGAGGGAGGAAAATGGGAAAGGGGAAGCACTGGGAACTGAAATGGATCAAATTATATCCCATACTTGTATGATTATGTCAAAATGAATCCAATGTTATAAAAAATTATAATGCACTGATTTAAAAAAACTTAAAAAAAAGAAGCTATGGCAGAAGCAGACAAAATCAGGTATATAGAGGGTCAGAATAAATTAGGGGCCTGTTCTAGATATGCCTGTTAATGATGAAGAACCAAAAATTATGTAACTATTGAAAATATAGTGGTATGGATATCTTGCTAAAAAATAGTTAAAATTCTTACTAAAAATTTCCATGAAGCTACTATTTAAATAAATTATGTTATACTTAGAAGTGAATCTAGCCAAGGTTCTTCTATTTGATAGATATCTTTACTACAATACAAGCCCATTCAGAATCATATATTTCCATTTAATAGTATTCATGAACGAAACAAATTTGGAACTTACTTAACTAAATTGTTTTATAGTAATTAAGTGATGTTATATTTTTTAAAAGTTATTCAAACAATTATATTGAACAATGAAATTCAAAATCATTGGACAATTTTTTGTTGGAAAATTAGTATCTAAATATCAGAAATTAGTTCATTTATCAAAATATATTAAGAAAATTTTGTATGTTTTATCAAAAGCAGGAATAAGATCATTAGACATGTCAGTTCAGTGTTATTTTTATTTTGTTTAAAATTAAGAAAAATATGCTCTGATTATGTATGTGAATATTTAATGATTATTTTTGTATTCATTCATTCACTGAAAAAATATATTATTCACTGAAAAAATATTCAGTGGATATGATGTGCTGAGTAGACCCTGTCCAGGTGCTCAGGATATGGCAGGGATAAAGCAACAAAATCCCTGCACCCATGTAATCTGCCTTCTAGAATTTAGTAGAGACCTGCATAAGTGACTCAGCTATGCTTTCCAAATCTCTTCTAATTGGTAACTAAAAACAAATAAGTCAACCTCTTAGGATAGGGGAAATAATTTCTTAATGTCAGGATCTCACACAGCTACCCCCACCCCCAAGAGTCAGAAGATCATGTCTTTTCCTTTGTGGCCATATCTCTGTTAGTTATTGAAATGAAATTCTTAGGGATCATATAGTGTCATAGAAAGTTTGTGTAACTGAAGATATAGATTATATGAATCCTTAGCTTGGTGAAAATAGCAGAAACAGATTCTGGCCAACTTGGCAAAGTACAAACTTGTACTCACACAGTTGATAGGAATTGAAAAATTGAGCTGAGAAGCAGATTACTATCAGCAGAGCACTAGAAGTCTAATGAGGAAGGAGTAAAGCAATTATTTTATGGAAAGATCAATCTTGTCTGCATGCCAACGTTGCCATGAATGATGCTCAGATTTAACTTCTGCCCTTGAATCAAAATTTAATTTTGAGACAGAGCATCTAATTAACTGAGATTGTTCAAATGTCTTCCTCTGGCTTCTGAGATTCAGAGAATCAGAATCTATTTCCTTTGGGTTCCACATTGTAAGACAGACAACTTGATTTGCTCTTCCATCAAAAACACACACAAGAAGTGGTGATTTCTCAAATGAAAATAGAGATCATATTAGCATAGTGACATGGAAAGGGGTCTGATTAATCAAACAAACAACAAAACATACATAGAGGGCAGGTTTGTATCTGACTGCAATTTGCTACTAGAGTCTCACGACTAAAATTCATTAGGCTTCATTAATCCATCTAATTTAAGCTATGGAAAAGTCAGGAAAAGTCACAGGGTGAGAATACATATTTCTTACAAGACTGCATCATGTAAAGCAGAGAGGGACTAAAGTTTCAAGAGTATGAATTTAATTTGAGTCTCAGAAATGCTATCCAAAACCATCACCCAAGAACAAGTTAGGTTGACTGTTCCCAAACATAATCTTTCTATTTATGTAACTCCTTTTAGAGAAATTAAATGTAATCACTTCTAAAGAAAATACAATGAAGGGGAAATAAATGTCCTTGGGTTACATATATACTTGTCCCCTTTCAAACACAACTAAGATGGGTAGTAAATGAAAGAAGAGCTGAAAGATACACCATTTCCTTAAATATTGTTAGCTGATGCTTCATAGGTTTTGCCTTAAGTATAGGTCTCTACCTGAAACCAAGTAAATGTATATGTTTTCTGAGTTAATGTAGAGTTAAGAAGAGGCTCATAAAGACTGTAAAATCTGTTAGCTGCAAGAGAAAGGAAATCAGTAAATAGAATTTATTGTAAAAGACTAAGATAACATTAATTTATCTAATACTGAAAGTTAGATTTGTTTTTAATGGTAAGTAGAAACCATTCATTCTATAGTTTAAGAGTCAAGTCAAGGCAAATGCAACATCATATCTTAGGATTAAAAATTCATATGGTAAACGGCTTAATTTTAAAAGTCACAAGTTGATATATTGTTTTGACTTCATGAATTTCATTAGTCTCCATGCTAATCAGTTATATCAGTTTTTTCAATGTGGACATTCACTTTGGCCAATATCTGATGAATCTTTATTAATGGAGCTAAGAACTAAGAATTGTTCTACTATATATTTAAATATATGAATAGGAAATAACATCCCCCCACTTGAATATAGTTATCTGCCATCAATATCAATGAAAATTCTATACATACTATGGAGAATAGGTGTAAAAATTACTTTGTTAACTTTTAGTTTGTAATACTTTATTTTTAAATTTAAATCCTAAATTGACCCATTCTCTTGCTATTTGTGGCTTATTCAATTTTATATATATATATATATATATATATATATATATACACACACACACACACAAAAAAAAAATCCATGTTATTTAGCTAATTCCTCCTGCATAGTGATGCCTTGTTCTAAATGAGTTTTAAAAGTTCTTAGTTTCACCTTAGGCCCAAAGAAGTGAAGGAGAATCCATAGAGGATATCTTAGCTACTTAATCTCCTCCTTCGATTTCACTTACTCATGGGTATCCGTTCCTTGCTTTTCAGTAAATTTTCTACTTTACCTCAGGATTGTCACAAATAGCAGTAATCAGAAAGGATTCATGTACTTACCAGTATCAGGAGAAGGATTAATATGAGCACAACTAGTGTGTGACCAATCCAATTTCAAGTGAATTGTACAATATAAAGACATCATTTGTTTCCTGTGTCTGTGCCTCTTACAGAAGGAAGAAAGGTGGAAAAGGGGAATTTCAAATCCTTTTTTCACTTGTGCATTGAAATGGGATTAATCTTTGCATATACATTAACATTTTCTTTCCAAGTGAAGTAACAGTGTCAGAAGAGGGCACAATGAATGCCCATGAGATAACATCCATCTTTTTCCAACCCAAAGCAATCAAGTTCTATAGCCAACTGTTCTCAGACAGCTCCATGCATTTGTCTATTACCCTTAAATAATAATAATTTTAAAAAATTCTGACTGATATTAATGCATGCAACTGGGATGATTTTGAAATTTAAAATTTGTTTTTGACATATTTGATTCTATAATTATATTTGGTTAAATGGATAATAAAATCTGCTTGCATAACAACTCAGCTTATTCTCTGTAAATATCACAGCGCTGTATGAATTTGGTTTATTATTATAATCAATAGACATCTAAATTAATCTGAAGAGTTTGGAGTAATTTATAAAAAACTGCTCAGCATAGCTCATGTATAATGCATACACACCATTAGAAATTAATGTCCTTATGGAAAAAATATTTCTTAATTTTCAATATTTCCAATATCTGTAGAAATAAAGGTCTGTGAGATCTCCAAGAGGTGAGATGAAATCTTGATTAATTCTCTATCTCCAGTACTCCTTAGTACTGAGCAGATGCATACTTCATCAGTTCAAAATGTATATTTTTAATACTTTAACATCTCTAAAGTTAGAGTACATTTTATAAGGAATGACATATGATTGTTCATTTATACCTTTTAGACCAAACATACATATTGGTACATCATATAATCAATAGTAATTTTTTTTTTTTGAGACAGGATCTTGCTAAGTTACTTAGGGCCTTGTAAGTTACTGAGATTGGCTTTGAATTTGAGATCCTCTTGCATCATCCTCTGGAGCTGCTGTGATTGCAGCTGTGTGCCATTGTACATAGCTCAATGTTGTTTTTGATTCAATTGAATATAGGAAGTATCTTTAACTAAAAGATTATCGGCATTGAAAAAGCAACAGTATTATGGAAAAATAGAAAGTTCTAGGATCATGCCTAGATGTTTCTCAAAATATGGACAGAAGCAATAGATTTGGTGGAAAAAGTTTAATTCATGAGGCCAAAAGTAGTTGGCATTTTTCTTAAGTAAAAAAAATCAGTTTTATTCAGGTATAGTAGACAAATCAAATCTGTATATATTCAAGATGTACAACAGGATGTTGGATATACTTAGGAAATGTGAAGTGATTTCCCACATTTGAGCTAATTAACATATCCATTGGATGACTTTAAGAGATGGGACGAGCTTCTACAAAATGAGATAGGATAGAGTCAAGGACAAAATAGAGATTTTGCTGATGGGTGGAATGAAGAGCATGTATACTCCTCAGATATGGAAGAGATGCTTGAGAAGTACAGAAGCATAAATTTTGGCAGGGTGGGCCAGGATTGATTGGAAAACAGAACTTATACCTTTTGGTCATTAGTAAATTGAAACAATCATCAACTGAGAGTCAGATCAGCTCTAGGCATAAATCTGGAAAAGGTTAGTTAATAATGTGGAACAGCTGCCACTCAAAAATTGAGAATCTCAAAACAATGTTTGTCAGCCCTGGAGTGAACATTCTAAAGAAGAAGTATAGTCCTGTTGGTGAAGGGTTGAGGAGATCTTCCAGGGGGTTCCCATTCATGGCCTGGACCATTTCCTCTAGTCCATTTCATGTCCCATCCAACAAAACAAAGAACCTGAGATTGAGAGTGATATTGGAACAAAATATTGGTCTCATAGCATTTCTAAATGTGTCTGTAATTAACCTCATCAAATTATGCCTCTACCAAAAGAATGATGACTAGCAAAAGAATAGAAATGAGAAATCAAATCTAGTTTTAATCTTAGAAAAAATTTATAATAAAAGATAAAAGGAGAATGATCATTTGATTTCAAGTTAAATGCCAACTTAGATCATCCTATTGGGGATTCTAGGTATGAATCTAGGTGAGATAAGAGAAAATATGGTGAGATTTAAATTCTGTCCATATATGTAATGCTAGGCTATTAGTGTTAAAATTCTTATGTACTATAGTATATTGTTTTTTTTCTTGTCAAATTTTTCAGGTAATAAATTCTGAATTTTTATTTTCACATGGCAATATTTTTCTGTATTAATTTGTTTTAACATCACTGCTTAGAAGGAAACTCAAAAATCATAATATGGAAGCTGTTGGATGCTAGCCTTCTTGGTCTTTGATGCAGCATTCTGGGATGCAGTCTTGATGGCCTGTGGTTTTTATCACTTTCCATTTTTGAATCCTTATATTGATATTCAAAGTCCAGTTAAACAACAGCTCCTCCATTGAGCACAGCTTTTATTTATGTGTATCTGTATACTGTGTTCACCTATTCCTCTAGGTAGTCCTGTCAGAATTCACTAGGAACCATCAGCTCTCCACTTCAATTATGATGCCCAGAAATCATTGATTTCTAAAAATGGCAATAATAATTTGAGATCTCACCATAACCCATGCATATAATATAAATTCCATTAACAATTTTATCTATCCATGTAAGACAAAGGGAAGCAATATTTTCATTGTGTTGGACATTGTGTGAAACAAATATTTTGTGTGTTTGTTTTTCCTAATCCACTGGTAAATTTACTTGAAATGGTCAATTCAGCTCTATAATTATGCAGAACTAATGGATTTCTTGGACTAAGTTATTAGATAATTATAATTATTAATTTTATTTTGCTTGCTAGCAATGAAAGCTTACTCCCTCCCTTAACTCAAACAAAAAAGGAGTCTTAATGGGAAGACATTGAAATCTTTTACATAATCAAAGGAACAATTGAGCTAATAAGACAAAAAAAAAAAAAAAGGTTGAACCAAGGCAGCTTGAAATACCTCTTGATCTATTCTCTTGAGTAGAGAAGTAAGCAAACTTTTTTTTCCACAAAGAGCCATATAGTGTATATTTCTAGCTTTCTGGACTATCCAGTCTGTTACGCTATTGCTCTTTCCTATCACAGTGTGATACAGCCTGTGCATTGAGTAAAAGGAGCATGACCATGCTCAAATAATATTCTACACACACTGAAATGTGAATATCTTGGAATTTTTGTGTGCTATGGAATTTGTTTTTCTTTTGATTTTTTTTCATCGACCATTTAAAAATGCAAAAATTGTTCTTGTCTGCGAATCACACAATAACACAAAACAGGCAACAGGCTAGATTGGACTGATTTGGCTCAAACCCTTCATCTGAATAGTCTTTTAATGCTCAGTCTCACCAAGAACTCTCAGAGACATTCAATCTCTCTATACAAAGTGTAAAGCCAAATGATCAGATGGAAGTAAAACAGGACCGAAACAGGCTTTATTTTGGGAAGAATGCTCCTGGGCCACCCTACCCCGGTCACCAGGCTTGAGCGGGCAGAAAATGGCGCTGGAGCCTCATGGCATACAGAACTTAAAGGGTCGTGTGTGTGTCGTCGTCCCCCCCCCCCCCGAAAACTGAAGGCTTAAGGCAGGAAGGGAAGGGCCTGCGGCAGGAAGAGGTGTTGATCTAGAGTCCAATGTCCTTTGAGATTGGTTAGGGGAGGCTGGTGAGGTCAGAGTCCTTCCGGGATGAGCCGGGAGTCATGTCGGAGGTTCACTATTTCTTGGCTACTGGAGGCTGCCATGTTGGCATGTTCGGTGGGTGCGTACTGTGTTCGGTGTGCGTGACTGATGGTGGCTGTGTGGGTGTGCTCTGCGCACGGGAGCTGCTCCAGGGTGGTGGCAGCAGAAAGGGGTGGGGAGGAGGCAGCCGCTGAGTGGGAGAGAGGGAGGAGAAACTTTCAGAAAGTGCCCCCAGGGGCCGGGTGCCAGGTGGCTGACGGGCGGAGTGGGCGGTTGTTTCCGCCTCTGCCTCTGACCTAACACAAAGTTTAAAATCCTGAGGAAAATAATCTTATTGTCTTATTTTGTGTTGGTTTTCTACTCCTAGATCAACTGTTCTCTGCCAGGAGGAAAGGACTGCCTCAGGCAGAAATGACTTCTGGAAATTTATCCTTGTACCAGGTGCAGTTACCAGAAAAAAATGAGGAAGCAGACTGTTAAGAGCTAAGCTGACCTGTAAACAAAAACTTACTATGATAACATCATGGTTTTTATAAATAAATAAAGGTACATACTTAGCAGGTAGGAACTGGGCTAATCAGTGCATCCATACTTAAGGTTTGTCTAGTTTCTTTTTCTCTTTTCTTTGAGTAAAGAAATAAGTCCTTAGGTGGGTCTCTAAAGGCCTCCAGATATCACTGCAACTTTTCTTTAATCTACTCAAAGTTCCATGAAATCTTACATGGAAAAAGTTTCAGAGGCTGAAAATGTTGTCTTTATACGCCTTGTGTCTTGCAGAAGGTTTCATTTACAGCTCACATTTTTCTCCTTCTTTTCCTTAAGAACTCCTGTTTGGCATTCATAACCCACACGGGGTTAATTCTACATGTCTCTGTGATTTTTAAATACTCTATTTTAAACATCTGTTGATCCTTGTTATAGATTTATCACATTTGTCCAATTTTTCATTCAAACATTGATATACAACTATGGACGGGACTTTTATTATTTGTTTCTTCTTTGTTCTTTTCAATGCATGTTGTGCCATCTGTACATGCTCATCCCTCTCTCAGTCTCCTGGGTATGATTCTTTTAGTTATTCTTTGGGACACAATTTTTCTCCATCTATTTTCTTCCACAAGATCCTGTCCATAGGCCAGAACCTATGGAAACCTTGTGTCAACTTCAAGTCCAGCTCAAGACTTAAAAGTTTCATCATATTTTAAAGGGCTCACCTATTTAAGTTAGAAAATTTAATTCACATTTGCATAACTCTTCACTAGTAATTAAAATCTATTGTTTCTCTTATTCTTCCCTTATGGGAAAGCTCAAGTATCTATATTCATTGTCTATTCTTTGTTTCTATGCTTGTGCTGAAATTAGTACTATTTTTATTTGTTTTTCATGTTTTTCTTCACAATTCGATAAATGTTCATGCTTACTTAAGTGGTAATCCTCCCCCTAAAAAGAAAACATTAGAACTTTTATCTGTATTTTAGGAAATGAGGCTATTTTATGTCCCTGTTTTATAGAGTAGCTAAACACATTTCCTCAGCAGGAAAAGGATCTAGAAACACAATTTCAATTTCATTATTTACTTGGCCTCTATTAGTTGTCTTCAGTATCTTAAATTCACACTATGCATAAGTTTATTTCACCAACTATTCTTTCAGCCAAAAGCCAGGAGCTAATATGCACAGGTTCTGATTATTTTAGAAATTATTTTATACAAATACCTCTCTAAATTTAAGTATTTAAAAGAACATTAAATAATGAATGAATCACAAAAAATAAATACATGAAGTAGGAAAAAACTATAGTTATAATTCATTCTTTCTGAAATTTTAAATAAAACTCAAAATATTCAGAAAATAATTGAAGTATTTTAATATCATTTTATAAAGCATTGTACAGGATTTCCATATAACATATAATTTCAATTACCTTAAAAACCAGTAATGTATATTAAAGTAATATGGTACAAAAAAGTGAATAAAAATTTCATAATTCCAAAATTCCTCCATGAAAGTAGGAGGAAGAGAATATTATATTTGATTTCTTTGTTGTAAGATGTCATGGATGGCTAGGAGAATGCAAATAGCTCAGGGGATTTTCTGCCCTTTAAGTTCAAAATGGGTGTGGTGGAGCCATAAGGAGAGTGTTAAGGTACAGATTTCTTCCCATGTCCAAGAAGGTCAAGATGAGCTTCGTCAATAACGACATTGTAGCTTTCCAAGGCAGTCTCACATCTGTCTGTTTTTTCCCCTCATGTGCTATGATTTTATGTCAATTTATATTCATTTTCACTTTGGTCCTGGGTATTAAACCCTATTTTCTATCACAGCACTTTAGAGCTACAAACCCACTCATCTGCACTAGTCACCATTTCCACATTTTCTTTTCATTCTTTTCCAGGTTTCACTAACACAGGTTGATATATAGAGAAAAGTCTGATTAAATAAGCAGGAACCTAGGAGGAATTTCAAATAATGAAAAAATACCAGAACCAAATTCCAAGATTTTTCCTTTGTCTTGGGTTAGTTCTCTGTGCAAAGTTATTTCTACTTGGTTTCTCTAGGTAAGATTTCATATCTATTATCTATTTTTTTAATACTGAGCAATGTGATTTTCAGTCTGTCTTTTGCATCACAGTCATAATCTACCTAATTCACTTCTTAATCCACTCATGAGTTTGGCTTACAGTGTTTAAAACCATCTCTAGTTTGTTCTCCAAAGCTTTCAAACTATTACAACAACAACAACAACAACAACAAAATCACGTTTTTTTCCCCTCAAAATATCAAAGATATCTGTCTCTGAAAGGATTCTATTTAGTCCTTGAACTTAGAATATTAAAACCTCAGATATTTTATTATAACCAGTATATTTATTTTCTTTCTCTTAAGTTGCCAGCATCACTGGACCTCTGTTATTTTTACTGCTACTGTCACTATTACTCCTACCACTGCTACAACTACAATGACCTCTATGATTACGCTGCTTAGGTAGAAGGTCATTATTATATCTGATTTCATGTAAAACTGAGGGATTTTATTGTTCTATTCTTATTAATTTGTTATTTACATCTGTAGCAGGCAGCTTCTAGAATGATTCCCAATGTCTCCTGCCTTCTGGCATTATACCGTCATGTCACTCTCTTCCCCTAAGTGTGGGCTGGATTATTGACTCACTTTAAACAAACAGAATGAGACAAAAGAGAACAAATGTCACTTCCAAGTTTCATTTACCAAATACTGCCTTACTGCTCCTCCCTTACTCTCTTGCTTGTTGGTGCTCATGGAAGACAGATGTCATGTTTTAAGATGACCTTCATAGAAGCCAAAGAGCAAAGACAGAAGACCTCATACCAATAGACCACAAGAACCGAGTCCTGACAAGAATCATGTGAGCGAACTTGGATGCAGCTGCTCCCAGAATTGAGCTGGAGTTGATGATTATCATAGCTTACATTTAATTGGAGATTTGGGAGAGCTTTTTGAGCTAGATGACTCAGGTAACATATTTGCTTTTGAAGCTCAGAGGCGCTGTTGTGTTAATGTGCTATGTTTTGGGGGGTATTTTGTTTATACAACAAAAGATAATTAGTAGAGCACTTTCTATAACTGAGTTTACTGGATCTTTCATGGTGCTAAGACTCCCAAGGTATCTCATTTTTGGTACTCTTCAGATGGTTTAGGGATTGCTTGTTTATTTATCTGCCTAATTTACTAGACAGTAAGCAGAAATGAATCTGCCCCTTTCTGCTCACTGCCCCCCTCCTTTGATCAGCATTGAACAACCTTCTCTTATTGTTCTCTTCTTAGTATATTACAGAGGAGACCTACCAAGTTAACAGCAAACAAAAAATATTGTAAAAAAATGAAGTCCCATAATGTGTATCAGCTATCGTGACAGCACTTTTTGACTCAGAAATGGGACGATGTACAAAGAGACAGAAAGATTTTCTATCCTGTTACCAATTTTGAAGATTCAGGAAAAAGATACTAACAAGAATGTTTATCACAGGAGAGAATGTGAAATATTCAGTGAGAAAAAAAAAGAGAAAGAGAGTCTAGTTTATTAATTCTTTAAAGAAAAAAACTGAGAAAAGCAAATTAAACCATGTGAATTTTATCAATATTATGATTTCTTCAGTATTTTTTTGTTTAAGACTACTCTTACTAGTGCTCTTGGATTTGAGTAATGTACTTGTTGAACACTTGGCTTTTTATATCCTTGATATCCTGGTGAGATTAAGATTGTTCTCTGCTCAGGGAGGTTGAAAGACCTGTAGTTGCTATCTTCACAATCGCCTCATTTCCACATTAGATGTTAGGAGCGACTAATAAGGACAAAAAGAGGGAAAGGGATCTTCAAGCAATATGATTGCCACAGGGTGCCTCCCCTTCTGCTTTTAGTAGAACTAGTCCATGGTGGATTTCAGGAGGTCCATCAGCTTGTTCTTCTAATGAATACTGCCAAGAATATGATGATTGGGTTGCTTGGAGCAGTGCTCACAGATGCTTCACATGAGATCTTACTTCTTCTTCAATCCCTGGATGTTTTCACATCAGAATTTATTTTATTGCATATTTTAATATTTCCCTTTAAGCAGTATTCTACAATTTCTCCTAACTTCTGTAGTAAAAATCACCTTGGGTATGTTCAAATGTGATATTACCAAACTTTTCTGTTACATAGTCTGATTTTGTAGAATCTGTATGTTTGGCCAGTGTCCAAGGTGATTCTCATCGGTGGGGATATTTAAAATCACAGGAAGACAACTTAAAATGAGGCCAGTGGTAAATACTTTCTACAAACATCCATTTATTCTAAGTCATTATAATGACAAACCTCTTTAATTTCACACATTTTACAAGTATTACTGTACCTTTACCTAAAAATAATACTACATTTTAATTTTACTTACATGTAATACTACATTTTAAATTTACTTACATTTTAGTTACATAAAATTCAACACATCTATGCTATGAACACTATTGCACTTTGGAATATAGAACAATGAGACCTCTTTCCTATCCTTGAGGAGCCCATGTTCTGACAGTACAGTGAAATACAGGTAAAAAGGGAGATAAAGTCTTTTGAAAAAGAGAATTAGAAATACCAAGACTCTCATGCCTGGGTATGAATTTCATACCTCATATAAGCATGATAATTAAGTCACTCTTAAAATAGAAGGTTAAAAAGAAATTCATATGCTTCTCTCAATGGGAAATGGGGGAAACATATATGGAGACAACTTTACAGTATAAGGAATTAACAACATAGCTTTTCTTAGAGGAGGAATATTAAATCATAAGTGATATTTATCAGTGTAATGGATAATAAGTTCATTACTGACATTTTTGTCTTACCCAGAACAACATGTGAGACAAGAAAGAGGATAGTGGTTTGGAGAAGGGGAAGAAAAGGAAAATAAATACTGTGCAGTGGGATCTGTTTAAAAGGTGCTAACAAGTCCTGTGTCTGTGACTCAGCAAAAGCACACTTACTATATGCTAATAAGCTTGTCAATAATGGAAGTCAATATGGGTAGATCAGAGGCTTTATATTCACTCATGTGACCTTGAACACTGAAAAGCACCTTTGACATCATCTTTAAACATAAAATTTGCCACATGACATATAATTATAATCATTACAATATTGCTATATGTCACTGTCTCCATTTAAGACTTAGGGAGTATGGATTCTCTTTATCAGTAATCGTGGGGGCATGTCGATAGGACACCTGTTGACTGCCTGGATTCAGCTGTACCCTTCACATGAGGTCATTATCAAGAGGCTTTATTTCAGTACCTAATGAAGATTCAATGGTGACTCTCTACCAACAGTTTATGAAATCTAAATCTTGGAGTTGCAGAAGTACAGCGTTTCCATAGAGTTCTTTGTACAAAATGGATTGGAATCTGCTATGGTCTTACATCTCCTTGACAGTCAATTTTGTGCCTGATTCGCAAATGTAGCACTTTGTGTGAAGCAGTTTGCCATCAATGTTACAAATCCTAATGAAGTGTTTTACCTCCTGCCAGATTTCAGTGGGGAAGGCTTTCAAATGTATTTCCATTTATACATGCCTGGTTTTATTTTTGTTTTTTGTTTTGGTTTGTTTTTTTACCTTCAGTGCACAATGAAATCCTACTGAATAATGTGCTTTATTTTCCACTTCCTTTCTCTGGGATGTATGTTGAAAGACAGAAAGTAGATTGGTGTTATAAATGCAAAGAGAGGAAAGCAATTAAGTCATAAAAAATTGGATGGGCTTTGCCTAATGTAGATGTATTGTTGTAAGTAAGAGTTGCACAGAAGTCTGTAGACTTTGGGATTTCCTTCTCCATGCCACTAGTTCCAGTTTTCTATCAATGATGAGACAGCTGTGATTATATTTTCTTTTCTCTCAGATATTTCTAGATCTCCAAAACACTACATTCTATCTTGTAGCTTCAGGGTTTTAGAGACCCTGTTCTGAATTTCTTTTATTTTTTAGTTCAGTGCTATAAAGAACAGCAAATTTCAGCCACAAAGGGAAGTTGTTACACATGATACAAATGAATGAAGAGAAATATATGTCAAATAGATAAAGAAAAATCACAGAAACAAGTTCACTCTTGCTTTGCTTCAGATTACTCAACACCACTTAATTACCACAGTTGTAAATACAGGTCTGATTAAATTGGGAGATGAACTTGGGCAACGAAGGCTCTAACAATTTTATACTGGCTTCAATCTTCCAATATTTTACAATTAAAAGACATGATATCTTGACTGAGCACAAACAAAGGTTTCACTTAAAATCTATATTGAGTTACTAGATTCAAAATTATTTTATCACCCAGTTCTAGGAAAGTTTAAAACCATGCTATACTAATAAATCCCAATAATTATTACTGATCTTTTTTTACAACTACCAGTATCATATGAAAACTTCCCAAAAGAGAGATGTATATTTGACTTCTTTACCAGGAGTTAATCAAGGTGAAATAAAAAATGCTAAATGTGGGTTTCAAGGAAATTTGTATAATATTATACTCCTGATCTTCAATAATACTAATATTCAATGCTTCTATAATACTAATATTAGACCTACAGTGTTGCTCTGGGCCAGATGCCTGGGCAATGCCTCCTATCACTTCATTTCTTATTCTCAATGGTGTCATCAGACAGATGAAGAGACTAAGGTTTAGAGGATGTTAAGAAACATGCCTCTGTCCCTTCTGTGGAACATCTAGTAAAGAAGCATGCTGGAATGTCAATCTAAACAGCTTGGCTCCAACATCAGGTTTTTTAAATTGCTATAACTAACCACACATTTCCAGTTATCTCTAATCCTTGGTTAAGGATTCTGCAACCAGGATGAGAGGGAATAAGAAAACTGAAAGCTGGGAATAGAGCTTCGCCTATTACTACCACCCACTTTCCCCAGCAATGACAAATCAGCAAGAGAAGCAGTTTTTAAGAAAGTGTTGGACAAGCAACTCATTATAAGCCCCCGCCAACTTCACATTAAAATATCAGCAGGCACAAAAAAGTGTGAAAACACACAGCAGCATTTTAAAAATTAGATACGTTAGGCCATTTATTGCCATAACCTGTGAGAAATTTCAGCTATAGAAAGGATCTGAACACACATGAACTTCATATCATAGGATTATTGTAGTCAATGGTAAAGGAGAAAATATATTTACATGTTGAAGGTGATATGGTTTCTTAATCATTTAGTCCAGGTTGGGTGCATCTTCCCTAGGCATTGTCAGCATAGCATCTAGTCCTTTAAATTACAAAGGACTGGAATAATTTTTAAAAAATTTTTAAAAAGTATAAATTTCAAAGTACAAAACCTTTAAAATATGAAAAGTTTAAAAATACATGTTTAAAATGTTTATAAAATATTATATAAGCTCAACTAATTAATAGCAATTTGACACACACACACACACACACACACACACACACAAGAAATGCATGAGCAGCTGAGCACAGTGGCGCACACCTGTAATCCCTGCACTTTGGGAGGCTGAGACAGGAGAATTGCGAGTTCAAAGCCAGCCTCAGCAACGGCAAGGCACTAAGCAACTCAGTAAGACCCTGTCTCTACGTAAAATACAAACTAGGGCTGGGGATATGGCTCAGTGGTCGAGTGCCCCTGAGTTCAATCCCCAGTACCAAAAAAAAGAAAAAAAGAAATGCATGAGCTGTATTTACACGGGTAGTAAGTGCCATAGAGGCCTGTACATTCCTGAAAATGTCCTTGTTTTGAATAAGCCTATGCCATATTCATAGCTCCTGACTCTGCTTCCCCCAGTACTTCAATCCTACGGTACGGATCTTTCCTTCAGCTTTAATACCATTTGGTTTTCCAGGCCAAACAGGAATCACAAAACCAGAAACAAAGGCAGCTTCAACCAATCCCCAGATTGGCAGTAATGAATGTTAAACTATTCTGATGAAGTGTGAGCATAGCATAAGAGTGTACGTAACTGCTGGTTCTTGCCCTGTTCCCCAGATTCCAAATTTTCTGTATTTATGTCTTTCTCTTGACCACATCTATGTGTCTAGTATTTATCATTGTATTTCTTTTTTCTGTTCTTTTAAAATTTGGTCTAATTAGTTATACATGACAGTAGAATGTACTTTTATACATCATACATAGATGTAATATAATTTCTCATTCTTCTGGTTGTACATGATGTAGAATCCCACCAGTCATACAGTTATATATGTGCATAAGGTAATAATGTCTGATTTATTCCACTATCTTTCCTATTCCCATACTCCCAACCCTACTTCACTCCCCTCTACCTAATCTAAAGTAACTCTATTCTTCCCTCCCTTTCCTTCCCTCTGTGAATTAGTATCTGCATATCAGAGAAAACATTCAGCCTTTGGTTTTGGGGGATTGGCTTATTTCACTTAGCATAGTCTCTAGCTCCATTCATTTACCAGCAAATGCCATAATTTCATTCTTTTTAAGGCTCAGTAATATTCCATCACATACATATATATATATATATCACATTTTTTAATACATTCATCTGTTGAAGGGTACTTAGGTCAGTTCCATAGTTTAGCTATCGTGAGTTGAACTGCTATAAACATTAAAATGGTTGCATCACAATGGATTTAAAATTACCATTGTATTTCAACCATGTTCATCAGTCTAATTTAATTTTTAGTAGCCAGTCCTTAGAAACATAGACTGTCTGAAAAGCTGGGGTCTAACATGCCTCTTGAGCTCCAGGTCCCACAGTGTTTCTCAATTCATTATCAGGACTAAGGTACTCTTTGAATGGTCTTTCTACCACCACAATCCCTTTCTTCTTAAATGAACTCCCTTTTCTCCTACAACTTAAGAGCATTGTCCCTGATACCTGTGCCATACCTTTCCATGGATTGTTATTGCTTCTGTGATATCTGGAGATCCCTATTTGTCTAACTCACGATAGAAGAAAATGACCATCTTTGTCCAGTTGGATCTTTGACCAGTCATGTCCAAAGACATCTCTTAGAATAACATCAAATATCAAGATTTCTTCTTAATATAATTTTTCATATGCTTTATTGACACTTCCAAGGATTATGTACTCTAAACTCTTCTCTGTTTTGATACTTCTTTTCTGAAAATGATTCTTTTCATCCTGTTTTGGGAGCACAGCAGACATTCTTTATGAAGTGAGTAGTGTATTCTAATATCCTGGTAGTAAGCTGAAACAAATTTGAAGCACTCATACCTAAAACTTGTGGGGATTTTGTTTTTTGATTTTTTGGCAGTATGGTAAAATAAAGTAGTTCAAAGTCTATTAAATCTAGGATTACTTTCAAGATCAATAATTAGTGACTTAAGAAAGAAGTAGCATTTTAAAATCCTTGGAACAATGAATTACCACAACTGGGAAGGGTTTCAGGAATATTGTAGTAAAGAAGTTTCAAAGATAGCTTATTAGCTAATCAGAAGGAGTAAAGTGTGGGCTTTGGGTGAGTAAGTTATTTCTCTTATTTTTTCTCAACTGAACTTGCCTACCCCTCTTCATTTCTCACATATAGTGATCAGATAATTTACCATTCCTACTAGGGCCTCCATAGTGATTGGTTGACAGAAGCTGGCTTCAAGCATGAGGTGATTGTCTTACATAGCAAAACTTTGAGTAGACCTACATGCATAGAAAAATAAAATGTTTCATTGTTCATTTTTTTCATTCTTAGTATATCAATCAAAATGGATAACTAATAAAAATCAAGTAGAATGCCACAAAGTGTGGATTGTTGTTAGTTTAAGGTGCAAACAAATGTACTTTCATAATAATCCTGAATTGAGGGCCTATTTATTCTCTGTGTCCTTTTTCTTTTCTTTTTTAAAAAATTTCTTTAAGGTGCAAAATATTATCGGTAGGTATGAAGGCCAGGTATGCTGGTCTCTGGTATTTTCTACTTTAGCAAAGGGAAAATTTCTGAGATGTGCACAGGTATAACAACTATGCCCCACATAAATGCATCATCTACCCTCTTTTGTGTGCTTCTGTATTCCCAAGGAACTGGGTTAATCTGGTAAGTTTTAATTCGATGTATGTATATTTTATATATACTCTTAAGAACACTGCAAAAACTTGCAAGCACACTTATATTTATTTTCAAGGCAGCATTATTTTCAAAAATTAAAAAACACCTTTTATAAATAAATTTATAGCCAATACACTTTTTTTCTACAAATGCTGTGACCAAATTTTAGATAAATTTGGAAGAAATAAGAGAAAATGATTTCATAAGAGAAATAAGTAAAGAAACAAGCAAATAAATAAATATGACCACATATTCTCTAGCATTAACAAATCATTTGGCAACTTAGGCATTATACAAAAGGTAAGCAACATCTATTATTTGAGTGTGATTAACACTTCTTTTGGAGATAAATCTTCTGGCAAATTCTTTTTTTTTGGTACCTGGGATTGAACTCAGGGGTACTCAAACACTGAGCCACATCTGCAGCCCTATTTTGTGTTTATTTTTATGTAGAGACAGTGTCTCACTGAATTGCTTAGTGCCTTGCCATTGCTGAGGCTGGGTTTGAACTGGCGATTCTCCTGTCTCAGCCTCCCTAAGTGCTGGGATTACAGGTGTGTGCCACTGCACCCAGCTAGGCAAAATCTTTCTTTACTAATAAAATGGAAAACAAAGATCAGGAAGGAAAAATGATTTCACATGTACTACAAATTTAGAAAATACCTTAAGAGAATTTTTATCTTAAAGGAAATTTTTGTTATAGTAATTTTTTAACCACATTCGTAAGTATTATGTCAATTGTATATCACTTTAAAGTTTTATTTGACATACTTCTAAATGAATGTTTGTAAGTCTAAGAATCTATTATTGGCCACATTTTAGAAACAAATCATGTAATTTGATATTTATACTGAAAATTCTGAACAAAATATCCTAATTTTTATTTATTTTTGAAATAATCAAATGCCATTGTTTCTGTTTTTTTTCTTTATTTTAGCTTATTTTCCACTTTTTACTTCATTACATAAGTTTGGCAGAAAATTCATTGAAGGATGAGCTAAAGGATCTTTTAGAAACACCATTGTCAAGATGAGCTACTACAATGAAGAAAACATAATTTTTATAATTGGCTATAGATGCCATCATGGAAAATGGTCTCACAAATTTGTATGATGTTTTATATTCATACATCTGGACAAGGGACATATTTTATTCTCTATTTGTTTTATTTCTCTTTTGACCCTGTTTGTTCCTAGCTCAGTGTGGAACTTAGTGAGATTCACGGTATCTATTAATTGACAGAAAGACCAATACTGGATTTTCTAATGAATGACTAAGCAAATGATATTATAGACAATAGATTATTAGAGAAGGAAGAAGAGAATTATACTAATTCTAATTTACAGGCAGATGAAAGATGAGAAATACATCAACAAGACAGAATGGTACATTAACTTACAATGATTACTAGGAAAGAAGTTAGTGATAGTAGGAATGGTAGGGAAAAAAGAGAAAAATATATGATGAGGTACAGGACAAGAAATATCAAAGAAATTGGCCACACTACACTGAAAAGAATTTCAAGGTCCTGTTGCTTTTAATTCAGAAGTTCACAAGAAGAGGGTTATTCTCAGTGTCTAGGTATTTGGTAAAGGAATGATTCCCATTGTGAAAAACACTAAAATGTAATATAGTTATTGGCCAGTGCAAATTGTTTAATATATATTTTTTAGTTGTAAATGGTCACAGTACCTTTATCTTATTTATTTATCTTCATCTGATGATGACTTTCTGGGCCAGTGGTCAACTTCCGTCCATCCTTTCACCCACATATGCATCCACTGGAGTCTCCTTCCAAATATTTTCCTATAGATGACCTTTGATTTCCTACTCTTTCCATGCCTTCAAAGCTCCAAACTTTTCTCAGAGGAAGGAAAACAGTGCAGCTAGACTGCCCCAGGAACCCTAACTGTGTGTAGCTGAGGGTAAAGAAGTGTGCACTCCATGTCCCTTTTGCCTTCTCTCTGCTTTCCAGAGCCACCTGTTTTATTTACCACTAATGCTCACCTTGACTATTGCAATTCTCCCCTGGCAGGTGAGTCTTCTCTGGAACTGAGGAATCAGTACAGCTGTGCCCCAAGAACTCATCCTCCCCTACCTCAGCATCTCCATCTTAACAGGTCAGGATACCAAGCTGAGCCTTCTCTGACTTTCCTCTCATGTAGATACAAATTCCTATAAAAAGAGCCATTTATACTCAATATTTATAGTCACGCACTTGTAGAGCATTTTTCATAAGTTACATAGTAAATAGTCTGTGATTTGTGTTTTATAGTGTATCATTTGGAAATAAGGCAGGGTTCTAAGAAATATAAAACACAAGAGACAACTTTTATATATTTTTTAATATCACCTTCAAACATGCTTCTATGGCCACGCCACCCTGCACACTATAAACATGCAAATTAAACCTGGGCAGTGGCTATGGCTGTCTTTGCACTCTGACTTTTAAAAGTGGAATCCTTATACCTGAATGGATTGTATTTTTCTGGGTTTTAAAAAAATATTTTACTGTTATGTAAGGGAGAAATAAAAGAGATGATCAACTTTCTCCCTGCCCTTCCCTCCTCCCCAAAAACCCAATCAATAAATGGGCAAAGGAACTGAACAGGCACTTCACAGAAGAAGAAATATGATCAGTCAACAAATATGTGAAAAAATGTTCCACATCTCTAGCAATTAGAGAAATGCCAATTAAAACTATACTGAAATTTCATCTCATTCCAGTCAGAATGGCAGTTATCAAGAATACAAGCAATAATAAGTGTTGGTGAGGGTGTGGGGCAAAAGACACACTCATACATTGCTGGTGGGACTGCAAATTGGTGCAACCACTTTGTAAAACAGTATGGTGATTCCTTAGAAAACTTGGAATACAACCATTATTTGGCCCAGTTATCCCACTCCTCAGTCTATACTCTAAGGACTTAAAATCACTATAGTGACGCAGCCACATCAATGTTGATAGCAGCTCAGTTCACAATAGCTAAACTATGGAACCAACCTAGATACCTATCAATAGAGGAGTGAATAAAGAAACTCTGTTATATATACACAATGGAATATTACTCAGCATTAAAAGAGAACAAAACTATGGCATTTGCAGGGAAATGGAGAATATCATTATAAGTGAAATAAGCTAATCCCAAAAAAACCAAAGGCCGAATGTTCTTTCTAATATGCGGATGCTAACACACAATAAGCAGAAGGTGGGGGGGGATAGAAATTCATTGGATTAAGTGAAGGGAAATAAAGAGAATGGAGGGAGGATGGGAATGAAAAAAGAGAGTAGAATGAATAGGACATAACTTTTCTGTGTTCATATACAAATACATGACCAGTATAACTCCATATCATGTACAACCACAAGAATGGAAAGTCATACTTCATTACATATAATATGTCAAAATACATTCTACTGCTATGTATATCTAAAAAGAAAAAATTTAAAAATTATAATTAATTTGTTAAAAAAGAAAAAAGAAAAAGATTTGTAAGGGAATGTGATTCAAAGAAAAATTTTATACTTACACCATACTGAAGTTATAAACATGTTGTGCTTGTTTCAGATGGATTTTGAGAAACTTAATAAAGATTTTGGGTGGAGGTCAACATAAAAGCGTACTCTGGAAATTTCTTTCTGTACACAACATAAGCAATAATAGCTACATTAACAATATTCAAATAAATTATGTTGGGATACTCCCAGCCGGGTACCGAACTCCCCTTTGGCCAGCGAGTGAGGGGGCACCTCGGGAGTCTCCAGTGGGGGTCGGACTGAGAGAGGAAGGCTGCCTGGCACAAATCACCATGCACCAGGGGGTCTCTTCTAAGCAAGTACCAATTTATTGAGGGGGTTCACAGGCTTATATAGGAAGGAGGGTCCAGTGGTGTCCGGTTTCTAAGCTAATAATGCGGAAGGGGCTGTCCACCTGAAAACAGTATAGGGTCACTCGGCTAGAGCAGTACGGGGGCAGAGGTCAGCCAATCAAGGTTCAGGGAGGTGGCTTCTCAGGCAGCGTGGTCAGCATTGAGCTGACTGCTTGGTGCCATCTTGTGGCATGCCCCCACAAATTAGAGTAATATGAAGTGAAACTACACAGTCTTGACAAAAGGAGACATTCTCCATAAACTTTAAAAGCACAGAAATAAGCTGGGGATGGAATGGCGAGGCACTTAGGAGGTAGATCCTTTAAGGGTAGCAGGGATCAAAAGAACCTCAGGAGTGATAGAAGTCCACAGCAGGCAGGACAATTTCAGCCAAGGAGGCAGAAATAAATTGGGACTGCTGCCTGGGGCTAGAGCATATAGAAATCATCGGGCCGGTGGCTACAGGGGAAATCATTGCAGACAAGGCTTGGGTCAAGTCACTCAAAGTCACTATTCAACCAAAGTTGAATAACTGGAATTGGATTATCACCAATTTTACTGAAATAGGAGCTTTTAGCCACTAGTAGAATATTTGAGTGTAGACTGGGAGTTCACTGGGAATGCTCACAAAGCTTTTGAAAAGAGATGTAGATGACTGAGAAGATTTTCTAAGAAAATCTCCCCACAAAAT
>CM053399.1:146677019-146766592 GCA_028644305.1 Xerus rutilus
AGAGAGAGAGAGAATGTGCTGGGTTCATCAAGCTATGAATTCATCAATGGATGAATCCATTTATTAGGTCACAGTCTTCATGATACCATCAGTTAAAAAAGACCATACCCCTTAACACTGATGCATTTGAAACCAAGTCTTCAACACATAAGCTTTTGCAGGACATTTAAGATCCCAACCATAACAGGAGGCATGAAGACCTTGCTTCTCACTATTGAATTGGTGCAGGCACTAAGATGAAAAGATTGTAAATTCAAACTCCTACTCCTCCTGTTACCCTCCATGTCACTGTGGGCCTGCTGAACTCTAAAAAATTCACAGTTCATTTTCATTCCAGGGCTTTCCTTGAACACCTACTGTGTGTCTTTGTGTTAATGACCAAGGGCTCACAGACCAATGAAAAATAGTGAATGTTTTTCTCCATGACAAAATGGGAGCAAAGATTTCAGCCTTGAGACCAAAGAATCAATTAAGTGAGTCATATCATGGATCAGTATGTGACAGAGTAACATCAATTAACGTTCATTTTATTCTCCTTTCCTTTCTTTTCCCCTACCACAGTCTCTCTAGACTAAGCTCCTTGAATGCCAAGAGAGGGTCTGAGGAAACTCATGTTGGCTTGAGCAGGAAATGCTGATTCTGTTTTGGCTCTCTTGCATGATTTCTTCTCTCTCCCTCAAATTCTGATGGGTTTGTAGGGCAGTTTTGATTTTCAGAGCCTGTCTTCTATTTTCACATCTTCTTCTCTGTGGTGCATCTTGAGCAATTTTCTCAGGATGATCTTCCAGTTCACTAATACACTTTTCAGTTTTATCCTCTCTACTCTCCATGATGCTCTTTGATGGACTCTGTGATTATTGAGCCTGATTCTGGAGAACCCTTTGTCCTTTCCTTACGTAGGAAGTAGAAAAAGCTTTTTCTGGGTCACAGCCAAGTCATATTCAAGATGAGAAAAGCACCTAAATGACTAGGTGCTTTGGAAAAAAATCCCCTGGTGACTGTTTAGAAGATGGGCCAGAGATATTTAGGAAAGCCAGAAGCTGATGTACTTGTTGGAGAAATAGACTAAATTATTAAATATATTTAACCAACCTGTCTCCATATGTATGTTCATTGCAACCATAAGTACATTCCTAGGCAGTAGGTAACTCAATACCCATGTCAGTGTGACACATATACCATGTTTGGAGTGAGTGAAGACTTTGGAATTAGTATGAGAAAAGAAACTCAGCAGGATGACTCACATCTTCTAGCCTCAGTACCCTCATCTGCAAAATAGAAATCAGAAGACTCAGCTCTCAGTTTAACCTTGATATAGCCTATAGGAAGCTTTCCATTTTCTTCTGCTTCATCACTGGGGTCACACATTTAGGCCTTCTTATCTCTCCAACCCTCTGCCTAGAACATGCTTTCTCAGATCCTACCAGGGCTAGATGCTCTTCCTCAGTTAGTTCTTATAGACATCAAATTGGATCATATTTTCTCTTTGTTCTGCCACTCTCCAACTTTTTCTTGGAGAGTTTAATGTATTGTCACTTAAAGCAATTTTTTTTTGTAGTGCTGGGCATTGAACCCAGGGCCTTGTGCATCTGAGGCAAGCACTCTACGAACTGAGCTATATCCCCAACCCTTAAAGCAGTTCTTGATAAGAGAGGACTGGCTTCTGTCATTTTGTTGTTTGTTTTCTATATGTCTATCAGCTTTTTTGAACCTCATTTCCTGCATGATTATGTTCTTTGTATTTAGTTGTTTGTTTTGTTTTGTTTTGTTTTTTGTCAGTAAAACATTTGACTTCCTATTTCTTTCTTTGGGGGTTAAGTACAATAGCAATTTCTTTATGGTTTCCATGGGTGTTGCATTTAACATGTGAAAGTGATAGCACTCTGATGTGAATCTACAGCAGTCTAATTTTAATAATGTACAAAATACTTCTCATGTACAGCTCCAATTCCATCCCTCCTCAGCAATTGAAGTCACATATCTACATATGTATGCATTGTATGCTTAATAACATGGACTAATTAGATATTTTTTCTAAATTAGTCCCTTAAATAATGTAGAAAATCATTAACACTAGTTTTAAAAATTGTTATGAGTTTGTCTGTCCAGAGATCTTTGCATCTTTATCCAATTCTGTATTTCTGCCCAATGTTCTGAAGCTTAATCTGAAGAACTTCCTTCACACAGGATACATCTAATAGTGATCTTTTAGTTATACATGACAGTAGAATGTATTTTGGCATATTATACATATATGTAGTATAACTTATTCTAATTAGAATCCTATTCTTTTGATTGTACATGATATAGAGTTACCCTGGTTGTGTATTCAAATACAAGGCTGGGAAAGTTATGTCTGATTAATTCTACTGCCCTTTCTATTCCCCTATCTCCTTCCTTCCCTTCGCTTCCCTTTGTCTAATCCAATGGACTTCTAGTCCATCCTTCCCCATCCTCCCTTGTTGTGGGTTAGCATCCACATATATATGAGGAAATCTTTAAAAGCCAAAAGTTATTACAGATTTTCAGACTTAAAAAGGCCATTGAAGCATCCTATGGATTTTTATTTCTGAACAAGTAAACGTCATTCTTTATAACCCACTGAAACAAGTTTCTGGAATCCTTTCTTATTCTATTACCAAACTGGAAATAGTCCTGGAGGCCCAAAATGAGACAATTATGGGTTATATTCAATCATGACTGGGCCATTTGTTGCTGTGACTTCACAAGAAACCAATGTGCTGGAATTTCAAACACTACCTCTATAAGGCTGTGACTGGGCTTTTGGATGTAAGCACAGGGAGATCATGGTGGTGACCTATCAGGCTCACAGATTATTAGCGCAATTGGTGGTTTTCTGGTTCTGGTCTTGGTCATTAGACATTGCGTATTTGATTTTTTGAGGGGGTATTTTAAATATTGATTATTTTTTTGTTTATTTGTTTAGATGGTTTCCTTAGTTGGTGTTGCAGCTTAGGATGTGTAGCGAGAGTAATCAGAGTAGTGAGGTTATGGGAAATTGGCAGGGTGTCTCAGCCAGATCCTTCTTTGAGGATACCCTCATTTGCCATTATAGGGTTGTGAGGGACATCAGACAGGGTACCTTTGTCCCGGGGGAACAGAATTGACATATCTTTATGGAAGCATAAGTTGGCAAGAAAGTCCTGGAAAAGGTAGAGCAGAACTTGCCTTTAATTATATATGAAATGGATATAATGAAAACTATGGACCACCAAAATGAAATACGATTGTTTCACATTGTTGAAATCATCAAAAACTCTACCTCATAATTGAGCATTCAGGTGAGGAACAGTTAGTGCAGCACATCTCAGAGGTTGTTGGCATAAAGGAGGAGGAGACCTTGGGAATGTTCAGGTAGATCAGATGCACTGTGTACTACTTCCACAAAAAGGGCATCATACAGAGATCTTAAACCAGAGATCATTCTGGTGGATACTAGAGGAAATATCAAATTCTGCAACTTCAGCCTGTGCAGCAGGTTCCTAGCTGGGCAGAAACTGGACACAATTTGTAGCACAGTTCTATGTGGTGCCTCAGAACTCTACATGTGGAAAGAATGTAATTGCCTCATGGTAGGCATTTGGAAATGGGGTGTTTTTCTGTATTGCATATTCATAGATGCCTCCTATTTAAAGGATACATCTTTTTGCCATTGAAAGGGACGTTCTGCAATGTCATATACAAGATATGACATTCCTTCTCATGCCTCTGCTGAAATGCAAACATCACCAGTTAATTATTGAATATTGACCACATGCAGAGGTCCACAGTTGACCAAATCATGTGGCACCCATGACTGAGCCAGGCTGATGAATACTGTACAATCTACAACCCCCTACTCCCTGAACTTTATAATAATGAAGGCCATGTTTGATGTGAATTTAACCCATGCAGTGTCTGAATATCATTTGTAACCAGAAAATTTGATGAAGTGATGGCTATATATCTGATACTTCAGCACCAGCACCAGATAACTCAAGAGGCAGCCTGAGCAGTCCAAGTTAAGCCTGCATTCTAGAGGTTGGGCTTTACCCATCCTCCTTGGATCCTCCCAGCTTTAGTCTTCATCCAAAGAGAAATGTCAATAAGCCTGCCCTTTATTCCTTCCCTTCTTGCCCAATGAACATTAGCTGCCTGAGCAGGACAAACAGTCAGAGCAGAGGGGCAACAGAAGAGCCAAGTCTTCCTGACATTCCCCTTTGCAGACTGTAAGTGACAGCTTTGACTTCCAACATAAAAGCTAGCATGTCCTTGTGGTCCTCCACTCATCCCCTGAACCAGGAGCAATGGGTAAAAGACAGAGGAAAGCAAGTCCTCCCAGAGTATCTTATTTCTTTACTGAGCAACCTTATGATGGGACATCAGTCAGTACTTGTGAAAACAGTAAGGGCTAGAAGTGGGTGACTGTGAGGATTGCTGCCTGAATTCTGCAAATTTGTTGCTGTGTGCCATGTTGATGAATGATTACTCTAAAGATTCAGAAACAAAGTGACTCCAGTGAAAGGAAGGCAGACACAACCTGGACTCTGAAAAACAGTGGTTCCAAAGAAAGTGGACAGCTGAGACACACACAAAATCAAGTAGAATAAGGGATCACATTGTATCTCACTTATATGGAACAGCTGCTGGAGAGAAGGCTGTGAACTTCCTGGGACTTCTGCATAGGAATGCATGCAGAGCTGCCTAGGGACAATGGGGCCAAACTGACCCATCTGGATGAAGCATCAGAGACTGTTTTACCTGGGAGACATACCCTGGCCTTGCTCTTCTGTCATTTCCCCCATGTTTCCGAGATCACAGAGATAGCTCTTAATTTCAGTTTCTCACAAATCTTACAATAAAATTGATGCTCATAGGATGAAAAAATTGTTGACAACTGTAATTAATTATATATTGATATATTATTACTGATGTAATTATACTGATTATATTTCTTTTTATGATATTGACTCTGCCACTAACACCCTGAAACAGCAACAGGCCCAAATGACTTTAAATGTACGTTCTGGTTGGTATATCCTAAGGAAAATCAGATAGTTGTGGCCCAACAACAACAACAACAAAAATTATAGGTAATTTCCATCTATGACTATAATTTTTAAAAAATCTAAATCAAAGAATTATTTACCAATCAAAACTACTTATTCTTCAATAGATATATATTAAATATATTAGTCAAGATCAATTAAAAATCACTGTAAGAATGCAAGGTATAGAATTATACTAAAAGTCCTATCAATACAATCTAGTGTATTAGCTTAAAGGATATAACATGTACCTTTCAGCAGACACGTTAAAAATCCAATGCAACTTAAAATTTATTCATGATTAAGATAAAGAAAACTAAACAAAACTTCTTAGCCATATCAGAATACCAGAAAAAAACCCTTAATTTCATATAAGGATAAATAGATATCTACTATAAAAATTTTACCATTAAACATCTGCCATAGTGTTTATAGCCAGGATTGTAATGAGATATACAAACTGGAAAAGAAGAAACAATCTTTTTTTTATTAATTTGAAATTTCTGTGAATGTCTCCATGGGAAACCAGTCTTTTAGTGAGAATCAAACAAGGGAATTCCATTGTGGTTGTGGGAGACATTAGAAGCATTCAATATTTAGTACTTTCTGTGATATCAGCCATAATAAATTGGATAATGTAATAAAATGCATTGCCTTCACAACTACCCTAGTCTTTACAGAATCTAAAATTCTAACAGATGTTTAATACGTTAATTTTTCTCAAGGACATAAAAGTTGACCTGAATAAATGGAGAGAACTACTGCATTTAGGGATTTGAAGACTCAGTATAGTAAAAATATCATTTTTAATGATTAGAAACCCATTAAAAGTGTTTGAAAAGCAAAGGTAGTTGTGCAAAAACCAAGACCTTATGTGCAGTTAAGTATTATACACCCATATTAAGGAAAACAATGCAATAAGTTTAATTTTATCAATGGGAATATCTCAATAGAAAATATTACAACTGAGCTAGCAGGAAGCAGAGATAGTACCACAGCATGAAATAGAAGAGATATTCAAAATCATAGGAATGGATCAAGGAAGAATGGGCTGTTATGCAAATTGTGCCAGAGCAATTGTACTTTCTTATATACAGAGTGAAGAAACAGAAACGTGTGAGTGGGGCACAGGAGATGATAACATTTTCCATGGTAAAAAGTAAAAGTTTCATGACTTAGTTATTGTGAAATGCACTGCTGTAAACACTGATGTACCTGTATCACTGTAGTGTACTGATTTTAGTACACTACAAAAGGAGGGGAACCCAGTCCACAAGATTAATGGATAAAGAAAATGTGGAGTATATATATAATGGAATTTTACTCAACAATAAAGAAGAACGAAATTATGGCATTTAGAGGTAAATGGATATAACCAGAGAATATCATGTAAGTGAAATATAGCCAGGCTCAGAAATTCAAGGTTCAAATATTTTCTCTCATATCTTGAAGCTACACAAAAATAAGGGAAAAAAGATAGGGGAATCCCATGAAAATAGAGGGAAGATCAGTGGAGTAGAGGAAAGGGATTGAGAGGGAGGAAGGATGGCAAATTACATATATATAGGAAGGTACTATAGCAAATTCCATCTTTATGTATAGCTATACAGAATCAATTAAAAAAATAAATACATAGACGGAAGACAGATAATGTAGAGGAAGAGGAAAAGAGAGAGGGAGGAGGAAAAAGTAAGAAGTATTGGGGACTAAAATGGAGCAAATTATATTCCATACATGTATAATTATGAAAAAATGAAATCCACTATTATATATAAATATACTGCACATATAAAAACATTTTTAAAGAAAGTAAAAGTTACTAAAATTAAGAAAATTCCTCTAGCAATCTTGCGAAAGGAAAAATGTTTGTTTATGTATTTATTTATTTACTTTTGGTACTGGAGATTGAACTCAGGGGTACTCGACTACTGAGCCACATCCCCAGCCCTATTTTGTGTTTTATTTAGAGACAGAGTCTCACTGAATTGCTTAGTGCTTCACCATTGCTGAGGCTAACTTTAAACTCACGATTCTCCTGTCTCCATCTCCCAAAGTGCTGGGGTTATAGGCGTGTGCCACTGCACCCAGCTGCAAATGTTTATTTTTGTTTATGTTTGGAAATAAGGGATGAGAAGGAATTCAGTTGGGGGCCATATATTTATTATAATTTTATTGAATGTTCCAAACTCTATGCACATGTTTTTGTTGAATATGAATGTTAAAGTAATAAAATTAAGAAAGGGGTTTCTGTTGTTTATTTAAATTTTTAGTTGACATCTCATGTCCTATAAATGTCATTTAGACATTTCAATATATATTTTGATATCAAAAACTTGAATAGCACTGAACACATGACACAACTCATTAACCACAACTGTTTAGCCTGAATTTTTGTCAGACTGCTTAATATTACAAAGTTTACAAATAATCATGTATGTAAAATCAGAGATTAATTGTCACTTAAACCTTGGGTGATAATGGCTACAAATTTTGTCATATACTTTGAGTCATAATGCTATGTTACTATTAACAATCCAGAGATAATACTAGGTGCTGGGAGACTATGGTTGATGAGCAATGTCTCTCTAACTTCCTGATTTGGTGTGGTCCACAAGCTAGGAATGGCTTTACATTTATAAATGACTATATAGGTGCCTCTATAGAATATTCAATTTTGCCTCTTAGCCCACAAATAGTAAATATTTGCAATCTGACTTTCTAGAGAAAATTTTGCCAAACTCTGGTCTACAGAATGATAAAATATGTATGAATTCGGTCAATTCAGAGGAAAAAATCATCAAAACTCATGTTTAGCAAGATTTCCAACTGTTCTCAACAGTAAAGTTAATTACAAGTAGTTATTCCAGGTGTTCCAAGTAAGCATGATCTGTAATTTATCCCTGCATGTCTGAACTAAGCAACTCTGTTATTCAGACTATGTTAAAAAATGGGACCATTTCCAACTTAGTGAATGTATCAGCAAATTTATTTTGGGCAAAGACTATACATATTCCTTCAGAAGCAAAGTAAACATCTGCTCACTTAATACAAAGTCTATGTACTTGCCAGGTTCAGAAAGATCAACTTTGCTAACACAGTTGTCATAGATGTTCACTTCAAGGAGCTTATTGATTGTTTTACTTGGCATGCATCAATTGTAAAACTGGTTAACAGTTAACATCTAAAGAGTTATCAACATTAAAATTCTGGTCTTAATAATGCAATAAGCAATATTTTTGAAGGAAAAGCTTCAATTGTATTGCAAAATTTTTTATCCATAGAATCTACATAAACTGTAATTTATTTTATCCACAAATTAAACTACATTTGAGGAATATAATATAGAACTACATTGTTCAATATGACAGCTAATAGCCATGTGGCTATGTAAATTAAACTTAAATTAAATTACAAAGTTAAATTAAAATAAATTTTAAAAAGTCTGTTCCTCAGTTGTACTAGCCATATTTTAAGTGCTCACATGGGTGGTGGTCACCATTTGGGATAGTACCAAGTTATAACATTTTCATCATTAGGACAGTGCAGATACAGAAGATATACCAAAGTTCAGACTAAACCCAATTATGTCTAGGAGCGGTAAAAAAGAAAAAATGAAATAAAGACTTGTTTGATGTGATGAAATACATCTGATTTTCAGTGTGAACTAGTGAGTACAGTGTTTTGTTTTGTTTTTGACAGTGTATTTTTGTTTATATTTAATTTGAGTAGCTATGGTACATATGCAGGAAATGTTTAAAATGTTACCCTTAACTGCTAGATTTGGATTCTTAGACCACATTCTCAGAGAAAAAACCACAACCTGAGATATTCTAAGGTTAGATGATTTATGACTTGGAAGCAATTGAAGAAAGTTCTATTGAGTGCCTACCGTGTGTAATATACATTTTATCTGATACTTCATATGTTTCGGTTAATTAAATTTTCACAATAACTTTGAGAGTTTTAATACTTTTATTCTAATTATGTAGATATGGCACCATGGGCTGAATTGAATTCCCCTAAAATTCCACTGTTGAAGCCCTTAACCCCCAGTACTTCAGAATGGGACTACATTGGGAGACTGAGAATTTAAAACTTTGATTAAGATAAAATGAAGCTGTTAGGGTGAACACTAATCCAAAATGTTTGGTGTTCTTCACAACAAGGAAATTTTGACATACAGAGACACCAGGAGACACACTCACTGAGAAAAATATCATGTGAGGACACAAGGAGGAGGCAACCATCTGGAAGTTAAGGAATCAGACCTCAGAAGAAGCTAAATCTACTAACATCTTGATGGCTAAGGCATATAATCTCTAGACCAATGGGGAAAATATTCTATTGCTAAAACCAACCTGTCTGTGGTATTTTGTTACGACAGTCTAAGAAAACTAATGCCAGTTTTACTGGTCCATTTTCATGACTTTATCAAAATACCTGAATTGGCCACTTTATAATGAAAAATGATTTATTTAGCTCACACATTTGTAGTATAGAAGTTATAACAGCATGATAAAGGTTTCTGTGAAAGACCAGAGGGTACATCGTAACATGGCAGGAACTTGCATGTGTCTCCATGTCTTTGTGGTCTCTTTCCCACTCCTTTAAAACCACCAGGATTCAGTCATGGGGACTCCACTCTATTTACCTAATCTAATTTAATTACTTCTCAAAGGCCTCACCTACAAACACCATAGTTACATAAAGTTTTTCCCTGTTAATATCATTAACATAACACTCTGGGGATTAAATTCCTGCTTGAGGTAGGAGATGACAAACAATATTTAAATAATAGCACACATAACTAAAGCTAAAAGTATATGTAGTTTATCTAAGGTCAACCAACTCAGGTAGAAAGGCGAATAGGATCCAAATTTAGACCTGTATAAGTAAATTCTCTTTTGTATTGCATCACGCTGGCTTCCATATATAGTGGTAGTAATATCTTCAGGTTATTATAAGTAACATTTTGCTAACTGTGAAAGGTTTGATATATTCTCAAAGGAGATCATGACATTTCTTGTATAGAATTTAATCTTTTGAAGTTGAGTAAGGGTAAAAAATTGACAAAACAGCCTGCCTTTGGGGATCCATTCTGTATTGCGGATTTATGATTCAACCTTTCCCTCTACTGTCTGCTGGCCATGCAGACTTCTTTTTCTCTTTAATTTATGTTATGGGATTGCTTATAAGTGAATAAAAGGAGCAACTAGTTATTATATCTGGCTTTATTTCATTAAAATGCAGAAGCAGAACCCATATCTTCTCTATGATCTGTACCACAACTTTCACCTGCTAGTTTTCAATCCCCAAAAGCAGTCACACTGTCCATAGTCTAAGTTGAGAAGCAATCATCAATAGGTGATCTTTTTTTATTACTACTCATCTAACCTTTACTATGTAAGAAAAACTCAGCTCTGGTTTCTTTTTTTCTTTTGCAATATTTTTTGGGCTTGTAGGAAAGTCCTGGAGCTGAGTCTATTTTTGTGGGTGTCAGCAGTTTCAGAAACATGATTCACTTTCAAAGAGTATGACAGTCTGGGTCCACAGCCTCATAATGTTAAGATGAAGAAAATGAGTAAAGAAAGATCTCTTGTATCTATAATGAATTTCAAAAGGCAAATGATAAAAAAGAAAAGAATTTTTATGCACTTATTACATAAGCTTACACTTTGCCATTTGAGTGCATAATCAAAATAATGAAGGTGAAACCTTCTATTAGAAAATGATACATTCTTTAGATTGAGACACTGAACTGCAACTGACTACAAAAACAGAATGTCCTGATGAAGCTAAAGTTGTGAGATTAATTGCTCTCTTATATTCATTTTTAATGAAGAGTAACAATTGACTTGACAGGCTAATTATTATAACATCCTGGGTCCACAGTATATAATAGAAGTTGTAATGTACCAGTCAATCAAAATCTTTCACTTCTGTTACTGTGCTTGAAATCCTCAACTTCTTTGTTTGTCATGTTAACTGGATGACATATGGAAATTACAAAAGGTGTTATCCTCAAGAGAGAAGAGAAGCATGAAATATTCAGCACATATTTCCATTGTAATTGATGTGCAGTGGCTTCAGGTACATTGAGCATGCATGCTTTCTGATTTTATAATTATTATTATCACCATGAAGCACATTGAAATAGAAATTTTGATAAGATGCACTAAGTCTTTGGACATTCTTATTTTTCCATAGTATAGGTTCCTATAGGTTGGAAGGAGATTAAATTTAACATACAAACTTTTAATGAACATTACATAGATACTATGATATGTAGAAGTCATTTCTGATGTTGCTGGTTTGTCTTAATATAAATTAAGTTGCTCTATGCTTTCTTTACAAAACAACAGAGAAGGTGTTTTCTGGGGAATTTCCTTTTTTAAGTATATGCATTTGTAATTTGCTACCTGACTGTGTATGATTCTTCTTTCTCTTGCAATTCCACTTTGAGGCACTTGCCCAATTACAGTTTTACAGCACCCTCACATTTATATTAAGGGCTCCTGTGAACAAAACACAGAGAAGAAACTACAATGTAAAGAAGGAACATGGTACAATCACTCCAGCAGTCCAGCATCCAAAAATATGGGAATTGAAAATCCTGTTTAGCAATACACTGTGAATAAAAATTTCAGAAAATATCCAAGATGCCAAAAAGTATCATTGTAGGAGAACAATGTTGATGTATTTTTAAGAGATGTTTCAGAATCATACCTAATGGGAAGAACACATTTTGTACATATTCTAATTTAACAGGCTATCAGTTTCAGAGTTATCATGACCCATTTTAATGGTATACACTTTCTTATCACTTGGAAATTTTCTTTAATAATTATCAAAAGAACATTTTATCATATTTTACAAAGACATTTATTGTATACTGTTCTTGATCACATATAAAAGTTAAAATATTTGAAAAATTTATTCAACTAATGATTTTTAAAATTGCTTTGCAATTCAAGTTTTCCAAAGCATTATTTGACTTGAATTAAAAAATGTTTGTACTTTCTGCATAATATTGTTCTCTGGAACATCAAGATTTGGTAATACATTATTTTTTAAAAAGTGTTTTCTTTGTTGTTAAGTTCAATAGATGGGCTAAGGAGCTGAACAGAGACTTCTCAGAAGAAAATATACAAGAAATCAACAAATATATGAAAAAATGTTCAACATCTCTAGTAAGTAGAGAAATACAAATTAAAACTACTCTAAGATTTCATCTCACTCCAAATAGAATGGTTATCAAGAATACAAACAATAGTAAGTGATGAAGAGGATGTGGGGGAAAAGGCACACTCATATACTGCTAGTGGGACTACAAAGTGGTGCAACCACTGTGGAAAGCAGTATGGATATTCCTTAGAAAACTTGGAATGGAACTACCATTTGATCCTCCTATGCCACTCCTCAGTCTATATCCAAAGGACTTAAAAACAGCATACTACAGAGATGCAGCCACATCAATGTTTATAGCAGCTCAATTCATAATAGCTAAACTGTGGAACCAACCTAGATGCACTTCAATAGATGAATGAATAATGAAACTGGTATATAAACACAATATAATATTACTCAGCATTAAAAGAGAATAAAATTATGGCATTTTCAGGTAAATAGATGGAATTAAAGAATATCATGCTAAGTGAAGTAAGCCAATCCCCCCAAACCGAAGACTGAATATTCTCTCTGATAAGTGGATGCTGATCCATAATGGGGCAGGGGGCATGGGAAAAAGAGAGGAACTTTGGTCAAAGTGGATGGTGGGGAGAGGAGGGGTATGAGGGCAAGAAAGACGGTGGAATGAGATGGACATCATTGCCCTAGGTACATGTATGACAGCACATATAGTGCGACTCTACATTGTATACAAGAGAAATGAAAAGTTGTGCACCATTTGTGTACAAATCAAAATACATTCTGCTGTCATGTATACCTCATTAAAATAAATAAATTTTAAAAAAAATTTAAAGGTGTTTTCTACTGTCTCCTAAACTGCCGGTAATTCTTAATATGTTGGTACTGTTCTTTTTTCTCACTAAGGCATGTCAGCAGAAGGTTATTAGGTAAAAAACAGAATTCATAGCCTCCTCAAATTCGTGGCTGGGGGATGGAGGAACTAAAACACAGAGAGCCTGCATTTGTCTGCTCAAATGACCAGAAAGAATACCAAAGTTTTTGCATGTATGGAGAATAACTACATCACGCCTCTCATCACACTAAAAGTAACGGTAATATGCCATTACATAGAATGAAACAAACCAATTTTAAATATATTAAATTATGAATAACAGTATCTCTTAAAATTGAAGGTATATATTACTTTCCACTAGGTTATTCCATATCAATTTGACTTCTAAGACATCCATATTCTAGAAAGACATATATAATGGAAATTTTTGGTAATCTATTTTACTTATGACTGATATTTCTACCCAAATGAGGAAGTAAAAAAAGATGGGCTCTGTCCTTGGGCACTGTGTAAGATGTCATTTACTGCAGCTTATGCAGTTCAAGTCAGTTTTCTACAGAAAAGGAATATGATTACACTCTCAAATTTGGGCTCTTTTAATTGATCTTTTTAATCAATATACTACCTGACAATGAACAAATCACATTACTGGTTATTTATCATTATGTTTTATTCAGATTTATTGTCACTGTGATCAAAGGACCTGACAAGAGCTATGTAGAGGAAGAAAAGTTTATTTCTGTTCATTGTTTTAGATGTTCAGTCCATAGTCAGCTGGGCCCCAGTTGAGGCAGAACATCATGACAGAAGGGCATGAAGGAGGAAAGTAGCTCAGAAAATGGTAACAGGAAGCAGAGAACTCTGTGACCAGGGACAAAATATAAGTGCCAAAAGTATTTCCCTGTGACCCACCTCCTCCATCTATACCCATTCACTTAAAATTACCAATCCAGTTAATCCATATAAGTAGATTAATGCACTGATTAAGGTAAGGCTCTTACAACCCAACTATCACATTTGAAAATCTCTGCATGGTTTCACATTTGAGCTTTTTGAGGACACTCTACGTCAAAACTATAACAACCTCTATATCTACTAAATAATTAAAGCAAATTTTCAAAACAAGAACATGAAAAAATAAATTTATTTGATTCTGGTACTGTAACACTAATCCCTTCTTATTAAGCTGCTTCTAAAATTACACTAATAATAAAATATGTCAATGTCTCAGACTTAAGTCTTAAGCCTCGTTGTTTTCAACTTTTGCCCATCTTTGACTTTTTGTATACCCTTGAGGGAAAAACAGACTCACTTCACGATACATTTTATTGTGAGATCATTCCAATATTAAATATAAAAAAACATTGCTTTAGTCCTTCTCTTGATTCAGGTGTTTCTTTTTAACTCCTCAGGACTAGAGTAACTACTTAATTTCCATTTTTTCTCTTAAAAAGTCTCATCATTTGTCTTTTCTATTTCGCTGAATTGAGCTGATTGCTCTGTTTCCTCTAAGGGGTTAAATGACTGAGTCCTTTCCAGTTCTTCTCCCCCATCCCACTGGCTAACCTCTGCATCTGTCTTCATTAAAGCATTTTATCTTATCTTTGGCTGATTTTTTCATCAAGAATTGGTCTCAGCATCTATTGAGATGATCATATGATTTTTATCTTTAAGTCTATTGATATGATGAATTGTTTATTGATTTCTGTATGTTGAACCAAATTTGCATCCCTGGGATGAACCCCACTTGAACATGGTTCACTATCTTCTTAATATGCTTTTGTATGTGATTTGCTAGAATTTTATTGAGAATTTTTGTATCTATATTCTTCAGGGATATTGGTCTGAAGTTTTCATGCCTTGATGTGTTTTGGTCTGGCTTAGTTATCTGGGTGATACTAGCCTCATAGAATCAGTTTGGAAGAGCTCCCTCCTTCTCTATTTCATGGAATAATTTGAGGAGAATTGGCATTAATTCTTCATTGCAGGTCTTGTAGAACTCAGCTGAGAATCTGTCTGGTCCTGGGCTTTGCTTGGTTGGTGGGCATTTGATGGCATCTTCTATTCATTGCTTGAAATTGATCTGTTTAAATTGTGTGTATGCTCCTGATTCAGTTTGGGCAGCTCATATTTCTCTGGAAATTTGTTGGTGTCTTCAATACTTTCTATTTTATTGAAGTATAAATTTTCAAATTAGTTTCTAATTATCTTCTGTATTTCAGTGGTATCTGTCATATTTCCTTTTTCAGCACAAATTTTACTCATTTGTGTTTACTCCCTCCTTTTTGTTAGAGTGGCTAAAGGTTTATCAATTTACCTATTTTTTCAAAGAACAAGCTTTTTGTTTTGTCAATTTTTTCAATTGTTTCTTTTGTTTCAATTTCATTGATTTCACCCCTGATTTTAACTATTTCCTGTTTTCTACTTCTTTTGGTGTTGATCTGTTCCTATTTTCCTGGGACTTTGAGAAGTAGTGTTAGGTCATTTATTTGTTGACTATTTATTATTTTAATTAATAAGCTCAATGCAATGAACTTTCTTCTTAGCACTGCCTTCATAGTGTCCCTGAGATGTTGGTATGTTGTCTAAGAGTTTTCATTTATCTCTAAGATTTTTTTTTATTTCTTCCCTGATGTCTTCTGCTATCCATGTCTCATTCAGTAGCATATTATTTAGTCTCCAGATGTTGAAGAAGCTTCTGTTTTTTATTTTATCATTGATTTCTAATTTCATTCTATTATGGTCTGGTGGTCTAATTTCATTCTATTATGCAGAGTTATTTATTTATTTACTTACTTACTTATTTTGTATTTGCTAAGACTTGCTTTGTGGCATAGCATATTTTCAATAAGGAGCCATGTTCTTCTGAGAAGAAGGTATATTCAATGATGGTCTATTTTAGAGAAGAATCTACGTGCTGCTGAGAAAAAGTGTATTCACTTGTTGATTGATGCAATATTCTATACATGTCAGTTAAGTCTAAATTATTGATTGTATTATTAAGTTATATAATTTTTGTTTAGTTTTTGTTTGGAAGATCTGTCCAGTGGTGATAGAGTAAATCATCACATCAACAGACTTAAAGATAAAAATCATATGATCATTTCAACAGATGCAGAAAAAGCATTTGATAAAATACAACACACTTTCATGTTTAGAACACTATGGATAGTAGGAACATAACTCAACATTGTAAAATCTATCTACACTAAGCCCAAGGCCATCATTATTCAAAAAGGAGAAAAATGGTAGGCATTCCTTCTAAGAACTGGAATAAGACAGGAATGGCCTCTCTCACCACTCCAATTCAGTATAATCCTTGAAACTCTAGCTACAGCAATTAGACAAATGAAAGAACTTCAAGGAATATGAATAGGAAAAGAAGAACTCAAATTATGAGTATTTACCAACAACATGATTCTATACTTAGACGATCCAAAAAACTCCACCAGAAAACTTCTAGAATTAATAAATGAATTCAGCAAGGTAGCAGGATATAAAATCAACACCCATAAAACAAATGCATTTTATATATCAGTGATGAACCCTCAGAAACTAGGAAAACTACCTCAAAAAAAATTGGGAATCAATTTAACAAAAGAGGTAAAAGACCTATACAATGAAAACTATAGAATACTAAAGAAAGATATTTGAAGGAGACCTTAGAAGATGGAAACATCTCCCATGTTCTTGGATAGGAATAATTAATATTGTCAAAATGGTCATACTATCAAAAATGTTATACATATTTAATGCAATCCAATTAAAATACCAACAACATTTCTTATAGAAATAGAAAAAGCAATAATGAAATTTATATGGAAAAATAAGTGACCAAAAATACCCAAAGTAATCATTTGCAAGAAGAGTGAAGCAGGAGGCATCACAATAGCAGACCTTAAACTATACTACAAAGCTATAGAACCAAAAATGGCATGGTATTGCCACCAAAAATAGATATGTAGACCAATGGTACAGAATAGAAGACACAGACCCACATAAATATAGTTATCTCATATTAGACAAAGGCACTGAAAACATATATTAATGAAAAGATAGCCTATTCAACAAATGGTGCTGGGAAAACTGGAAATCCATATGCAGTAAAATAAAATTAAACCACTATCTCTCACCATGCACAAAGCTCAACTCAAAGTGGATCAAGGACCTAGGAATTAGACAAGAGACCCTACACCTAATAGAAGAAAAAGTAAGTCCAAATATTCACACTGTTGGATTAGGTCCTGACTTCCTTAACCAGACTCCTAAAGTGCAAGAAATAAAATTAAGAATTAATAACTGGGATGGATTCAAACTAAAATTTTCTCAGGAAAAGAAACAATCAATAATATGAAGAGAGTGACCACAGAGTGAGAGAACATCTTTACTACATGCAAATCAGATGAAACACTATTCTCCAGAATATATAAAGAATACAAAAAGCTTAATACCAAAAAAGTAAATAACCCAATCAATATATAACCTAAGGAACTGAACAGACACTTCTCAGAAGAAGATATACAATCTCTCAATAAATATATGAAAAAATGTTCAACTTCTCTAGTACTTAGAGAAATGCAAATCAAAACTACTCTAAGATTTTATCTCACTCTAGTCAGAATGGGCAGTTATAAAGAATACAAGCAATAATAAGTGTTGGTGAAGATATAGAGAAAAAGGTACACTCATACATTGCTAGTGGTACTGCAAATTGGTGCAACCACTATGGAAAGCAGTATGGAAATTCCTTAGAAAACTTGGAATGGAACAACCATTTGACCCAGCTATCCGACTCCTCGCTCTATACTCAGACTTAAAATCAGCATACTATAGTGATGCAGCCACATCAATGTTCGTAGCAGCTCAATTCACCATAGCTAAACTGTGGAACCAACCTAGATTTCCTTCAATAAATGAATGGATAAAGACAATGTGGTATATATACACAAAATAATATTACCCAGCATTAAAAGTGAATAAAATTATGGCATTTGCAGATAAATAATAGAAATGGAGAATATCATGCTAAGCGATGTCAGCCAATCCTAAAACCACAAAGGCTGAATGTTCTTTCTGATAAGTGGATGCTGATCAATAATGCGGAAGGAGATATGAGAAGCATGGAAGAACTTTGGGCAAAGGGGAGTTAGGGCAGAAGAGGGGATATGGAAGCTGGAAAGATGGTGGAATGAGATGAATATCATTACCCTAGGTACATATATGACTGCACATGTGGTGTGAATTTACTTCATGTACAACCAGAGAAATTTGTGCTTCATCTTTGTAAAATGTATCAAAATGCATTTTGCTATCATGTATAAATAATTAGAACGAATAAAATTTTTAAATTTTTTAAATAAAGAATTGGTCTCAGTATGGGGCTGTGCTTCAGTGGTAGAGCATTTGTCTAGCACATGTGAGGCACTGGGCTTGATCCTCAGCACCACATAAATATAAATAAACAAAAATAATAGCATATGGATTAAAATTTTTTTTAAAAACATTGGTCTCAGCATTTCTCCACACCAATGATTGGACATGTTTTGGGCTTAATATATTTTATAGTGAAATAAATATACATGTATATGTACATGTGTGTCTGTGTATAATCTCTCTGTGTATATATGCACTATTCTACTAATTTTTACTAATTTTTTGCTCAAACTCCACTCTTATCTGATCATAAAATCAATTGACAAACTTATACTTCATAATACTACTGATAGCATAGCTAAAAATAGGAGTAAATTTTTCAATACTATGTATTATTATTTGGTTATATTTTCATTAATTTTGTTTTCAATCTTTCTTTCTTTCTTTTTTTTTTTTAGTACTGGGGATTGAACTCAGGGGTACTCAACCACTGAGCCTCATCCAGACCTATTTTTGTGTTTTACATAGAGACAGGGTCTCACTGAGTTGCTTAGTGCCTCGCCTTTGCTGAGGCTGTCTTTGAACTCGCGATTCTCCTGTCTCAGCCTCCCAAAGTGCTGAGATTACAGGCTTGTGCCACTGTGCCTGGCTTCAATCTTTCTTTAAGGAAATAATTTAAAACCATTTTGTGAAGGAAAGGGTAAATGTAGTCAAAATTAAATAAGATAATTTGTCTTTTTAATTGGGTTTTGTGAGTTATGATGTTCCAAGAAACTGAAAGGAACTAAACGTAAATATCTTCTGAAGCTCTGAGTTCTAGATTTTTCTTCCTCTACTGAGAATTCCTCCAATCAACTGAGGAGCATTAGGTGTCAAGCCTTCTATTAATTGTAGATGGACATTAACTTCTTTAATACATATATATTAGACATGTAGATAGTTACATTTTATTTTCTTTCCACATTTTAGTGGACGTTCTCACACAGTATCTAAAATGCAGTGGCTCCACTTGGAGATCACTGTTGTACTGTAGCTCTCTCAATCTTGTAGCAAGGTCAAAGATGTGAAAGGTAACATCTGTCATTGATTTTCTGTTTGTGCTGACCTCTCTACCTGCAAAGAGTTTACTAGTTGGGAAAATTTACCATCTTGCAAAGACTAAACCAAAGGGCAGTAAAGAAAATGTTGTTTCTATGTAATTTCCTTGTCACTGAGTTTGAAAAAGTTCTTCCTCAAGTATGGAGCAAGGAAAAAATACATGATCAAAATATACCCACTTGCTTTGAGATGTTGCAATTGCTGATAGAAAGTAGTCACTTTGGCTCTTGTTTCTCTTTTATGAATAAACTACAGAGGTAAATTTTTCTTTTTCTTCCATTTTCACTAGAAGATGGATAATATTGGTGATTAGAGGCTAAATCATTCCTTATACTTCATTGTTTTGCTTTACAGTTTGTATGAACTCCTGCAATATTATATATTCCTGAAATAATTTTACTCTTTTTTTGATAAGAAATAAACAAATTCTCAATAATCAATTACATAATTAGCTACTGACCATCTATTGTGTGAACAGCATGTGGTAAGGACACAGAGTAAAAACTATGGTCCAAAAACCTTCATGAAACTCAATTTAGTAAGCAAGACAAATGCACAACTACATAATACTAATAAAATCTGATATGATTGTCTTGCTATAAGAATAAAAACAAGAAAATAATTTTGCCTGAAGACCAGAAAATGGAATTTGGCCTTGAAAGGTGAATAACTGTCAGTCAGAATGACATGGAAAAGCAGAATTTTGTAGAAAGAATAGAAAACAGGAGAAAATGCACAAAGTCTAAAAACATTGCTTGCTTCTGCCTGGCATGGTGGCACATACCTGTAATCCCAGTGGCATGGGAGGTTGAGGCAGGAGGATTACAAGTTCAAAGCCAACTACAGCAATTTAGGGAGGCCCTGAGCAACTTAGTGAGACCCTATCTCAAAATAAAAGAATTTTTAAAAAGCCTGAGGATGTGATTTAGTGGTTAAGTGCCCTTGGGTTCAATCCCTGGTACCAAAAATAAATAAGTAAATAAATAATAAATAAATAAACAGATAGATAGATAGATAGATAGTGTTTCTAAGACAAAGAATGAATAGACAAAAAGGATTTTTTGTGCAAATGTAAAAAATGTCTCAAACTTATCATTTATGTTGAGATATTTTATAAACTTTACTTTATGCATAAGTCATTTATTTTTATATTTGGGGAATGTAAGTCATATTTTAAATTAGAGGTATTTTTCTTATAATAAAATGTTTCTGAATAACTTTATTATAAGATAATTATATTTGAAGACAACTGGTGACTGAGAAAACTAAAGAAAATTATAATGAAATACGGAAAAAGGCAGGAAGCAGAACAGGCTGAGGACTTATATAGAAGGAACTCATGTGCACTATTTTAGGTCTGCTTTTCTTAGAGTAGTTTACTTTCTATCATTTTCTATATTTTTGTCTTTCTCATAAAGTCTAACTTTTTAAAAATTTTTTAGTTGTTAATGAACCTTTATTTATTCATTTATTCATATGTGGTGCTGTGGATCGAACCCAGTGCCCCATACATGCAAGGCAAGCGCTCTACCCCTGAGCCACAGTCCCAGCCCCATAAAGTCTAACTTTAATAGGAGAGTCTAATTTAATTAGCTTGGGTCATGTGCCTGCTGTTTTACCTGGTAGAAAAAGAGGCAGCACACGTGAACTGGGCAGGGTACATTTTGGTTTTTTTGGTACTGGGGATTGAACCCAGGATCACTTAACCACTGAGCCACATCCCCAGCCATTTTTAAAATATTTTATTAGAGACAGGGTCTCACTGAGTTACTTAGAGCCTCACTAAGTTGCTGAGGCTGAGCTTTGAACTCGCTACTGAACCAGGTGAACAGGGAATTTTTCTAATAAGGATTATTAACAAAAATTTGGAAGTGAAAGTATGTTTGAAAAAAACAACAGCTGTTCATTCATTGCATCCCTTGGCTTCTCCTCAATACATACAAAATCATTTTATTTGATATTAACAATTTAACAAACTCAGCATATTTGCTATCATATATATCACACTTTCAGATGCTCTCATTCTATCATATTATATGCATATCTTATATTTAGATTAATATCTCAATCTATGATATGCGTAAGCCTCCCTGTCTCTCCAAAAGGAAGGCAGTCCTAAGTTCAGTTTACAGAAGCCGTTGTATAATCTCTGAGTTTCATTCTTCTTCTTCTATTCGTTGTTTCTAGTGTTGTTACTTTTCTTCTGAATATCTTATAATCTTTGCTGTATATGACCACAATCAATATGCCCTTTATTAGATGAAAAAAGAAGAAAGATATGACTTTTTCTTCAATGTAATCTAGTCAGTAAGTACTGTAATACTTGCTTCTGCAATTATTCAGGCCTATGACTTATACTTATGGTGCTCCTTCTCCTGATTATTTTCCCTTCCTGTGTCTAATAACTTAGCTATTTGAAATACTTTCCCTAAACCTTAATTTTAAAGCATCTGATATCCTGTGATTCTACCTAAATAACTCCTACATAGTAGTAGTTTTCATGTAAAATTTACCATGACACATTAGTGAAAGTAGTGCCTTCCAAAGAGACCATATTCCTCTGTATAATCTTTGTTTGATAAAATCTACTTATCAACGATTTGTATATTTTTTGTCTATCAGTCTGATAGTATAAAATGTCTAAAATGACCACAACATATTGTCATTGTAATATTATATGACCATTTATTGTATACTAGAGTGGAAGCTGAACCTAAGGTGGGAAAAATAGAATTTATTTTAGAGAAGAGCAGAGAATGCACTTTACAGTCATCATTTCTTGGTTCCTGGATTTCTGCATTCTGGCTCTAAGAGAAACAGTACCATATAGCAAATTGTTCAGAAATACAATGCATTCTCCATAACAATGCCTTAAAACAAAAGGTGCTGAAAGCAGTTATCTTAATGTTACACAGGTTAAATTTTCATAAGAGCCTAGCAGTATGTAAAGAAGTATTCCTCTGAGATTGACTACCAGAGCCAGGACTTTAATCTCCCATGTAGGATATTACTCCCTAATTGTGAGGATGATGCTTCCCAAAGACTCTATCCAATTTCTCACAGACATGGAAATCACTGATCTGCTGTCTTCAAACTAATTTTAAGAGTAATTAACAATGTACCTTGGTATTACTTAATCTTGGTCTGAGACTCATAGAAATTTCACTAGTTTTAATTTCATTTGGTAAATTTATCATAACAGGACACATTAACATTTTCATAACTCTAAGTACTTTCAAATACTGTTTGTCTTTATTAGTTGTAGTGGAACAAAGCTGAACAGCATTTAATTTATCATACATATCTTGATATGCCTCCAGACACTTCAAACTCCAGAAATTTTCCTGAAGTGAGAATTTGGATAAATCTTCTATTTTGTTGGATTATTTTCCATCCCATGAAAGTATTGTATAAACACTTATATATCACATAAGCAAACTCTTACTCTCTAAACATTAGTGGCATGATATTTTCCTTGTTATGTGATGACCCCTGGAAGAATGTATAAGCCAATGTCATGACTTAAATTGTGATACAAAAAGGAAAAGTGTGATAGGTTGAATAATGGATCACACATAATTTACACAATCCTTAGGACCTGTTAATACATTTATTTACATGGTAAGAGGTCCTTGCACAGGTGATTAAATAAAGGATCTTGAGTGGGGCAGGTTATCCTGGATTATCCAAGTGGGACCAATGTTGTCATAGGAGTCTTTATGAGAGGGACATAGGAATACCAAGGCAAGACAAGAAATGTGAAGAGGAAAGCAGAGGTTATAGTGATTTGTAGCCATTAACTAAAGAATTCACACACCCTTTCGAATATAGAAAAGGCAAGGAGATGGATTCTCCTTAGAAAGAATACAGCTTTATTTAACCATTTTAGACTTGAATATCAGGTCTTTTAGATAATACATTTTTGTTGGTCTATGCACCAAGTTTTGGGTAATTTACTGCAGCACCAGTAAAAAACTAAGAACTCTCTTACAAGGAGTAAGGGGATATTGTTGGTTGTATTGGAAAAACAAACAACTACTTCAATAGCTGAAACCAATAACCAGAAACTACATTACTTTATTGTAGTAAGGCAATAATATCAGGAATAGTACATAGCATTGGGCTTCATTAAGTTTTAATGATTCCATAATTTTTTAAGACTCATCAGGGATGTTACCAGTCAAATTAAAGATCCGAATATGGATTGTTTGGAAATTTCTACCCCTCACTTACATTTTAGGTCTTTTATTGAGCACTAATATCTTCAAATTTCCCAAGGATGAGTCATTGTTTTTCATAGGGAAAAGTGTCTCTGGTAGTTTCTGCTTAACTCTTCCTTCAAAAATAGCCCTTACAGAGTAGTCAGTGGAGGGCTCTGCTGTTTCCTATGAAAATAAAATTTTCACTCTAAGGAATGTGAGAAAAACAAAACAAAATATAGGATGGAATTTTGGTTCAAAATGAGACATCCTGTGTCACCTGAAATCCACAGTGGTATTCTGCACATTTATGTCCCCCAGATCCTCCAAAAGTTGCAGGTATTTTTCATTATCCACTATGAAGTTGTTCTGGATATTGATCCAGGTCTCTTGTAAAAGGTTAGTGAAAGATTCACAGCTTTAATTTGTGGTTGTAAAAAGTGTATAATTTCCTTTTTCTCCAAGAAATCACGTTTGTCCTTCATTTCCAGTAGCTATTGGCCCATTGTCAGATATGTATAAAGAACTTGACTTTTCATGTGATCTGCTTCTCTTCCAATCCATACACTCATGTGATAACCACAACAAGTGAAAAGATGCACATGAAATATCCCATCCCACATTTGCAATCAATAGGGACAGGGATTTTGGGTCGTTCAATGTCAGTCAGCAAACTGAATCCAAGTTTGCTTTATTGAAACCATAATAGTAGCTCACTTCTTAAACATTATGAATGAAGAAACTCTGCAGAGAGCAACTCTTTTGATAAATCTAGCCTAATGCAAAATGATGTTTCTCAATGCCCTCTTTGGCTAAATATTGTCAAAATCCAATCTTATAAATAATTTCCAGATTTTGACCACACAAATTAATAAATTTCCATAAATCCCTCTGGGACCAACACTTAGCTTCACTATTCAAATTCTGCTTTTCAATCTCTGTATATTTTTTAATGATTCTGGCTACTAAGCTCTAATTGCAGGACTTTGATTTCTCCTGCATAAGAAACATGAATTCTTTCCAACAAAAAAAAAAAATGTGTTTAACAGGATTTGAGAGATCAGAGTTCTCCAATGGTCTTATATTCTCATATACTTTAATTGTACCAATTGTTCAATCTATGTTAGATCTAGTTCTGGGCTTAAACAATACATGAGATAACTGAAAATTTGTAAATTTGACTTTTAATACAGTAACCTCCAGAATTAATCTCTGAGGTTGAGTTTTGGTGATCTCAGCCCTAGGGCTGTAAAACACAGAACTTTCAGCACAGTCATAGAAAGTCTCTGAATTTTAGTCCATGCCTTGAGGCAAGAATTTTAAGATTTGAGCTTGTCATTTTGCTTTCGAAATATCTAATATTGTCAGAAATAACTCTCCTCCCTCTTTGTTGCAAAATTCTTTGATCTTTCTAAACTTTGCTATGATACTTGTTTGTTAACCAAAACATTGCTTCTTTTGGATACATAGTTACAGGTGACCATAGGGAGATATTTAATTAGCTATTTCACTGATGATTACTTTGGAGTAACTATCCAGTTGTAGAATATCAATGGGAATCTCAATGTCATTTCTTGTATTTCAATGTCATAACTCACAAATACTCTGCATTTCATTGTGGTTCTGTTGATTCAAGCCATTGTGAATTGTTGTATCAGTACTCTGGGTACTTTCTCTGGATATATTTATCTTGCATAACTTAAACTTTAATAATTGAAAATTTAACAAATGGACTTCAGAGCAACCAATGTTAGGGAAGATTTTAGAATTTTGGTAGAAGGAACTAATTGGTAGTCTCTTTACTTTAAGGACACTAAGATGATATAGTTCTCTTTTCCATTCTTGGATAACTTTCCTTTGAATTCACATATCTACATAAGCTTTGCCTAGTTTGTGTCACTGCCCCTCACCCTGGATGCGTGTTGGTGATGGTATGTGGCAACTTGATTTATAATCACATGGAGAACATGTGAAGTGGAAAAGCAGTGTGATGTGGGGACAGCTTTCAAGTGTATGGAAGGAAGGGACGCTGATTAGGCAAAGGCAATAGATGGCCAATGAAATCCTGGGTACATGTGCAAATTTTTGGAATTTTCAACACAGTTCCTAATAGCTCTCAATGAACACTCCTTTTAAACAATGGAAAAATCATTATTTCCTTTAGAGAAATTAGTGTATATACAACACTCAGGGTACATAAAAGCTAAAAGGTTCCTTGGAAGACCATCTAATAAATAGTCTACAACTGGCACCTTATTTATTTAAATGTTATCATATCACATAAATATCATATTACATGCAATGATTTAATTATGGTGCATGTAACTATATAATTTAATTTACATATGCCAATTTAAAGTGAACAAAACCTCTGTATGGTTAAAATATGAAATAAATGTGAAGAAGATGGCTTATAATGAAAAGTTAGAATCTAGAAATTAAAGACTTAGTATCAATATCTTGCTTCTTCACTTATTATAAAAACTCATACACATCTTTGACACCAGTTTTAAATTTTAACTTAAATACTTCCTTCCAAATATTACCAAACCAATGTATATTCTTATCTACTGATTGGAGGTCAATACACAGAATGTACTACAGACTCATATTAAAGATTATCACCTTTAGTTATTTGGTGTTTACAGTGCCAACTAAGAAGGTGGGTTGGTCAAATCAGGCTTAATAGGATCCATTCCTGACCCTACCATTTTATGGATGTATAATTTTAACCCATTTTGTTCCATTGTCCCAGCAGTAGAAAATCTATAAAAAGTTAAATATAGTATATAATATATAATTACATAAGAATACTAAAAATATAATTGCATAATATGACAACTATAACAATAATATTAATTTAGTGATATATATAAGCTTTATATTATGATTTTTATCTGTGTCAATTTTGTTAAAATATTCACAGAATTGAAAACTTGGTACTTAATGGGTTAGGAGAATATACTTCTTTACATTTCAGTTTTTTAGTCTGTAAAATGGTAAATATGGTAATGCAGAAAACAGTTGTGAGGTTTAAATAAACTATTGCAGTTAGCATTAAAACTAACCCAAATTAAATATGTTCAAAACAGTCAAAATGACCTATATATCCAGAAATAGGTTATATATCCAGAAAGCTATATAGCTAAATGGATGGGTATTGTATACCTACATGGTAAATTCTAGTCTCAATTTACTCAATTGATAAGTAAGCATGAGAGGATTAGATAATTTAAGAGAAATTTTAAAAAATGTTAGTGGCTTTCTTATGATATCTCAACTAACTAGAAGTAAAAAAGGGTAGCTGATTAGCTCAGCAATTCTCAAAAGTGTTGGGGGATTTTTTAAGTAATTCTTTCGTTCTTTCTTCTTAAGTAGTTTCACTCTTACTAAACTATAAACAGATGCTTACATGGGTAGTGATTCTGATCTATAAAAGCAAAGGCAGAATTGACTCTCTTCCCTCCAGCATTTTTTCTATAATTTAGATTAACAGTTGTTCTCCTTTTATTTTTCCATTTAAAGAACTGGAGGACCAACAGGAATTGAGGAACTAAATTATGTTCTGTAAAAATCAGCACATTAGAGACAAAACACATAGAGGCATGGTATTTTTTTATTATCTTTGCATGTACCAAGTGACAAGGTGATTAGTTTCCACTTGCATGCTGACTTTTTTGACAAAATGATCTTAAAAAGCTCACACAAACACCATCCTCTTGATAAAAGGGAAGGAAATGCAAAAGTCCTCAAAGTAAAAAATAAAAAATGAGTTCTAATTCATCAATAAGCCCAAGTTAATAAATTGAAAATTTGAACCTATTCTTAAATCTACAAATATAATATTAGATACAATTAGATCATACATGATAGCTCCCTTTAGTTGTTCATTTACCATTTGAGTCTCTTAGGATGCCTTTAGTGGCTAGTGACAAAAAACCTGAGTGAGCACTGATTAAGCCATAAGTCCATGGCTTTGGACATTATAAGACAGGTGGCCCAAATGTTTGTTCATCAACTTGAGAATGCCAGCAAGGACTCGAGTTTTTCTGATACTTTTGCTTATGTATTATCTGTTTATGATGACATGTCTGCAAACATCCTGTTTGTGGAGCAGTGTAAAAAAACAGGAAGAAAGATGGGCTTGGGACCTGCTGGTAAAGATCTTCCTTGTTCAGTCCCAGATAATTTCAACTATAAGTAAGAGCCTTAGGAAGCTGGCATCTTTTATCTTTGCTGTGGGAGGTCGGCAACAGAGAAAATTTATTTGGGAATGATTGTGTGGTAAGTAATCACAGCATTTACTACAGAATTGTTGTGTATGACTTTCTGTTTTTAAAAAGAAATCCTGGTAAGAGAAAATATTATGTAGACCAGGTTGCTACAAAATATATGGCAGACTGAGTGGCTTAAACAAAATAAATTATTATTATTATTATTATTATTATTATTATTATTAAGACCAGGATCAAGGTTTCAGCAAGTTTGGTTACTGGAGAATGCTCTCTTTCTGGCTTGTTAAGGCCACTTTCCTGCCACATTCTTATAGGTCCTTTTCAAGGTGTAAATGTGTTAGAAGGACTAAGGGGAGCTCTCTGATGTGTCTTCATATATAAATACTAATTCTTTTAGATCAGAATTTCACTCTTATGACCTCTTTTAACCTTAATTAATTCCTTAGAGTAGCCATCTCCCAAGACAGTCAAACTGGAAGTTAGAAATCTACCATGTGAATTGATGGGAGGCATGGATCAACAGACAAAAATCAAAAGCTTTCCTCTATTCGAATAATGATACTGCTGAGAAAGAAATTAGGAAAACTATCCCAAGCCATTCAAAGTAACCTAAAAAAATAAAATAAAACACTTGAGAATTAATCTAATCAAGGAAGTGAAAGATCTCTATAGTGAAAACTACAGAACACTAAAGAAAGAAATTGAAGGAGACCTTAAAAGATGGAAAGAAGCTTTTGGATTGGCAAATTAATATTGTCAAAGTGGCCATAATACTAAAAATATAGCACATATTCAATGCAATGCCCATTAAAATATTAATAGTATTCTTCACATGACTAGACAAAATAGTGCTAAAGAAGAGTGATACTAGAAGCATCACAATACCTAATCTGAAACGTACTAGAGAGTTCTAGTAACAAAAACAGTAAGGTACTGGCATCAAAGCACACATGAAAACCAATGAAATAGAAGACACAGAGACAACAGTCATATAATACATGGCAAAAGTGCCAAACAACATATGTTAGAGAAAAAATTGCCTTTCTAACAAATGATGATGGGAAAACTAGATGTACATAGGTAGAAGGATAAAAATTTTGCCCTGAAGAAAAGTCAACTCAAAATGGTTCCAAGCCCCACCCAGGATTTAGACCAGAAGCTTTGCAATGGTTACAAGTAAACATAGCGTCAACAGTGTAACATAATGGCACAAGCATGGACCCCCTTTACAAGACCCATAAAGCTGAAGAAATAAAACCAAGAATCAATAAGTGGCATGGCATCAAATTAAAAACCTTCTTCACAGCAAAGTAAACAACTAGGAGAATGAAAAGAGAACCTACAGAATGGGAAAAAGCCTTCGTCGTCAGCTGCTTTTCTGACAGGGTATTAATATCCAATATATACAAAGAGCTTGAAAAGCTTAACACACACACACACACACACACACACACACACACACACAGACTCCATGAATAACCCAATCAATAAATGGACAACAAAATTAACAGTCATTTCTCAAAGAAATATAAATGGCCTATAAATATTTTCTTATTAAACAGAACACTTTTTTCATATAACTTTTCAAATTAAAGAATAAGTTCCTTCAGTTTGGATTTTACTTGACATTCATTGAACATATAGTAATATAATATAAATAATCTTTTAATTACACTATTAAGACATTTTCTCAATCTATCACGTATTACATGTTGGCAGCTACTTATTACTAGAATACTTGAAATTTTTAGTAGAAATTCTAGGATCTCAGGGATTTAAGAGTAAATAAATACATGATATTTGAGCAAAACCTTTGTAACTCAGTAACATGCTTTTTCATATGGATCCTTACTTTTGGGCTTATTTTCCTTTTAATAACGAATCAGGCTACTGGTTTATATATATCTTCTGAAGGCAACTTTGTTTCTGAATTTTAGGTCAAGAAACTCTCTATCTTGTGTAAAATCTTCCCCTGGGGGAGAGAAGACATTTGATGTGCACCAAAATGTATTATTAAATTACTCTCAGAGGGATAGTTGAAGGAAATACAAAGTGCCATATTTTCTATTACTGCCCTGGGCTAGTTCAGTATTTTCTCTTATTCTCTCAAAAGATTTCTGGATTTGACATACCAGAGGTGAGAGGAGCAAACACAGGAAGTTACTATCAAGATTTAGAGTGGTCAAAGTCTATAAGTGTCATGGCTAATCTGAACACTACAAGTCTTTTTTTGCCTCTAACTTCAGGACCCAGTCACATTTCTTCTGTCTTCAGACAGACATGGCATTGACCAGAACCAAATCAAACATCTTAGGTGCAGATTGACACAAGATATGACCATTACTTCTAACTTAAGAAAACAGAAGAGACTGTAATCTTCAGTAGTCCCCTGGCCCACAGGAATGCTGGGGATCAAACCCAGGGCCTTGTACAAGCTAGGCAAGTGCTCTACCACTGAGTTACATCTTCAGCCCTGGTAAGGTTTTTCAAACAAAATATGGTTATAAGGGAGGTCATTCGAGCTCCATTAGTGACTCTCCAAGTAAAATTTCTATGTTGGAAGTAAATTCTAGATGAAACTAATTCCAGACCAAAATCAGGTCAGACTTTTGGAAATTTTCTCCTGACAGTCATTAGTGAACACACTTATTTGGTATAAGAAATGTAATCTGTACACTTATGTACCAATATGTATATATGACCCATAGAAGATACTCACTGAATGAAGTGCCTTATAAATGGAAACTTGAAAGATAAATGAATGAAAGTTGACCTACCTTCTCCATTCTGTGTTCTATAATTGTGACTATAGAAAATTTACTTCCAAAGTTTTATTTATTTTTTGTTTAAATCGTCTCATAGAGATCTCAAAAGAAGTATATTCCATATTATCTCATTTTTTTTCTTTTAAAAAATCTGTTTCTGGGCTGGGATTATAGCTCAGTGGTAGAGCGCTTGCCTTGCATGCATGAGGCACTGGGTTCGATCCTCAGCACCACATAAAAATAAATAAATAAAAAAAAGATATTGTGTCCATCTACAACTAAAAAAAATTTTTAAAAAAATCTGTTTCTTCTTCCTTAGTTATTGTGTTGGTGAATGACATCATTTATACAATAATCAAAAGCAAAAACAGATTATTTTCATTTTTAATCACTTCAGTAATAGAGTCCTCTTTGATGTTTGATTTTCAACATGTTTTATGGTTATACTTTTTACTTCATCCTATCTGCTCCTGCTGAAATTTAGGTACACATTATATTTTACTTCGACAGTTGAAATGCCATCTTTAAATTTGTTTTTCTCCAATCCCAAAGTTCTCCAACACTTTCATTGCAATGTCTAAATAAAAAGAAATAAAATGTGACTCTGATCTCATATCTTCCCTCATTTAATTAAATAATAATAAGTCAAAAATCTCTGATGAGATAAAACTTAAATTTGTTAGTGTCTTGAATGTCTTCCATTTTTCAGAAAATTTGTCAGATTCTCACTTTATGAACACATTTTCTACTACTTGTCAGTCACAAGTAGGCCTACCACAGAAAGGACTGCCTTATCTGCATTAAAATGTTCCTATATGAAAGATACTCAATAAATGACAGTTAAACAAATGAAAAATATATATTGTATTGAACTGAAACCTATTTTATTGTAGATTCTTTCCTTTTATCACAGATATCACTCTAGCATTTTAAAACTATAATGCTTTTTTTTTTGATCCTTGATATCTTTCCATTAACTTAAGCACATCTCTTCATATACCAGCCTTAGCTGAGAATCATGTTTTCTTTTGGCTGATCTTTTCTAATTATTCTTTTTTTAAAAAAATCTTTACTTTTTTTTTTGGTACTAGGGATTGAACTCAGGGGCACTCGACCACTGAGCCACATCCCCAGCCCTATTTTGTGTTTTATGTAGAGACAGGGTCTCACTGAATTGCTTAGCACCTCGCCCTTGCTGAGGCTGGCTTTGAACTTGCGATTCTCCTGTCTCAGCCTCCCTAAGTGCTGGGATTACAGGCTTGCACCACCACGCCCGGCTAAAAATATATTTACTTTTAATTTTCTTATTTATATAACTATTCAAAACCATGTAAAGGAAAAGGAAATGATATATTGAAACCCATACAGCTGAATTCAATAATTGGCCATGCATGGCTACTTTGCTCCTTCAATGTCTTCCCCACCAAGCTTAATTTTTATAAAGCAAATTGGAGATGCGATTTAATCAGTAATGTTTGATAGTTATCACTGTTTTAGTCAACTTTTTCATTGCTGTGACCAAAACACATTACAAAAACAACTTAGAGAAGGGAAAGTTTATTTGGGGCTCGTGGTTTCAGAGGTCTCATTCTCTACCTGGCCAATCCAATTACTCAGTTGCTCTGGGCCCACGTTGAAACAGGACACCATAGGGCAACAGCCCAGTGAAGGAAAAGCTGCTAAGCTCATGAAAGGATGGGGCTGCAGGGAAGATGCACTCTTTCAGGGCATGCCCCAAGGGACCTACCTTCCCCAGCCACACCTCACCTGTCAACAGTTACCACCCCATCCATTCAAAGTGGGTTGAACGATTGGGTTACAACTCTCACAGTCTTATCACTTTACCTCTCTACATTCTTGTATTAACACAGAAGTTTTCTGGGAGATACCTCACATTCAAGCCATAACAATCACCAAAAGATAAATTTCTCACATTTTTTCATGACCCCTCTTCATTCTGTTCACTGTCTTCTAGACATATATTAGTCTCTTTTTGTGTGTGGTTCAGAGCTGTTTTCTAATAGCCATAAGATAATCAGTAGAGAAAGATAATCACCACCATCCTTACTCCACATGAACAATTCTAAATAATTATAATTTTATTTGTAGAATAAAACAGAAACTATGCCTTCTTTATTAGCTATATTTCTATACTCCTTCATTTTAATTTATCAACCTGGATGCTGCTGATATTTTTTTCATGTTATATGTGTTCTTTGACCTTCTACTCATAAAATTTTATACATAAACCTAGAAATATAAAGAAGCACAAATCACCTATTATTATTTTTAGAGAATTTTTAAGAGAATCACATGAAAGTGTGAATGGCCTTGGTGTCTTAAATGGCTTATAAGTTTTTTTCTAAGTATATGGTAAATAGGATGAAACTAATTAAAGAGGACAAGTGAAATAGGAAGAGACAGCAGAAAGGGGAAAATTAGTACTTTTAAAGTTCCTAAGTACTCAGAAAATATTTAAATTATGGTTGCAAATTGATACAAAATTGAAAATTGATACAATTTGCTTTCAGAATTATAAAATTTCTGTTGTGAAGGGTTAACTAGATTCACTCCAAACCACTCTGTCAAAGTAAATTCTACAGATGTGAAACATCTCAACTCTGGTAAAAATTTGAAAATACAAGAACTTTTATCCCAATCTAATATACAATCAAATATACAATCAAGTCTCATATAATTAAGTAAGTGCCCATATTCATTCATTTAATTCATTAGTGAAGCCAATTTTCAAACCAGACCATGTTTCAATAAGATATGAGATAGAAATAAAAATCCAGACCATGTCAGCAATAAGATACGAGATAAAATCATATGTGATACATAGTGTCAATATACTGAATTACAAGCCGGGCTCAGTGGCTCACAGCTGTAATCCCAGCACTTTGGGAGGCTGAGACAAGAGAATCACGAGTTCAAAGCAAGCCTCAGTAATGGCGAGGCATTAAGCAAATCAGGGACACACTGTCTCTACATAAAACAAAATAGGGTTGGGGATGTAGCTCAGTGGTTGAGTACCCCTGAGTTCAATCCCCGGTACAAAAAAAAAACAAACAAACCTGAATTACATAATTAAACTTCCTGGAAAATTGCTAGTTCATTTTTTTAGACTGTGATTCTGCTACACTTGAATGCATTAACAAAATATCTCAAAGATCTTCATGTAATCCAAGTCAACATGATTGATCAGTTGCAGATTAATTATTGAAAAATGAATTATATTTAGAAAATAATAGGTTATCTTAAAATTGGCAACGTAAATTATCTTATACATTTTGTGACTGTTTGAATGACTTAGAATATCCTATGCAGATATTATGTAGTAGTAGTTATATACATCAAATTCAAATAATTTATTTTTAATTAGTGAGGACAGGGCTTTATAAAGTAAAATAAATCATCTTTATTTCTTCAAACTAATTTAGAATCATTATACAGTGTCCTAGAGGGCAATGTCCTTTAGTTTGAGGGGGCCTAATTTTTTTTTTTAAATAATAGGTTTAGATGTAGTTTTGCTTCAGAAAAAAAAAATTCATATCTATTTAATGGCTAACAACCATATACTATGAAAAATGAATAAAATAAAACAAAAATATGCAATAGTTTTTTCCTTAAACTTTTTGGTTGCTTTATTTACTTTACACGTTAAAAGAAATTTCTACATCAACATTATATTACTAGAAACAAAAAACTCCCACTTGTTGCTATAGATATTCCTTAAAAACTATTTCTTAAGAACAAAAAATAGTGTTATGTTGTGTGGGGAGCTAGCTCTATGCTATGCCCTTATGACTAGCCATTGTGTGTAAATGGGAAAGGCACAAAGGAAGGAGGAACTATGTGATTGGTTTACTGTTGGTTCCACCAACGTGCAGCTCATGGACAGAATTCAGGGGGCTTACGAGCCTTGCCACATGGACAGCTGTTGCCTACGTGCATTGTCTCTGATTGGCCCAGTGGCCCTATAAGTTGAATGCTTGTTCCACAAATAAACGGGTACCTGCTCTGACTGAACTCCCTAGTGTGTCTGAATGTCCTGTGGCAGAAGAGGACTGGGAACAGGCAGCTAGTCGGCTCCAACTCTTCCCAACTTCCACAGCTAGGTGAACGTGGGGGTGTCCTTTCGACCTGCTGGCTCGGAGGGACTGCAACCCCCGCAATGCTACAGAAGTTCTAGAGACTGATGAATATGTATTCCAACAAAAATCTCAAATTATATTCATTGATAAGGAAAATGTATATGTGATTGCAACACATATTTTGAGAGACTATGTGCTATATAAAATTATTTACTAAGATTCTGAAATTGTGTAATAATGCCTTAAAAATAATAACATTAAATAGTATAATCATATAAGTTGGAAATTGGTAGCGATACATGTGGAACTTACTTGCAAAGTTAATATAAACTTACAGAAAAAGATCACAAAGTTTAAATGATCTCCTTATTAGCATAACAAAGACTGATGACAACTAATTCTCATTGTTTAAGAATATTAGTATTGTAGTGAGATTTTTAAAATTTCTCAAATTTTATTCTTAGATTTTCTTACTCTATATGTTTTTATCTGTCAGATAGTTCCTCTTGATTGCTCATACTTAAAATGATCTCTCTATTGACAGCTACAGTCTTCCTAATTGATGATCTAGACTATGTAGTAAATCCTCATAGATCCTTATTTTCCCTTTTCAGTAGCGGAAATAAGATTAAGCCTGATTCAGTTAGATGAATTCATCTAAATTTGGAGTAGCCAGATTAAAAATGAACTACTACTAAAGAAAATATAATACACATACACATACACACAAACACACACACACACAGCAAAATAATATTCAGCCATAAAAAAGAAAGAAATCCTGTCATTCACAACAATATGGATTAACTAGAAGGACATTATAGTAGGTGTAATAAGCCAGACCCAGAAAGACAAATACCACAGGGTCTTACTTATATGTGGAGCCCAAAACAACTAATGGCTTGGAGATAGAATAGAGGTTACCAGAGATGGAGATGGTTGGAGATGTGGTGTTGGGGAAATGCTGAGCCAAAGACAAAAAAAAAAAAAAAAAAGAATCAGTTAGAAAGGAGGAATAAGTTTAAGATATCCAGCTAGGCCCAGTGGCATATACCTGTAATCACAGTGAATTGCTTTATCTCAAGTTCGAGTCCAACCTGAGCAATTTAGCAAGTCTGTCTCAAAATTTAAAAAATTAAAAATAAAAAAGAACTGGGCATATAGCTAAATGGTGGAGCGCTCCTAGGTTCAATTCCTAGTACTGCAAAACAAAACAAAACAAACAAACAAACAAAAAGAGTTTAAGATATCTATTATGTGACATGGTGACAATAGATAACAATATATTGTGTTTTCAAAAAATCCTGAGAGTGGATGCAAAGTGTTCTCACCACAAAAGTGATAATTACGTGATATACCTGTTAATTAGCTAGATTTAATTATTCTACTTTGTATATATACTTCAAAATAACATGTACACAGTAAATACACATAATTTTTCCTACCAATCTAAAAAATAAACTTTGAAAAGTAGATTTCTCAATGCAATAAACTACATGGCTGCTACCAACTGGCTGTAAGATCTATAAAATCTGTTCTCTTCCCTATCATAATGAAATGTCACTTAGCAATAAAATTGAACAAAGTGTACAATGATATGTATGAACCTAAATCATAATGCAAAGTGAATAATACAGGTACAAAAGAGCATATACTCTGTGATTCCATGTATATAAAATTCTCAAAAGTAACCATGGTGACTTGGTCATTAAAAATGGATCCATGGTTGCCTGGTTCTACCACAAAGGGAGTGATTACCAATGGAGGCATCAGGAAACTGTTGGAGTGATGTAAATGTCCTTTTGTCTTTGACCATAGTGGTCATTTTAAGCTAACGCATTGAATTACACATTTGATATGAAAAGTTAATTATAGTAAGTTATACCACAATGAAAACACAGAGAGAGAGAGAGGGGGGGGGAAAGAGAGGGAAAGAGAAGGAGGAGGAGGAGGTGAAGAACGGGGAGGAGGAGGAGGAGGAAGAGGAGGAGGAGAAGGAGTAGGAGAAAAAATACCTGAGATAAAACATGAGTTAATAAATAAACCTAAGTATAGTACAATGAAGTTTGCTGGAGTAATGTGGGAACGTGGATTAGCTACCCAGTGCTATATATAGGGATATGTATGCATATCCCAAGCAAATGAACTAGATGCAGAAAAGTTTCCTGATCTTGGCATCAATAGCAATGATTCTTATCCTATATAAATACATAGCCAGAGCCAGGCTTAAATTAATATTAAAAGGGCATTTCCTGCCCCACTAAATTTCAATTAATTCTACAAATGATGAGCAGATAAATTTTATGGGAAACACAGATAAAAATATATTATGGTAAGAACAAACAACAAATATGATATTAAAACAGTAAGGCCTCAGTGGGTCAATGTATAGCTTCTGTAGCATCCTAAAGAACCAGATAGAAACTTTTAAGTCAGAAGAGTACCTAACTTTATTTTTCAGTCACAAGCCCAATCTGTGCCAAGGCTATAGATGTAGACCCCACTTTTTCATGGAGACAATGTCAGATATTTGGTATCACCCAATCACACTTGTTAGGAAAAAAAAGTATTGAAAAAAGGGATGAAGATGATTTAAGTAGCAGAATGTGGCATCCATTTGGGGGTTTACATATCTTATTTTCTGCATATTCAATGTTTAGCTTTAAAGGTTAAGAATATAGCATTTATTTTCATTATTGACATTTTTAAATTCACCAATATTTAATCTAATTTCTGGCCCATGTGGAAATCATCAAAATGATCTTAAGTGTAAGAAATTCTTGTTAATTGTTCTTTGTTAAAGAAAGACAGGACCACAATCAGACAGTTTCATATAATGTCCACCTTTTTGTTCTTCATATTTTGCTAGTAGATGAAGAAAATTTATTGCTTTAAATGTACACAACAAAAATTTTTAGGCTTTTCCTTGGCTTGTGTTGCAGTAGGAGACTAAATTCTATAAGGATAACCATTACAAAAGTCATGGCTTAAACCACAAAAACATATTTGGAATATCATTTGTTATTTTTTCAAGACTTTCATGCAAATATATTTTTAATATGCACATATAGTTCTTGGTGTCTGTATTAGTTGGATTTCCATCACTGTAACCAAAATTGGGGGTGAGGATGTTTTGGCTCATGATTTCAGAGTTTCAGTCCATGGTTGGCCAACTTCATTGCTCTAACCCTGGGATGAGGTACAAAACCACAACAGAACGGTATGGTGGAGGAAAACAGCTCCACTTATGGCAGCCAGGAAGCAAATAGAGAATGAAGCGAGGGATCAGGGCTCAAAATACAATCCCCAAAGTCATGCTCTGCTAGCAAACCACTTTCTGCAGTGATGCCCTACCAGCCCAGTGTTACCATACACCACAATAGGCCTTTCAAATTAGGACGGACTGATAAGATCTCAGCTATCATAATCAAATTGTTTTACCTCTGAACATTTCTGCATTGACAAAGGAGCTTTGGGGGCACACTTCATTTTCAAACCACAACAGTGTGTTGTTCTGTAAATATGAATAGACACCTAGATTCATACCAAGGCGGGTCAAAAATATGTAAACATTAAAATGTACGTCCAAGGGGGAAGGGTAGAGAGGAGTGTTTGCCTAGCATGCTGGAAGCTGTGAGTTCCATCTTTGCCACGTAAAATGAAAACAAAAACAAGGATATATCAAATAATCTGTTCATCTACCAATACATTAAACACCATTGAAAGAGAACACTATTATTTAGAATTAATAGGGTTATAAAAACAGATTAGTAGCTGTTATAGTTTAGATGTGAGGTGTCTCCCAGAAGGTCACGTGTGAGACAATGCAAGAAAGTTTGGAGGAGAAATGATTGAGTTGTGAGAGTCTTTCACCCAATCAGTGAATTAATCCCCTGATAGGGATTATCTGAGTGGTAACTGAGGGCAGATAGAGTATGGCCGGAGGAGGTGGACACTGGAGGCATGCCTTTGAGGTATAAATTTTGTATCTGGCAAGTGGATTCTCTCTGCTCGCTGATCACCATATGAGCTGCTTCCCTCTGCCACACTTTTCTGCATGATATTCTGTCTCACCTTGAGCCCCAAGGAATGGAGCCATCCTTCTATGGACTTAGAAAACCTTGAGCCCTCAAATAAATTTTCTTCCTCTTCAGTTTTTCTGGTAAAATCTTTTAGACAGTAGCAAAAAAGCTGACTAAAACAGTAGTTCAGCTCCTGGTTTTATGGAAGAAATTGCAAAGAATGGATCAAATAAATACATATGATATATGCCAGATGTGGTGGTTCACATCTGTCATCCCAGCAACCTGGAGAAGGCTGAGGCAGGAGGATTGCAAGTTTGAATCTAGTCTCATTAATCTCATAATGAAAACAAAAATTTAAGAAGGGTGGGTGATATAGCTCAGTGGTAGAGAAACCCTGAATTCAATTCCTGGTACTGTAAAAAAAAAAAAAAAGAAAAGAGAAAGAAAGAAAGAAAGAAAGGAAGGAAGGAAGGAAGGAAGGAAGGAGGGAAATAAATAAATATATTTAATGTATAATGCATAAGTCAAATACTATAGGCAATCATTTTTATAGTGGACAAGTATAGAGAACATTATTCTAGTCAAATATGTGAGAATGGTTTATTCTAATTCTTAGTGACAGATACTACAAATATGCAGAAAATTTCTTCTAGAACTATACAGACCATGTATTTTTACTTTCATGTAGAAAAACTCTTCATCTGCTTGTGATCCAGAGCAGATGTTAAAATAGACATTACCTCTATGATATTAGTCAACTTATACATTTTTGACTTAGGAGGTTTATATGATCTTTGCAAATAACACATTATCCTCACCATAGCCCTAGTTATTGCTTAGTGGTCGGTGGAGAAATATTTGAGGCAAAGGCCAGTTTGCTCAACTGAATTTTAAAATGTTCCTTTTGCCATGTGACACAAGTTTGCTTGAAAATAAGCCCAAAGAAATAACACTCTTACCATTCCTCAGTTTTACAATGCCAATCTCATTACCATAATAACCTTGAAGGTCAAATCATTTTTCATTTCAACATGCTATCAATTTTTTGTAATATTGTGAGTTAGATAATGAATATGATTTCCCATTTACCTACATGCATGGATGCTCATTTTTATACTGACACCATGACCTTTGGATACATTTGATGGTATGCCTTTCTCTCTAAGTCTTGGGATTTCTCTCCAGCACTTTGTTGTTATTTAATATTTGTTGTTTTGTTGTTGTTGTTGTTGTTGTTTTGTACTGGAGATTAAACCCAGGGGAGATTTACCACAAAGCCAATATCCCCAGCTCTTTTAAATTTTTACTTAATTAATTAATTTATTTTTGAGTCAACGTCTTGCTAAGTTGCTTACAATCTCAATAAATTGCTGAGGCTGGCCTTGAAATTTTAATCCTCCTGCCTCATCTTCCAGAGTCACTAGGATTACAGGCATGTGCCACAGCTCCCACTTTATTTTACTTTTTTTAAAAAGTATTTATTTGTATTTAGACTGGGTACTAAAATGAGAATACATAAGGAGAAGAGCTATGGTATGGAAAAGTCTACCAGCAAATGACCTACAAAATATTTGTTCAAAAAATTTCCTCAGATGACTTAATAACTTGACTGAATTATTTGCTGTGTGGACTTAACTTGAGTGAAGAACTGGTAAGCAGAAACATAATGCGGGTTTGTCCTTCATGATCTTAAGAGCAGAAGGGGAATTGAATAAATATCTTTTATGTAAAGTATATTACTATTTTCCTAAGGAAGTTCTAGGATGTTTATGAAATTAACCAATGTTGATTATGACCATATAAATTGTCTTCCAGATTTCATAAAAGAACAACACTATTTTTTTATATTTTGATGAATCTGGGATTTATTTTCTGATTTAGCCAATATTTCAGATATTATTTTTTCCTAGAATTTCCAAGTTTGAATACTTTGCTTATTTTTTCCTTTATGAAATTGAAAATAGAGCAGCTGTTTTAAAATTCTTGCCAGTCTTTCTAACATCTAGGTTACCTAAAAGTTGGTCTCTGTTGACTGTGTTTGATCTTGAAAATGGGTCACACTTTCCTGATTGTTGCACACTTGGCTCTGCTCTCAGTCTGAAAGTGAGAACACACACAGTCCCATTCTCTTCATCTAAGAATTAACTATCTTCTGGCATCTGTCTGCTTTTCTTTTTCTTTTCTATCTGTCTCTAGTTGCTTCAAATAGGCCCTCTGTCCCCAAATTTATAATGGCTATATTCAGTAAGGTTGTTTTGATAGAAGCTACTCAGCCAAATCAGAACAAAATTTTTCGATAATATTTGTAATGCATTTGCAGGTTTGTTATCTACAATTAATATCCATAATTGAATCAAAAGCTTATTTTTAATCATATTAAATATATTTTTCATTATTCAGTCCTCTTGCACTCCACTGATTGACTTTAAGAGATTATTTTAAACAAAATACTCTTTATAAGCTAATTTCCAGAGCATTAATTAAAAGATAATATTCATAGTTGTAATTTAAATGAATCATGATCAATTTCATTTGTAGTCTACAGAGTGAAAAAAATAATTTAAATCCTTCAAATTATTACTTTGATTTAATAAGTATGGACACTGAATTTTTTATGACATTTTTTGATACAGCCCATCTTTAAATAAGTTGCATTTTAAAATGACTTTAAAAAAAAATCAATAGAGGTTGGGTGCGGTGGTGCACACCTGTAATCCTAGCAGTTTGGGAGGCTCTGACAGGAGAATCACAAGTTCAAAGCCAGCCTCAGCAACAGCAAGGCACTAAGCAACTCAGTGAGACCCTGTCTCTACATAAAATACAAAATAGTGCTGGAGATGTAGCTCAGTGGTTCAGTATCCCTGAGTTCAATCCCTGGTACCAAAAAAAAAAATCAATAGAGTCACATATACTAGAAGAAAGTAAAGTAGGAAAAGAAGCATAGCATTTTAATAGTAATTAGTTACTAATGAGCATTTTACATAGGTTACGTGAATCTACTAGCATTCTTCACAAAAAAGTTCTGATATATTTTACATAAACAAATATTTGACATAAAATAGCTTTATATTTCAGTGTTCATCACAAATAATCAGAACAGATTTTAAAACCAAACTTAAATATTGAAAAATATAGCTGCTTCGCTTCTTTTCCAGACTAATAAAGTCTTTGCATAAAGTAAGCATACTCTGGTAAGTCGATATGACAAATAAATTGAATTCATGTTCAAACTAATAAATTGCATACATTTATAAAACATGAATGTACTGTTTCATTTCTCTTGATACATAATCACTATAAATATAGGCTGTTTGCCATACAAAGCATAAGTTATCTAGAAATCTATTACTTATTTACTCTTATATCATTTATATGAAAGATATTCTGTAAGCTGGAACAGGCCAATTTATTCAAATATATAGAAAAGCCAGTCATAAATCCTATCTGCTTTGCTTTCATGTTGAATTTTATATTTATTACACTCCCTAATTTAAGTCAAGTTTATTCACAAAAACATTTTGTGGCATATATTATTCTCTTATTTACTATGCTGTTAATATAAAATAAAACATCCTCATGTCCTTGAATTGACAAACATGACATAAAGCCAATGAAAATACAATATAAAAGACAATCACGAACAATGTTTCTATTTATTTATTGCTGTAATCTCTTTAATATGTTTATATGTTAAATTTACATAAAACTTTCTTGCATATAGTTTGTGTGTGTGTGTGTGTGTGTGTGTGTGGTTTTAATGTATTTAGATTTGAAATGAAATTAAAGAAAATCATGATTAGTTTGCTTACAGTAGGAAAATAAGATTCCTAGTATATTTATGTTTCTACAGTTTTCCAAAACTTTGTTTTTACATTTAAACACAATTGTAGATCCACATACACTGTTACAATAATACATACAGTTTTCTTTTTCTTGTACAGGGGATTGCAACTGGTGGACATTGTACTATCAGCTACATTCCCAGACCTTTTTTAGTGTTCATTTTGAGACAAGGTCTCACTAAATTGCTCAGGGCCTCAGTCAGTTCTTGATGCTCATCTTGAACTTACAATCTTCCTGCCTCAGCCTCCCAAGTCTCTGGACAAAATTTTAACTTGCACAAATAAGTCAAGGTGATATTGAAAACTAGGAGAGAATCAAATCTAACCATTCACTTTTTGTTGTATGATAGCTACTTTTTATGATTGATTGCATCTAAAATTACTATATAGAAGATCCATATATTTAAATAATGAGTTTAGGATTTTCTAGTACCTTTATCAATAAACTACAATTTTTTATATATACCAGAAGACAAAAGTCATACCTTTTATCATTTGTAAGGAATATGTAGTAACTAATCACATGCATTTCCATTTTACATTCTAATCATATTTATCCCCTTGAGTTTAATAAGAATTCCAAGATTGTATTTTCAAAGAAAGGTCTAACCTACTCCAATTTATCTATCTGTCAATCTATCTATCTATCTATCTATCTATCTATCTATCTATCTATCTATCTATTTTTCTATCTATTTTTACAGAATATAGTTTAAACATTAGAAAAAAAGACAATATCAAAATGGTTTTTACTCTCAAATAATTATCTTTAAAGAATTCTGGACACTGTGCTATAAGTCGTTAAGCACTGGCTGCCATTTTCTCCTCTTTCTTTTAACTAACATGACCCATTCTTACTACACTTGTCCAAACTCAGACAATTAATATTTTACTACTCCCAATCCCATTCCACTAATTGGATTAAATAGACATAGCACATATTTCTTGACTTTTTTTTGATGCCAGGGATTGAACTCAGGAGCACTTAAGCACTGAGCCACATCCCCACATCTGCAGCTCTATTTTTTATTTTATTTAGAGACAGGGTCTCACTGAATAGCTTAGAGCCTTGCCTTTGCTGAGGCTGGCTCTGAACTCGCAATCCTCCTGCTTCAGCCTCCTGAGCTGCTGGGACTATAGGTGTGTGCCACTGCTCCTGACTACACATTTCCTGACTTTAAAACAGGAAATCATAAAGCGTGCTTTATGTTAAGATTTTATTCTTTGCAATGAGAAAACCAGCTATAGAGAAAAGATCTGTCTGTTTTCTGCTTTACTTGAATGAGCCATTGATAGCTCATTTTGGTACATTCTGTTTGTTGTATTAATGTATTATTAATTAGCAATACATTAAACATATATGTGAAACTATATTTTTAGATATTACAAAATAAGCATCAAATTGGCTATGAGCCCATATATTTAAAGACAAAAACTATAAAACTATAAAACAAAATTGTAGTGGAACAAGTGCTATAATTTTCAGACTCACTGGTTAAAGGCAGTTTTCATATTTCAGCTGCGTGAGGGGAAACTCAAAGACAAACCAAGGATATCACTAAGATGAAGTCTGAAAATAAGAAATTATGGAGGTTCAGATGGCAAGAACATGTGGGGCAGAATATCAGTAAGGAGGAGAGCTACATGTACAGAACGTTTCAGAGATCTACAAAGAGTGATCACAAATACTTGACTGAAAACAAGTCTGGATATGTATAGAAAAATAAAAAAAAAAATTACATGAGGCTAAAATTAAGTAGGCCAAACAATTCCTGGATTCATTAGGAGATAAGATCAGTTTGTGTTACCATCAGCCAGAGTGAAAAAATCACATGGACTATTTGGTAGACAACTTAGAGGGGTTTTGCTGAATAGTAGGACTAAATTAGCCCTAAACTAATGGCAACTCTGTAATTACCCTAGAAAAATTTAAAAGCAACTATATAGCAGATGTAAAAGAACTCAAGTAACTTATTAGCATAATATTCGAAGTATCAGAAATTCCTCTCCATAATTCCCTTCCTCTAATCAAGCAAATACCCAGGGTTTCTGATGCCTATTTTCAGAAACAAATTATTGGAAACCTTTCAGTCTTTGTGGAAAACTATTGTCATTAAATAGATAGAGCTAAGTGAAACAAAAACCAAAGCAACAAAAGGGAATGTTTGAGACAAAAAGAGAAAAGAGAGAGAGAATTTCCTCTGAGATTAGCAAAGCACATTGAAAAGTAGGTCATTAAGTAGCAAGCCACACATACTGTAGTATAGCAATGTCTTAGAGATGAGAAGCCTCAGAAGGGATGGCACTCAGGGGTCCTTACCCCTGGAGGTGCATCTCAGCCTCTACTGTCACTCTCGTTTTCTGGGAATAGCACTTAGCAGCAGCTTTACAGAGTTCAAGAACTTGGTCAAGAAGACGTCAGAGGACATTATGAAAGGATGACTTTAAAATGACTTTCCATATTTTGGAGAATGTGTCGTCTCAGCATTTTGTGAAGCACTATAGAGAAACAAATTTATCACACCTTCTACCACCATTTCTGTAAGGACAAAAATTGAATTACCACCCAGCCCATTAAGAAGGAGGCTAACAGTTTTATGTAATTAAAAACCAATAAAGAAATGAAATCTTCCTCATAAATCTTTCTTTTCAAGGAAGATATCACTGCTTTTCTTAACTTGGACAATTGTGAATTGTATACAACCTAAGTTAATTGTGACTGTAGTCAGTAGTAAAATTAAGAACTTTGAAGGAGAATTCAGGGAAAAATAAGCTAAAGATGTGAAATAAATACCAAATAAGTGTGATTCAGAAATGTTCAGAAAATGGATTGAAATAGCTGGACTTCAGAAAAGCAGAAACTATTTTTGAAAGTCAGTTTAAACATGGATTGTAGAGATTGAGAATCCTTTCATTTTTTATTTAAAAAGACTTTTTTGTAGTAGATGGACATAATATCTTATTTTATTTATTTATTTTCATGTGGTGCTGAGGATTGAACCCAGTGCCTTCCACATACTAGTCTTGACGGAAGCCATTAAACCTCTGATATGAGAGAATGAATACAACATGAAAACAGTGTTATCAAAGATTTGCCTTCTCTGGGAAGACAGTGAAAATGATGATAGAGAGGAATTAGGAATTGAGGAATTAGAGGAACTCTACTTGCGATTATGAGAACCTGAGGTATTATGAATATATGAAATACAAAACAGAAAAAATACTTGAGAGATAATCTAAAATAATGCTTAGCAGAACTTAGTGACTATTTGAACATAAAATACGAGAAGGGGTAGATAATAGAAATAATCAAGTGTTCTGAGCTCAGAATACTAAACAGTTATTGAAGTTTACTAACAAAATTAATGCTTCCAGAAAATGAATCTATTTAGAAGCCAAGGTTATAAAAATGCTTTTAATCACATCAATATTCATCAATTGAAAGTAAATTAAGGTAAATAATATTTTAAAATACTTAGGAAAATATTAGAGCAACTAATTCTAATCTATAAAGACTACCAGTTTATGAAATTAGGGTCATCAATATTTAAAACATTATCTACAATGTAACTGAGTAAAGAAAATCTTTGGTGACATTAGGAAGGGCCTGAGAATGTGTATTTTGATTCAAGAAACATTCCCAAGATGATGCTAGCGCATAAGAACAATTCATCATTACCTAAATTATCAGATTATTCTAAAAAATAAATCAGAGGTAAAATGTCAATTATACTATTGCCACTTGCTTACAATTTTCTTTAAATACATATTATTTGAAAAATATGTATCAACTCCTTTGAAAAATATCAACTTTGAAAAATAAACATAAATATAGAGTCATTGGTAGTGGCTAATTATCAAGTTGCTCCCTTAGTTGAGTGATAGTGAAATACTCTACATACAAGTCAGTAACAAAGTACAACTAAAATATCTTTTTCTTATTCAAACTATTCTTTTTACTTAGTGAGCTCCCGTGGGTAGATATAGGTTAAGACTCGAGAACAGATTATGTAAGGCAGTTATTTTAAACAAGTAACAGAATCATATTATTTATAGTACCACCACACCAAACCAAGTAATAATATCATTAAAAATTCAATTTGCCAGCTCTTAAAAATTGAGATGAATTAACTTGGAGATTGGTATATGTGATTTTATAAAGAAGTATGACAAGGACAATGAGAAGAAAAAGGAGAAGACAAAGAGGGAGGAGGAGAAGGAGAAAAAGACCTTTGATATTATAAACCACTGGTGTGGATTTCAATTTTCTCAGATCAAAGGAAGTTGTTTCTAAATTAACTATGACAGAAGGTAGGACAAATGGTAGGAAATAAACATGATCACTTCTAAGAACAAACAAGTAATGGAAATAGGAAGGACACTACTCGGTATTTTGGTAGAAAAGAAAAAGCAAAGAAGTTTGACTTTACCAAGTATAATTGAAATAAGGAGAAAAAAAGCAGAGTTTTAAATATTTTTATTTAAATGTCCATTACATATTTTTATATCATATCTCCAATTGATGATAATGAGTTTTGAGGAAAAAAATTTTTTTCTAAGGAGATAAATTAATATTCCCTTATGCTATGATTTCTAGGTTATTATTTATTTCTATTTTGTGATTTACTTATTTTTCTAAAGTTATCTTTACCCATTAAATGTACAAGCAAGCAAGGAATTGAGTGCACATGGTAAAATCTAGATGCATACATAAGTCTACAGTGAGCGAAGAAGTATGCTTTCTCCTTGGTATATTAATAACACTCTTTGCACTGTGGAAACTTGATACATAGTAGGCAAACATATAGTATCTGATGAAATGATAAATGAAGGTAAATAGAAAAGTGAGATTATTAGAGAAGCATGATCACTTTAATTCAGATAAACAAAACCAAACAAAACCAAAAGGGTCATAAATAACAGATTAGCAAAGAAAAGTAGCCAGGCATGGTGGCACACACCTATAATCCTAGTAACTCTGGTGGCCAAGGCAGGAGGATCTCAAGTTTAAAGTCAACCTGAAAATTTAGTAAGGCCCTAAGCAACTTAGTGACACCCTGTCTCAAAATTAAAAAAGAAAAATGGGAACATGCTTTGGGAAAGTCCACTAAAATACTTAAATCTGTGCATCTTTGTGCACATTCTGCCTCCAATTGAAAAGTAGAAGATGATTCTATCTAGGAGGATGAATAATGAAAAGGAGATGTTAAGTAAATTTTAGATGTATTTTAAAGAACAAAGTAGAGAATTTGGGACAGATTGAATATGGGAAGAAAAGGAGAAGAAAAATGCTGTTGATTCCATTTATCATAATCTGTTTTTTTTAAATAATTTTTTAATTGTAGATGGACACAATAACTTTATTTATGTATTTTTATGTGGTGCTGAGCATCAAACCCAGTGCCTTACACTTGCAAGGCTATACCACTGAGCTACAGCCCCAGCCCCTATAACCTGTTTTTATTTAAAGTGTTCCACAAGATTAGCTTTCTCAAAGAACAAAGCTTCCAGCCCTGGAAACAGAACTAGACATATAGAATATATCTCTTCTCATTATTGCATGTGGATGTAGCTTCAATTTTAGTTTCTTTTTACAAATATTTTCTATCTAAATACCACATGTAAAACAAAAATTTGAAGTAAAAGGATATGCATAGAATCTATTTCTGTTGTACTTATATCAAGAATGTAAACAAAGATGTTCATAGAACTCCAAGTAATTTGCATTTAAGTTATTGGCGGAGTGCTCCCCAGGATGTGATATTGCTGTGGTGGTAGTGAGAGAAGAATGCCCAATCTATGTTTGTACTAATAGTGGGGCTAGACGTATCATTAGCATGTAAATATTTAGCTGCTTAAAGGATATAGAAGGAAGCAAAGTAACAATAGAATTGATTTTTCCACTACAGTTTGTCAACATCAGTAGCTAATTTTGAACCACACTAACTACATTGAGTCAATTTTGCTGCTCTTTGTGTGACACAGACGGCCAGGGAAGCTTTTAAACTGAAGATTTGGAAAATAATGATGATGATGATAATGATGACAATAATAATAATACATATTATAAAAACATGAAGAGAAAGTATTTCAGAAATGGTTTGGCAATTGCCAGGCACGCAGTAGTGCACACCTGTAATTCCAGTTACTCAGGAGACACAGGCAGGAGGATCACAAGTCGGAGGGAGGGCAACCTGGGCAATTTAGGGACACCATGTCTCAAAATTAAAAAAATAATATAAATACAAAAATATTCACACATAGCCAATCATGGTAGCATTCCAGGGAACCAAAGATAAATGGAAAATCTTCAACTAGCATTTTAAAAGTGTGAGCATGTGTGTGGATGTGTGTGCACAAACATGTAATTTTTACATAGAGAAATACAAACATAAGTTTCTGATTTCTCATCAGAAGCAAGGGAGACCTAAAAACATTCAAATACATGACAAAAGAAAGCAAAACAAAATAAAAGTCTGTCTACTTAAAATTCTAAAATGGTCATAAACTAACTACATTTTCTGATAAACTAAACTGAGAAAATTTATTTTTGGTTGATTGTCATATTAGCAATGGTAAATAATACTTTTTGGGCTGAAAGGTAAAGATACTAGATGGGAACTCAAATGTAGAGGAAAGTATAGAAAATATTCACGAATGTTAAACATTTGCGTAGCAAGACCAATTTGTTCATTTCATTATTTTCTTAAATGTCCAGTTAAAGAAAAATAGAATAACATCTTAAATGTCATTTTCATTTCTTTTTTGTTTGTTTTTGTTTCTTTTTTATTTATTTATTTTGGTTTTATAACTACAGTGTTATGCACTGTTACCACTGTCTAATTTTACCATTTTTTTCACTACCCCAGGTGAACTCTATAACCATTAAGCAATAACTGTTCCTTACTCTCACCCCACAGGCCCTAGCAAACCCTGATTAACTGTTCACTTACCAGAATTTACCTATTCTGAATGTTTCATTTAAATGAAATGATACATTTATTCCTGTGGTATATTCATTTAGCATAATGTTTTCATGGTTCATCAATGCATGCATCCAAACTTCATTCCATTTTATAGCTGAATCATATTTCATTCTGTGTGTATTCTACATTCTGTTTATTCATCCATCTATTAAATAACATTTGAATCTTTTTTGCTACCTTTTGAACTACTGGAATAATGGTACAGTGGACATTGGTTATACAAATATCTGTTTTGAGTCCCTGATTTTAATTATTTTAATATATAACTAGGAATGAAATTGATGAGTCATGTGATAATTACATAGTTAGCTTTTTGAGTAAATACTTTTTTTCTACCATGACTACACCACTTTTTATATTCCCATCAATGATGCAGGGAGATTTCACATTCTCCACATAGTGTCTAACATTATTTTTCATTTTGTAAATTTTAAGAATCTAGTACACATGCTGGAGAATCCCTGTGATTCTGATTTGCATTACCCTAATGACTCATGATATTAAGCATATTTTCATTTTAGCCATTATTATGTAATTTTCAAGAAATAAAATGAAGTAATTTTTTAATACAGGTAAAAGATTTAATAATAATAACACAAAGGATTGGTAGCAAGTAATTAAAATTATACTGTTGTAGGTTTCTACCAAGTATGAAGTGAGGAATGAGAAGTGGAATAAGAAGTGGCGAATGTTGGCTGTGAAGTGTGAGTTAGTACAAAATTAACCGTAGTCTGATAAATTAAGAATTCATATTTTTAATATAAGAGTTATAATGGTAATCCCAGCACTTTGGGAGGCTGAGACAGGAGAATCGCAAGTTCAAAGCCAGCCTCAGCAACGGCGAGGTGCTAAGCAACTCAGTGAGATCCTGTCTCTACATAAAACACAAAATAGGGCTGAGAATGTGGCTCAGTAGTCGAGTGCCCCTGAGTTCAATCTCCAGTACCCAAAAAAAAAAAAAAAAAGATTTATAATGAACAAAAAATAAGTAATAAACCATTGCTGAAGATTTTAACATCCTAGTCTTAGAAGTAGACAAAATAATCATAAACAATATAGAAAATTCTAGTGATCAACTTAATCTGTTAGATATGTGTAAAAGCTTATGACCCACAATGAATTGTCAAGAGCACAAGGAATATTACCAAGATGAACCATAATTGGAGTCATATGTTTTTCAGAGATTAAATTTTGGTAGAATGACTTCTCTGACAACAATTGGGTTACAGAAATGTATATAAAATATCTTTTCTAATCTTTGAATTCCAAAGAATATCAGTGTTGTTTATATTATTCTAACCTTGCCTCTCAGTAACATATTCCAACTATATGATGTGCAAGATACAAAAAATGCTCTTGGAGTTTTGGCCAGTTTATTTTGTAGAGCATTATCTTCACTAACCACAGTAACATGACAGTTATTAACTTCCCTCAACAATATTAAACCAATGTATAAAAGTAGAAGAACCTGCTCCAGTCATTAAAAAGTAAAAAATATTTTTGATAATGTATTAAAAAAGAATATTTGTATTTATCTTTTCTTATTACTGGCATATCAAAAGCATATATAATAAATGCAAGTTGTCCAAAATGACTTCTATAACAAGTATAATTTACTAAATCTAGTAAGATTCATTTTAAAGTTTCATTTGTGATATTTGTTTAATTTTATTTTCTATTTGTTTATAAAACATTTTTATTCTTCATATATGTTGTGATCATCTGTTTCTAATTTTTATTAATAAATTGAGTTTTATAGATATTTTACCTATTTGTTCATTGCAGAATCAAATTTCTGTTACCTGTACTTAGATTAGAAAGTTTTATAATGTCTATTTGTGTAAAATTTCTATAATTTATTTTCTATAAATGTATGTTCTTGGTGTCAAAGAAATGTTATTATTGTCTAAATGCTGAAAGACTAATATTTATGACTATTATGTCAATTTCTGTATCAGTTCTAACTTATGTTTGTTGAATTTTTTATTATTTTTTATTCTCCATTTTTAGTAATCATGTGTGTATGTGTTTTGATTTGGCTACTTTATTATTCAGTTTTCAAAAATTTAAGTGATGATTTCTTGGGTAGTCTGTTATTTCTTGTTCAATTTCATTTTCCTCAGTTCTGTCTTTATATTTACTGTTTATTTGCCAATCAAAATGCATCTGCTGCTGAAACAAGGTCTTCCAAAGGTACTTAACCCAGGCTATATGCAAGTGTGTTTTGTGTATGGAATATTCAGGGACCATTTGAAATAGATTACTATAGGAGCAGTTCCTATTATCCAGAATTAAGTGTGATATTGTTATTTATAACAGAGCTCTCTGGTGATAATGCATTAGTCTTAACGTAAAACATTCTTAGTCTCCTGATTATTATTATCTGTATTTGTTAAATTTCTGAATTAGGTAGTTATATATTTATATAATGATCATACTATTTAGACACTGGAGAGGGTATTATACAATTAATGAGTATCATTTTAATGAAGATATTTGTGTCTCTAGAATAATAAATTGATAGTAAATATGACAAAGTCTCAGTATCTTACAAGAGATGAGCAAGATCAATGAAGAGGACCCTAAAGTCAAACAAATGTAGCAACTGAAGATATAGCTCCTTCTTAATAATCCAACAATATATTATGAATTTGGACTCTTAAGATGACTGAAACAAAAAACCAAAGCCAGACATGGTGGCTTATGCCTGTAACCCCAATTACACAGAAGGATGAAGCAGGAGGACAAGTTGGAGGCCAGCATAGACAGCAAAACTCTCTCAAAATTCAAAATATGCAAAAGGGTGGGAGTATGGGGCTTCTTCAAAAGACTAGGAATGAAACCACCATATAACAAAAGAACTAAAATAGCATACTATACTGATACATGTAAACCAATGTTTATAGCAACCCAATTCACAATAGTTATGTTTTGTAAATAGCTTAAGTGCTTGTCAACAGAGGAACAGATAAAGAAAATGTGGTATATACACAATGGAGTTTCACTCAGCCATAATGAAAAATGAAATTATGTCAATTGCTGGTAAATGAATGAAACGAGACTACATTATCCTGAGTGAAATAAACCAGACTCAGAGAGTCAAAGGTCAAATAATATCTCTCATATACATAAGCTAGAAAGAAATAAGAAATAGAAAGGAGGATCTCATGAAAATAGGGGATCAAGGTGGTAGACAGAAAAGGGGAAGGAACCAAGGAATGAAATCTACCAAATTATACTATGTGCAAGCATAAATGTATCTCAACTAATTCCACTTGTATATATAACTAAAATGAACAGATTGAAAAAAATAAGTAAATAGGAGGAAGACAAGTAGAGTCCAGGAGTGGGATGGACTCTAAGAGGATGGAGGAAGAAAGGAAAATGGGAAGTACTGGGAATTGAAATGGACCAAATTATGCTATCTGCATTTATAAAAATGTCAAAATGAACCACACCATTATGTACAACTATAATGCAGTAACAAAAAAAAAAAAAAAAAAAAAAAAGCCAAACAGCACTTGACTAGCATGCTTGAAGCCCTGGGTTCAACCTTAGCATCACAATAAAGAAAGAAATAAAAGACTAATTTCCTTTGAGATCAAAAATATTGTGAGCTAATAATGTTTTTTATATTATTAGTAAGCCATTTCATTTTCTTTATAATTGTAATGTGGGAGTACTAATCTGCAATAAGATAGCTGTGAGAATATGATGAGAGAAGATGGGAAGAATATAAGGATGCCATACATAAAAACAGTCCTTTTACTTACTGGCAGGGACATGATGAATAATTTTTAAAAAATTATTAAGGAGTGATTTTGTGTATATATAAACAGTTCATCTTGAATCATTAGATTCCAGGAACAGCAAAACGGATTTGACATTTTTAAATAATATATCGTAAGAGAGATGAAGGAGCTTTCAAACATGCCCCAGTGTATACTAGAGCTTCCTGACAGAGAATGAGTCAAAAGAAGCCTCAATAAGTGAATCAATGTGAATTCTCTGTGTTCCGGTTAGAAAACACCATTCAAAATTTATAAGATTTCTGACCAAGATCTATTTTGGACTAGCTTTTGTTATAAAGCTCCCTGACCTCACACGCAATGGCTCTTTGACCTCTGTTCCAGACATCTGAAATTAAAGATGAAATGTTAATTACTGAGCTACACACATAGGACATAGGCTTTCTATTCACTCAGTGGCAGTGAATCTATAGATGACTCCAGGAAAAATAGCTGTCTCTTTGAAAAGGAGCACTGAAAAATATAAACTCAGTGGGAATAGTCTGTTATTAAACTATGACTTACTTCCTGAATTCCTCTGTTTCCTACATTCCTGATGACCATCAGAAATATATTAATTATAGTCATAGGGCATTGATGAGTAGAACTAGCTAGTCATATTTTAGAAGTGAATACTTGGCCTTAGAAATTTTTTTTCCCACTCACTACACATAATAGAGCATGAAATTCATGTTTGTTAACTGGAAAAGGGCTTTATCTCTAATGCTTCTATCGTTTATTATTTCAGTAAGAAAAAGTAGAGTTGATTAATAAATGTCTTAGAAAAAGCACTATTATTTCTACATGTCGGACAATTTGTGCTTAAGCAAATACATAGAAGTATTACTGGAGTCCTTCAGCAAAAGCTCTGGTCCTAACAGACCAGGCTAGCCACCTATTATAATATGTCAATCAAAAAGACAGACAGTGGTTAAAGGTAAGAATAACATTTAATCAGCATGGCACACCAAGAAGAACAGATGCAGGGTTACAGTGACTAAAGATCTGTCTTCAAGTGGCTGGAAGAAGTTTTAAGAATTTGTAGAAAAGGAAAGGCTCAGAAGGTTGCATAACTGGCAGAGTAAGTCATTCTGGTTGGGTCATGATCTGGTAGATCATTATATCAAGATTGGTTCTGTGAAGCACTAAGGTCATCATCACTTGAGGGGGTGACAGGCTCCCATTGTGAGATGGTAGAAGGCTAGCCATAGTTCTGACTTGGAGTAATTGCTCCTGCTTAAGGACAATCCCATTATGGGGTAATCTGTTCTGTAAAGCTTGCATGACATTAGTTTTAGTTCTTTGTCATAAAGATGCTTATCATCTGCTGTTCCTGGAATCCAGGGCAACTTCAGAAGAAAGTGCTTTAAAAAAGGAAAAGGAGATAAAAGACAAATAGAGTAAAAAAGGGACAAAATGGAGTAGTCAGGTCAGTGACTGGGTCCTTCAGAGTCAAGGACAATTCTTGAATATGTACAATTACATACAAAGCTGAGGATATATTACTAAATAACTTACTCTGTTATCAAGACAATTTATATTTTAGACTAATCCAGACACTCACACATACTAAAATTAGGTCAAAACATTTCATTCAACAAAAATGCACTCATCTGTCCTTAGTCATATTTTCTTTAAGTACTTTCATATTAACATCATGTAAGATTAGGGTTCTAACAGAAATAACTAAGAAAAATTTTTTTAATTCAAATCATATTCATAATGCTACCTGAATTATATGTCTGGGCCATATACCCCTCAGTACAAATATTTAGAAAATAAGATTTGAATGGAAGGAATCAGGCTTATTCAAAGCTGGCCGTGAGAAAGACAGAGGCTAGTTCTTCAGAGCTCTGTCTTTCAGGTCTCAGGTTATGAAGAGTTTTTATGGAGAAGGAAAAGTAGGCAGTGTGGCTGTAGCACAGGTGGATCCTTGGGGCCTCACTCTGAACCTTGAGCTCCTGGGGTCTGCTCATGCATTTTCTTTTCAAGTAGACATATTACTCTTCTGCAAGTTAATTTATATGCTATGTGTTAGTGAATGACTCAGTTAATGCTATTTACCATAGAAGCATCTAGGTGGAGCTTCTCCTCAGTGGAAGGATTAGGTTGGGATGATGGGCAAAATGGAGTGGGAGAAAAAGACAAAAATTTCAAGGCAGTCCCTTTCACAAATGTCTGGCCATGTATGGTGACCATAAACCTCCTTTGTTTTGGAATCTTGACATTATTTGATTTTACTCATGATTCTCATTTCACTTTTTTTTTCTGTATTTTGGGGAAAGAAGACTATACTCTGCTCTGAGTCATTCCATAATATATAGAACAGCAGCTTTTAGGCTTTACCTAGCCCTGAGTTACTCCATTTTTTTAAAGCAGTAGTTTGTCAGAAGTTAGTCTATTTGCAGTACATTTTCCAAGATAGAGTGACTGTGTACTTTTTTGGTGAAAGTAAATAAGCACCATCTTCATAGCACAATCATAAGGCACACACTGACAAATAAGTTGTGATAACAAAAATGACCACCTGAACTTAGCAAATTAAATCAGAAGCACATGGATGCATGTGTATATCAAACCCATATCAGAAAAATCAGACCCATGTGCTTATCAAACATACCACATCATTGAATAAAGAATCCCCCTTACCTGAGACACATGAAAGAAGGAGCACCCTAATACTGGTTGCAATCTAATACACCAACATTTTATAAAACCATCTGGTGAACTTGTCATGAGAACCTGTTGGCAGCTGACAAATCTCTGACTGTCCCAGGCTTAAGCTCAGTTCCATCTCCCAGCTTGACATGGCCCATTTTGAAACTGCCTGTCATCTGGACCTTAGCCTAGAATAAGTTTGATCTCTGACAGTCCTGTGTCCTGAACAGGTTATTTGATTGATTGTATTCTTATCTGACCACTTATAGTGACTCTTTTTTTCATTCATATCTGCTCTATGCCTTTGCTCTCAGTTTAGCCACTGTGGCCACTTTAGCCCTTTCTTGACCTTTCTAGTGTAAAGTGTAAAATGTGCCATGAGTATTTTAAATATTAGTGATTATGGTTAGAATAAAAGAACCTGTGATTGCCCAGCTTATGACTACCAAGTGACCTTGGTGAATTGCAAGCAATGAAAGTGATGTAGTTTGTGAATTTATTGTTATTCAATAAATATTAACAATGTTAAAGGACATAAACGTGTTTGGTATATATTAATGGACTCATCTTGGCTTAAGTCAATATTATATGTTACTTCTTTAGTGAACAACCTGTTATCTGCAGGAGAAATGCAGACCCAGAAGGCTCCTTCTTACAGATAAGAACACAAGTTAACATGAAGGAGGACTTTTATGACCTTTATGTAGATCAGATTCAAGGACTTAGGGATATAGGATAATTAGAAGCAAAACCCCCTCACCATAAAATCTGTAAGAACAAGTTCCAATTAGAACTAGTCAGAATGAGCCCAGGTAATGCAGAGTTGCCTTAGCTCTTTAGCTTGTCATTATAATGGTAAAATCTCCCCTCCAGAAGGTAAAATAGTGGAATCCTGATGGAATGCTGCTGTCAGTAAAAAATTAAAAGAAGGGCCTGGGTGAGACTCTGGAAACTTTCCGGGGACCACAATAAAACTGGAGATCAGGAGGGGCGCACTGCCCCTCTCCTAGATGAGAGAAAACATTCTCTTCCTTGAGACTCTCCTCCTTTCCCTTTTCCTATCCCTTCTAATAAACTCACATCTGTTACTCCCAGTGACTCCTATGAAACCTTTCCAGCCTGGCTGAGTGAACTGCTGAGTGATGACTGACTACAGTTGCTTTTGTTATGCAGATGGCCTTGCTCTGCAGCAATAGGAATAAGTAGCATAGGTGTGTTATCTTACAAAAACAATAATGCATTGTACATTTCAGAAAGCTATAAGAAAGCCCTTAGAAGTTCTTACCATAAAGAAAAGAAATATTTGAGAAGATAGATATGTTTAACCTTTTTTTAAAAGAATGATCATGATTTTTGAAAATACCTTTATTTATTTATTTATATGGTGCTAGGGATTGAACCCAATGCCTCATGCATGCTAGGCAAGCATTCTGCCACTAAGCCACAACCCCAGCCCCCTTTAATCTGCTTTTAACATTACACAATGTATACTTGCATCAAAATCTCATGCTACTCCATTAATATGTACAATGTTTATGTTATGATATACTAGTTAAAACTAAGTTAGCTAAAAATATAATATTTTAATCAAACATGTAAAACACACTTATGAATACTCCAATTTGGGGGAATTATCAAGGGCAATGAACTCAATTGTTTTATTTGCTTGATGACTTGATAGGTTAGATGCCTATTGATAGTATAATATATTTAAACATATACAGATGTTTTTAATAAGTATGTCCAAATGTTAAGAAATATACCTGTTCAGGCCTTTTGCTCTCAGGCTGCTCCCTAAGGCCACAGGTCTAATTTCTTTTTATGCCTCCCACTGTTTTCCAATCTGCCTATACTCAGATATATTGTCACCATAAGACACAAGATGCCCTCTACAATAGAGGACTTTGTCTACTCTTGCCTTCCATTGCACCCAGGCTATTTTCTTAATTGTCCTAAAGGAAAACCATTTTTCTGAGTGTTTATAATCACCAGTAAGTTAATATGCCATAGGTTATTAAAATTTTATTCAACAAAATCTAAAAGATAGGTGAACATGGGTTTGCAATTGCCCTTTTCTTTCTTTCTTTCCTTGACACAAACTTTACTAGGAATTTTCTACTCACTATAGGCGCCTGAGCTCTGCTTGCTGACAAGCTCAAGCAATCACTAAAAAGAAGAATGTAAACCAAGTGTGGTGGCACACACCTATACTGCCAGCTACCCAGGAGGCTGAGACAGGAGGATCAAAGTTTTAAGCCATCCTTGTAAAGACTAGACAACCAGGAGGAGATGAATTAAGCCACTCGGCAAGACTTTATTGGAATACACGCTCTCGGGCCGAATCCTCTGGTCCATCAGAGTGTGTCCGAGAGGAATGGCGGTGAGGCTCCGGTGCACAGAGAATTTAAGCCGGGTCAGGAAGGGGAGGGCTTGGGGGCAGGAAGAGAAGGCCAGAGTCCTTCCTGGATAGGTCAGGAAAACCCGCTGATTGACAGGAGGCGTGTCTACTGCTGCCCTCAGTGTCTGGCAAGAAGCTCTGCTCTGTAGCCACTGACCAGTCCCCCTAATTGCATATTTTGGACCCTAACCCAACCTAACACTCCTTAGCAATTTATCTAGATTCTGTCTCAAAAAAAAAAAAAAAAAAATCCAACCACGTAGTTCCATGATAGAGCACATGCAAGCACAGGGCTCTGGATTCATTTATTCCTAAGGACCACACTAAACAAACCAATAATAAAGCAGAATGTGTCCTTTCATCAGTTTATTTTAAGAACCAGCTAACTATAGCAACTCTTTTTTTCTGGCTTTCCCATCCTTTTCCCTTGTTCAGCTTACTTTCCTATAGAAGTTTCTTTAACTATAAAAGAAGTCTTTTCTGTTTCATTTTGAGATACTTGCAGGGTTCTGATATCAAAATGTTCTATTACAGTAGTCTTACTTTGAATTTTGCATTACTGGGGATTGAATCCAGGGCCTTGCACTTGCATGCATTCTACCACTGAACTACATCCCCAATCCTATTTAGAAATTATTTTATTTTAAGACAGTATCTTTCTAAATTGTCCAACTGGCCTTAAACTTTTAATTATAAGAGCAAAAAGGTCACAGTGGCAGCAAACTATGCAAGTCATTGTAGGCTTTATCCAGGAGCAGGATTCATCTGTGGAGGTGGTGGACCCATGTTCCCGGTGGAAAATGAGCCCCTGAACAAAGGAAGGGACTGGGCTTATATAGGCTTTTAGTTTTCACGGACATTTAGGAATTTTGGGTTGTTTCATCAATTAGTTTATCACTCCGGTGTGGCGATAAGCCCCTTCCTTCCAGGTTTTGCCTCAGGAAGGCATCTGTTTAGGGGAGGTGTTAACTGCGGGCTTGATTAACATCAAAGAGACAGAGCTGGGGAAGGTAGGGCTGCCGGCATGATTAACATTAAAAAGACAGTGTTGGGGAAGGTAGGAGCTGCCAGCATGACCAACATCAGGAAAACATTGTTGGGGGAAATAAAGGTAATGCTTGGCCATTCTTCTTTCCCTCAGACTATATTATTTTTTAAATTCCCATATCTATTAGTAATCATTCTGCCTAAACTTCTAGAGTAGATAGGATTACAGGCATGTGCCAGTGTACAGCATAATAGTTTAAAAAAACAAAGATTCTCATTATCTATGTTCAGATTTGTTTTCATTTAATAACACATTTTTTTTGAAAAAACAAAAGTTAAAATAAAAGCATAAAATATATTTTCTATGTAAAATTTTATAGAATCAGATGTGGGAGTTTGTTACATGTAATGGGAGATTAGATAATCTAGACTAATCCTCTTGCTAAAAACGTGCACAAAGTTGAAAGAGAAATCTAAACTTCTAAAATTTCCAATGAGAACATTTCTTGTGAGGAGTTTTTAAAATTAGAAATAGAAAGATAGCTCATTTTTCTATTCAGGAGGACTTAATAAAAGAAGGCTGTTGATTTCCCCAACTTCATAAAGATCCCAAAGGTTGTGAGGGTGTGAATATATATTTTGATAAACTGATTCTAAAATTTGCATTTAAATGTAAGATGCCAAGAACACCAAGACACACATCAAAATGAAAAAAAGAAAAAAAGATAACTTCCTCTGCTGACTATCAAAAGAGCAAAAAGTGACAATTAATAAGGCATAATGTATTGGACCAATAGTTGAACAGTGGAACAGAAAATAGCAACTAGAATAAAGCTAACACACATTTGTGCAATTTATCACAAAAATTGAAACTGCACAAATGTGAAGAGAAAATGAGAGATGGTGGGGTGATTGACTTTTTCCATATTAAATATTTTATGAGAATATATCTATCCATTTAAAATTATAGTAGAATAGTTTCTAGGAAAAAATATAAGAAAATGCCTGTTAGGTCGGGCCAAGGTCCAGGATGTTCAATTAGGGGGACCGGTCAGTAGCTGCAGAATGGAGGTGCCAGCCAGATGCTGACGCCATCAGTAGACATGCCTCCTGTCAATCATCGGGTTTTCCTGACCTATCCAGGAAGGACTCTGGCCTTCTCTTCCTGCTCCCAAGCCCTCCCCTTCCTGACTAGGCTTTCTTGAAATTCTCTGTACACCAGAGCCCCAGTGCCATCCCTCTCGGACACACTCTGATGGACGGGAGGATTCAGCCCGAGAGCGTGTATTCCAATAAAGTCTTGCCGAGCAGCTTAATTCATCTCCTCCTGGTCGTCTAGTCTTTACATAATGGTGCACGAAACCCAGGAGGGTTTTGAACCTCCCCCGTACCGAGGTTGAGGCAAGCCCTCTGGACCGGGAGAACTCCTGAGCCGCTCTCTGTCTTCCTCACCTGGACCGACAAGAGTGAGGTAGGCCCCCTTTCCTCTGACTCCTCAGCTTGCCCCCCACCGTCCGCTCCAGAGGCCCATCCGAGAAGTTGCACGTGTGCGTGGGCTCTCTGACTGCTCGAGGCCATGTGGTCTTGGAAGACGTTCCCAATCCCCGTGTTAGCCATGCGCCGCTGCCATCCGGGACCCAGAAGGTTCGAGGGATGCCTCAATTTTCTGCCTGGTCCCTCGTTCTCCTGTGGACGTGAACATTTTTTGGGATGCCTTTTTATGTTCCCGCCCACTCCCCGAGACTGCTGAGAAGTCACAAGGAACCCCAACTCTTCTCTAAACCTCAAAACTCCACTGTACTATGGCTTAGATAACAGACCAAAATGGCCTCTAGGGGGAACTTTTGATTTTGTAATCCTCAGTGATTTGGCTAATTTTTGTCACTGGATGGGGAAATGGACAGAAATTCTTTTCATCAAGGCTTTGTTGGAAAATGTTCTCTTGCCCCTTCCTTCTTTCCCATCTGTTCTGTCCTCTCATGTTCTTCTCGCTAAAAGCCCCCTTTCCCATTCACTTCTCTGTCTCCTTCGAGCAGCTGCCACTCATCGATGCTGGGCTGCCTGCCTCAGGCAGCCCCTCCCCCCAGGCTTGCCATTGGGCATTTGTGGGCTGCCTGCCATGCGGCAGCCCCTCCCCTCTCTCTTGGCTCCCCCTGAGCTGCAGCGCCAACATCCCGGGAGGCGGAGCTGGACTCAGTCACAGCGCTGGTCGGCAGAGACCAAGTTAGGCGGGTCCGCGCACTGCTGGGGCGGACTGGCGCGGCTGCCACAGACCAGCAAAACTCTCTCTCGCTCATCTATGGGCTGCTGGACCAACCACCCTCCGTTTTTATTTTTGCTGGCTGCCTCATTTTTTTTCTAAGACTCTTTTCTTAACTTCTATGTACACAGTACCAAAAATTGGCACAGATAATGAGCGCTCATCAATTAAACCTAAAAAATGGATCCAAGTATTTTTAATTCACATCATTTAAAAGGTTCAATTTAATTTGGATAAACACAAAGGTTTATAGTTTCCTATATGAACTTTTAAAGGTTTCTACTGTTGCTTAAATTTAAAAATTTACAAGGAATGCTTTGGGATATAAACAGAAGCAATTAAAGATTCTAAATATGGTATTTATTGGAAAGAAAGAGAATATTTCTAATCAAAAGGTTTACAACTGTGATTAAAAGAAAAATTAACATCTAAATTTTTCTTTCAGAACTAAACTTAATGTAATAACATCAATGTAATTCTGGTTCTATATTAAATGTGTTCATATCTTCCAGGTATACAAGTCTTTAAAATATAAGGTTAAAAGAATGTTTTATCAAGCTGATGTTCTCCAAACTGAACTTGTGGGGTATCCACTCATATCATTTAATGTTTTATAACTGAACCTATCATCAATGAGATAAGACTTTAAGTTATTTTTACCTCAGAGTGATCTTTTAAATAAATGAGGACCTAATCTTTTTAATATTCTGCTAAAATTTTGCAAATAGCCTTGTCTTACCTAAAATATTTCTGTCTCCCAGCTTACTACAATGGCTTCAATGTAGACCAGACTCCAGTTCATTTAAAGATATGTTCAAAGGATTAATTTTATTGTAAAGATCATTAGGACCTCAAACAGGGATATAATATGTAACTCACCTAAAATTTGAGAAAGCTATTACACAACTAAATATGTTTTGCTGTTGTTGATTTTATTTTGTAATTTCCTGAAACTCTATTTCCTGTTTATGTTTTACAGAGGTACTACTTCAAGAACAACCAACCCAGATTATTTTAAAATAAATCAGCCACCACCTATAGGATAGACCTTAAAGTTAAAGCCCAGTACCCTTACTTTATCACTGATGAGATTGACTTGCTGAGTGTTTAAGATCAAGACTTAAAAACTAAAATTAAAGGGCCAAAAAATACCAGTATTTGGCTTTTTCCCTTTGAGTCAACCTGAATCCAAGGAATGAGGAAACTTCTCCGATGTGCTTGACATCTCTGGGCCACAGGACCTCCTGATCAGGGAGATTTCTGAGACCATTAGAGAATTAAAGAGCCAATCAAATGCCATATGATGAACAGGAAGGTCACCGAAAAAGGGAACTGTCCCTCAGGCTTCCCAGGGAAGCCACATCAGTGCCAGACTTTGACCTATCCTAACTCAGATGGCACTATCAGAGCTAACAAGCTGCTCTCAAGTTCCTCAAGGATGCCTCCCAGGAGAACAAAAGGTGACTCTTAACAATCAGTAAGAACAAAAGTCAATTTGACTTGCTTCATCTTAAACACCTAGCAAAACCAAGAACACAGCCGTTCCTGGGCATTTAAAATAATTTAAAGATAGACATCTGTGACATTAAAAACTAAATACTATGTTTACACGCCTTGTCCTCTCCAGCCTTATTATAAGGACTTAACTACAATGAGACTGAATTACCATGACTTGTTACCACCTCCCTCTCTAGGGCAAAAAGGGCCATTTTTCTATTGGTAATAGTTGGGCTCTCCTTGGCCAGTTGCTGCCTCTGGGCTGGGGCAGGAGTACTTAATTATGCAGTAATCGCTACTTAAAAACTTGAACAAATTTCATTACAGAATAGACCAGCCTTGGACTGGTCCATCACACTGGATTCCCACCAAACTCAAAATTTCTCGGCAGCCCCCCTTCTTTTTCTGCTAATCAGTAATCTCTCCCAAGCCTCTGTTCCTACCCATAAGTGATGCTTTTACATTCAAGCAACATGACTGACAACCAGAGGCTCCCACACCCCTGCATCTGCCTCCCTGCCTGACCAACACCCAAGCCAACTCCCCCTCTCAGCACTCCCAATCCCGCACAAAGTAGCCAGACTGAATCTGCTGTCCTATATCATCAAAAAGGGCAGGATGTTAGGTCAGGTCAGGGTCCAAAATGTCTAATTGGGGGACCATCAGCGGCTACAGAGCGGAGCTGCTAGCCAGACGCTGAGAGCACCAGTACACACGCCTCCTGTCAATCAGCGAGTTTTCCTGACCTATCCAGGAAGGACTCTGGCCTTCTCTTCCTGCCCCCAAGCCCTCCCCTTCCTGACCGTGCTTTCTTGAAATTCTCTGTGCACCAGAGCCCCACTGCCATTCCTCTTGGACACACTCTGATGGACAAGAGGATTCGGCCTGAGAGCGCGTATTCCAATAAAGTCTTGCCAAGTGGCTTAATTCATCTCTTCCTGGTCATCTAGTCTTTACAATGCCTTTTTGATCAAAGTGTAGTAAGAAATGTGTTTTCTTAAATGAAAACAAATCTGAATGTAGATAAAGAGAGTCTTATTTAAAACATAACAAAATACACCAATCACAAAGCAAACATTAATAAGTATGACTATACTGAAATTAGAAATTGCGTTCAACAAAAGATATAACAGGTAAATTCAACCTCGAGAATTGGCAAATATATTTGGAATATGTAAAACTAATAGAGAATTTATGTCCAGAATATTAAATTAAGGTCTACAAATCAATTTTTAAAAAGATAAAAATCTTAAAAATACAAAATAGGCAAAAGACTTAGGCAGTACTTTCACAAAGGAGGAAAAGAGAATGTCCAAGTAGTAATTAAATAGGCAAAATGTTGTTTGATTTTATTCATAGGAAAATATAAATAACACCACAGTGTGATATCTCCATGAATTAACCAGAGTAAAAACTTAATAGTAGAAAAAATAAAAAGAAACATAAAAATCAAAGTTGTATATGTGAAATGACAGAGACTCATGAACAGAGTGTGGGGCTGTTATTGGCTACCATTTAGCCACATCCTCAGCACTTTTCATGTTTTATTTTATTTATTTACTTACTTACTTACTTATTTACATTTTGAGACTGGGTTTTGATAAATTATTGAGGCTGACTTGAATTTGCCATCCTCTTTCTCAGCCTCCTGAGTAACTGGGAATACAGATGTGCACTTGCTACCTTGCCTGGCTGGTTAATCACTTTCAGTACCAGATTCATACTATTTACAAAAAGAATAGTAGATGTAGCATAATGTAGAGCTGTTCTTTGTTCTTGTTTCCTGGCATAGAGCTTTTAAGTTCTTTGGAATCTCTCAAGTGTTAGAAGTACCTTTACTGTACATGAGCCCCTGAGTTATGCCTGTGTTTAGGGAAATTGGACAATTTAGTATATGTGCTGGTCTCCTGAAAGACCAAACACAAGATTAGTGGATTGGGGCTTTGAGATAGGCCAACCTTCTAGGAGGGATGGGGAATTTGGGATGGAGTTCAGACACATGGCCAATGATTACATCAGTCATATTTCAAAGATAATAGCTTATATAAGAACCCTAGATATCAAAGATCCATGGGCTTTCTAGCTGGTGAACATATCAGTGTGCTAGCAGGTGATGCACAGAAAGTCTGCATTTGGAAACCTCCTATACCTTGCTAGATATTTCTTAGGATAAATTAATAAAACTGTAGGTATAAGTATAGAAGTTTCCTGAGTTCTATGAGTTGTTCTAGGGAATTTTCAAACCTGAGTGGGGTCATGAGGATCCCTCTAAATTTTTAGCACAGTGATTAGAGATGTGGAAGAATGGAGGACACCCGAATTTATGACTGATGTCTAAAGTGGTAATACTCTTACTGAGGATCACACCCTTAACTTGTGGTGTTTGCACTAACTCTGGGTAGTTAGAAGTAAAAGTTCATTATATTATGATAGATGCATACTACAATGTAGCAATTATTCTCCTAGCTGTATTCCCTAGGGAAATGTATCCATACATGCACCAGAAGACATGTATGAAAGATGTTTTTAGCATCATTATTCACAAGTCAGAGCATGAATAAAATAATCCAAATGCCTGGGAGCAGTACAAGGAATAAAATGCTTTATATTAATAAAAGGAATATTGGACAATAAAAATTAATGAACAACTACATACAAACATATGTCAGTGTAAAAATGTAATTTTGAATGACAGCGTCTTATCACAAAAGAATGCAATATTGCAATTCCCTTTATGTATAATGCAATTATAAGCAAACCTAAACCAGATTGTTTATGAAAGCTTATATAAGTAATTAAAGTATGCAGAAAATAAGAAAGGCACTGATAAAAGGAAAATTCTGAGATACACTAATTTTAATTACAGGAGGATAGGAGGAAAGAGATAAGGGAAGTTAATCCATTAAGAGTTGTGGACAAACCCAACAAAAATCTTTTTCACATTTCAGAGTATGTGTTGAAACCTTGACTTAAATCCTTTCCCTGCTGACCCTCAGTGCCCTGTTTACATAGAAACTTTCCAAACTGTTAACCCAAACCAGGGCAGAACAGCAAATACTTCTTATGGACTGCCCCCTATTCTAAATCTTCTCTTGTTCCCCATTATCCCACCCCACTTATCGTTAGCATAAAGGACTCCAGCTTTCCTATTCCAAATTTTTATTATAAAAATATTCTCAGTCCTGGTTTTAACCAATATCCTTCCAACTGGTGTCTAGCCTTGCTGCTGGTAGTTTTTGAAACTTGCCCCAGAACCTTGTCTTTTTTGGGCTAGCATCTATAATGGCTCAATAAACTTTTTTATTTTAGAGATTTCTCATTATCAAGTCTTTTGGTTTAACAGTACAGACATACAAGAAGTAGTTAGCATAAAATTAAGAGTATTGATTATCTTTAGAGGAGAAAAAGAATATTATTACCGGGATAGGGAAATTAGATAATCCAAAATGCTGACAAATGTTCCTTTTGTTGTCTCAGGTGGTTGTCACGAGTGCACATACTGTGGGATTATTTTGTTAAAAGTTTACTTAATACACATTTCTATATGAAAGCTGTATTTTACTATCAAAAAATCAGATTTACTATATTTTAATAATGAAAACTTGCCTTTCAACTTTCTTTAAATCAATACTGACAGTGATTTCATCATGTCTTTTCACTTTAAAGTTTGCTTTGAAAATGAATGAAGTCAGTTCTTATGTAAGGGAAGGGATTTGTTTCAGAATATTATTTTCCTGATTTATTTGATAAGGATATCAGTAATTCTTTGGCAAAGCTGAATTAGGATTCAGCTAAGCTCCTTACAAAATGTAAATGAAACATTAGAAAGCAGAGTCCAAATAAATAGGATTTTAGAAGTGCAAATTTTTCAATTATTATAAAGCAATGTGATCTTGTTTTCATGCAGACCAGGTCTGGGAAATTAACTAATGTTATAGAAATCAAAGTTGAAACTGCCAAAGAAGTGCATGATATAAAAATCTGGAACTGGGGCTGGGGTTATGGCACAGTGGTAGTGTGCTTGCGTAGCATGCAGGAGGCACTGGGTTCGATCCTTAGCATCACATAAAAATAAAATAAAGATATATTTTTAAAAAACCTAGAACGTTTGAAGTCAGAGAAAAATCGATACTTTTACAAATAAAATGAAGCAATTTAAAAAATAGTGTAAACATTAGTTTTGATTCGGTGCTAAAACATGGAAATAAATGAATAGAGACTATTCAAAACAACTTATTTATCTTATCACTCATTTTGTAATATTTAATATTTTCCACTTCATTTGATTTCATTGCTCCTTCAAAACCTTCCCAACATATATTTTAAAACTCTTTTTTCAAAATATGACAATATTCTGAATATCATGGCAAAATCATTTCTGATTATTTTCATCTATTTTGTATTCCTATTCTTCAAATTGCTATAAAATGAATTCATAAAGATGATGTTTTGTATTCCAAATAAAAAAGCAGTAATTCAAAGCCTAGACTATTAGCTTTGAAGAATATTTGCACATAATAATTAATAGCAGATGGTTATTCAGGCACAGTAATATACTTCTATAATCCCAGCTACTCAGGAGGCTGAGGTGGGAGAATTGCAAGTTCTAGGCCAACATAGACAATTTAGCAAGCCCCTGTCTCAAAACAAAAGCAAAAACAACAACAAAAAAATGAAAATAAAAGAGCTAGAAATGTAGCTCAGTAGAACCCAAGGTTCAATCCCCAGTACACTTGCACACACAAGAGAGATGACAATTGCGATTCAGTAGGTTGGGAGTGTGGTCCAAATATCTGTTTTGGAAAAGGTCTATGAAAAACCTTTGATGAGTCCAACAGTTAGGAAATAGATTCTATAGAAATTCCAATTTAGTACCATCATTTTCTCCTCTGAGAAGTGTTCGTAATTATCTCCAATATGAAATAATTTCATTCTTATAAGATTTCTCTCTATTTCTTAATGTGTAGAGTAATGACAACTTCTTGTAAGAATACAGAAACTGAGCCAGGCATGGTGGTGCATGCCTATCATCCCAGGGACTTGGGAGGCTAAGACAAGATTGCAAGTTTGAGACCAGACTCAGCAACTTAGTGAGGATTTCAGCAATTTAGTGAGAGCTTGTCTCAAAATTAAAAAAAAAAAAAAAATGGCTAGGGATGTATCCCAGTATCCCAAACAAAACAAAACAAACAAACGAAAAACCCAGAAACAGGTACTGTAGTTTTTTTTCTTTTTTGATTCAAGGACAAGAATTAATGTTTATTCCTTTCCCATATACTTTATTTGTTGAAGGACCAAATGAAAATTATGCCTGACTTTCCTCATTGATAGAAAACGTACATTAAACTAAGTCCTAAGGCAGTTTTAACTTTTTGTTAAAACACAAACTACTTTTTAAACATATGTCCATCTGAACAATTTACAGCAACTACCCTTCCCACCATTCAGAAGAAGAGGACAAATGTTTACTAACCTTGGTTGCAATACTGTTGCCTGAGAAGGGGTGAGAATATAAGAGAGGCTTCAGGGATGAGGTCTTTGGGGACAATGAGCTGTCTGACATGCACATAGACAACACATCCCTCCACCTGTTCTCTCTGCAGTGGGAATAGCAGAGCCTTTTTAAACCATATATGGACAACCTTGGACACGATGGAAAGCACAAAATCGTTAACAGGCCCACGTTCCTATTTATAAACACATTTGCTGTCTCAGAGCCTTATATTTTCATTAATAGGGATAATTGTGCTTTTTAGGTGCAAAGCATTGATCACAGCAGGAAATTCTTGTATAAAAAGAAGGGAAAGACATGAAGGATCACAGGAAGAAATAGATCATGTTAATATAATAAATTCAGGAGAGACAGGAAAGGCAACAAGATTATGGAAGAGAAAGATTAGTTTATGGAAAGAAGAACTTTGATAAGAAAGATAACAAACACACAGAGAATAATTCAGGGAGAATCATGGAGTGGTTTTCTTTCCATTAACCCAAATAATGAGTATAGCCAAGACCAAAGTAGGAATCTAACCAGGTAAATTCTAAGAATATTCTGAAAATTGCCCTGTAAATTCCTAAATTCAGCAATAGGGTACATCTTCCTTACAGTAACAACATTATATTAGGGAAGAATATTTAAATGAAAATTTAGTGGAGGAGTACACACATGTACCCATTGGGTACAAACATGTACCCAATCTCATGTTGGGCAACCACTTGGAGGGAAGATCTGAGCTGACAGGAAGTATACTACATTGTATAATATTTGATATTCACTGAACAGTTATTTCATGTGAGGTAGAGCTCTAAGTTATTTGTATGTCTAAACTTTTAATTCTCATAAAAACATAATGAGATTACTTATACTTGAAATACCCATTCTTCAGATAAAATAATCTGATGAAAAGAAAGATCCACCAAATTATCCAAGATCACACACCCGTTGTGCAGATACTGAGCATTTGACTAAAATAATACAATTATTGAATATAAAAAACAATTTTTCTGCAATGTGAGTTTTTCTACAGTGTTCTGGATTGTTTTATTTGAGTTACCTTAGGGGGAAAAACAATAAAATCATGGAAGATTATGGGAAATTGGAAATATCTCTGATTATTAAATTTTTAAATAATTACATTGACAGGTTAATTCTTCATATACTGACAGAAAACAGCTTTTCCATCCACTTAAAAACAAACTGGTAGAATATTTTATTCTTTAAAACTAATAGTCAACATCATTTTACCATCTAAATAAATCAAGTCTTATTTGATTTATTCTCAGGTAGAAAAAACTTTGAACTTTGTGACCCTAACTACTTTACGTTATCTGGCTATCTTCCTCTTTCCTTTCTTTTTTTCCCTTCCTGTTTTCACAGAATAGTCTAGGATGGCAATTATAGTAAGCATGCTGATATTGCTATCAAACAACACCATAAACCATAAGGTGAACAGACACTCTTTTTCTTTTACCAATTAGCTGAGATTTTTAGACTTTCAGCTCGTTACAATGTATAAAAGGGGCACTAATTTACAGAGCTTTCTATTTATAGATTTTATATATCAGCACATTATAGAACATTACTACAGATATAGACACCCTGCAGATGGGGTTCCATCTGTTCAGGCTGACTTTGTGGCATGCTTATGAACAAAGCCCAGACATCAACCTTTTGAGTTGCTGCTGACTTAAAAGTGCACTGCATTTCAATGTTTTGTTTGCCTTGAATATCATTTTCCTTTACTTGCAAAAGAATTGTTTTGCTGAAAGATGTGCCTCCACATACAATGTGTTACTTTGAATGGCTATTGCCAGTTACATTTTTTACATGAATTCTAAATGTAAATTTATTCATTAGAAGTTCTCTTGTTTGCACTAACATTTGAAAAAAAGTATGTTTTAAATCAACACAATGGAAGCATACATGTTGTCTTACTAATATTTTTATTACTTTAATTAAAACTATCCTTTTTACTAACAGCCTTTTAGTACCAACTAAATTGACACAGCATTGCATTAAAAATACGATGGCAAAAAGGTAGTTAAAATCTCCAGAACACATCAGCACAAACATGTACAAAGCCAGAAACATTATGTCATGCTCTGTTGTCCCAAGAAGCAGAAGTTAAATTAGGATGGATTATATCTAGACTCCCTCCTCAATCTTTTGCACTTTGTTTTCAAAGTAGTTTAGAACAACAGCAAACAAAACAAAACAAAACCAACAGAGATGAAATTAAGAAAACTTCGTCTTTCGCCTCTGCTAGAAGGCCTACTTGTTTGGAGAGGAAATTCATGATTCAGAAGGGAAGCTTTTATGTCAGCTCTTTCACATGTAATGAATGTACAGTAACATGCTAAGTGTTTGGGATGCAATAGGGTGTACTGTATAGGATGAGAGATATATAAGGGCTTACATTATATGAATAAGCAAATGCTTCCACATCGAATGAAGTTTTGAACTTTTCCAGCTCAGAGATTTCTTGCTTTATCATTAAGAATCCTACACAGTCACTTTCCCCCATCTGAGAATAATCTGTTCTATCTGTTCTAAAGTATTCTTTTCCTGAGTGGATAAGAATTGCATTTTTTTCAATCTTTCCGCCTCAATTTTTTATAACACATACTATTTTTCTCAGGAGTTCATAAAGAGATTTCTCAGTCCCACTGCCCTGCCAATGAAGAAATAGTATCTGATATTCCTGGATATTACTAATCATACAAATAATATCACTTCCTACCTATCCCCTCCACATAGACATACAAACATCATTCTCTTTGAGATTTTTGTTCTATCACCTAGAAAAAAATTTGGTATTATTGGATTTCCTTCCTTTTTTCCCTGTTAGGTATTTTAAAAGGTCTGAGCTTAAGGGCATCCATAAAGACAGATTTGATTTTAAGAGAGGCAGTTTAAGGTTTGTGAGGGGAAGGAGCCACCTAACAAGAAACTAAACAATCAGCATTACAAAGGATGTGTTTCAAACCTAGACTTGCAGATATAATTGGCCATTGTCCTAACAGAAACAGCTCTCTAAACACATTGTTTCAGTTCCTCAATTTCAATCCAGTGGTACAGAGCAATAGAAACAACAAAATTTGAAATCATAGAATCCTATTTGAATCCAGGTATTTGCTGGGGTTTTTTTGTTTTTAAACTGTCTTACCTTCTTACACATGTAAGCCTTGTTAGAGCTCTGGATTCTCCTACATTCTGCAACAACATTCCTGTTTGTTGTCCTAACACCTTTATTTCCATCTCCCTAACTCTTATTGTCATGGAATGTTTTATAACTTAGTACTGTTGGCCTTTCATATCTATGCATTCTACATCTATAAATCAAACCAGTTTTAGGTCAAAAGTATCTAGAAAAATAAATTCATCTGCAATAAACGTTTACACTTTTTTTGTCATTATTCCCTAAACTACATAGTGAAACAGATCGTTCGTTACATTGATATAGGTATTATAAGTAATCTAGAGATTATTTAAAGTATATAGGAAGAGGTAAGTAGGTTATATGTAAATACCATGCCGTTTTACACAAAGGACTTGAGCATCTTTAGATTTTGGTATCCATGGTGATTCTGAAACCAATCCTCTATGGGGACCAAGTGATGATAGTATATGCACAAACACATGGTATATTTAAATCATTAAAAACTTCATTATAAATTAATTTTGATATATGTTGTGCTATTTCTAAATTATCTATTATGCTCTCCTGATATAAACTTTTCCTTTATCAATAATAAGGTGATAGTTTTTAACACCTCAATGTTTAATAAAAATAGCAAATGATACATGAAATCAAGACTATATGCAAATTCTCTTTTAACAAAATGTATCTATTTTATTGTTAATTATTAAATATATGAATAAAACTACTGTAAGAAATTAAGTATAATAAATTTATTTTTAAAATAAACAAAATTGTAATAGTAAAGGGCGAGCAATTAAACATACTTAAATAAGAATGCTTCTGTTTTGAATGTAGCAAGTGGCAAAGAAATGTTTCTCCATTCTAATGAGAAAAACATGGAAATGTTAGTTTGATATAAATTTATAAGAGTTGTAGAATTTATACAAACTTAAATGAATTAAAATTTCAGAAATGATCTCCTTCTAGGACAGAAGAGTGTTTCTTTTTTTTTTTAAATTTTTCATTTAATTTTATTTTTGTTAATTTAAATAGCCACATGTAGCTAGTGGCTATTGGGCGGTGTAATTATGTAAGGGTTTTTTTTTTTTCCACATTTTTATTAATGCATTATAGTTGTACATAATGGTGGGAATTTATTGTTACATATTTGTACATGCACATAATATAACAAAATAACGCATTTAAATAAAATAAATTAAAAAGAAAAGAAACAGAAGAGTGTTTCTGTTGCTCTTTTCTTTGGCAGAACGGTGAGAAAGGAAGAAGTCAGCATTATTAGGGTTAAGGTACAATCAGATAAATATGTTTTACAATCTTTTAAGCCTGAGTGCTAAGATTCTTAGAGGAGTTCAAGAGAAAAGGGGTTTGTGCCCACTGATATCAGTTTCCCACAGATTTTCATTAAGTGTCACACAGAAAATAAGTGTTCAGCAGAAAGGCAAGAAAGACCCATCTGAGGACCCCAGGTTCTGAGATGGCAGGAAGTGACTACCTCTGCTTGGGAGAGAAGTCCATTGCTTATATAATTGATATAGATGCATACACTAGTATATACATAGACTTTTGTAAGTGAGTGTATGTACATGTTTGTAGAAAATAATAAAGAACTATTTCTCATCACAAGCAACTCAATTTCCTAAAGCAAAAGCTGATCTATAAAAGTTATTTTAATTCTAATAGTATTAATTAGTAGCAATAGTATTCTGATACTAGAATAACTAACACAACTATCATACTTTGATGAGGATAATTTAAAAATACTCTAACTCCTTTAAAAAAGAAAAGCAAAGCCAGGCTTTTGGAAAGAAGAGATTAGGTTAAATAATGTACTCAAAGTATATTATAGCAGAGTTAAGAAAGAATCTAGTCCTATGGAGCTGTCTGGGGCTGCAGCCTCTCACTTTTGGTGTGTATCACAATCATCTATCTGGAGAGCTAATAACAAATGGAGAGGTCCAGGATAGTGGAAGTAGCATGAGGTCTGGACATCTGCCTCAGCCTCTGGAGTCACTGGGATTATAGGCATGTGCCACCACATGTGGCTCAATTTTTTTTAATTTTTAAAAAAAATTTAAGTATTTATTAATTAATTTAAAATAATGACAATAAATCTATGATGTTTTATGAAATATAAAGATTATATTTAAAAAATAAAAAAGTAAAAAAATTCAGCAAAAATCTACTTTAGGTACTAGATGTTATTTTTTTTAAATACTTATGTGGTTTATTTAACTGAAATAAAATAATATTTATCAACTGATTAGTAACACTAGCACCTTTATTTTCCCTTTCTAAATTAGTAATGGAAAAACAATAGGTAGAGCTCAGTTGAGATTTAATCAATTTGGAATATTTAATTTTGAATTGTCAAATAATGTTACTTTTTAAGAAGAACATTCTCAAAATCTGTAAATTACATACTAAAAAATAAAGGCTCTTAAATCAAAAAAGTAAAATAAAATAGAATAAAAAATAGAAAAGAAACTTTAAAATATTCAGAATTATCCCAACTCCATTTTGTTCCTTAATCTTATTTTAAAATGGCTTAACAGCATAGCTTTTATTTCTCTTGTGTTTACATCATAGCTTTTTTGGGTATTCAGTTATTTTTTAAAACTAATAAACAGCAGAATGCATTTCCATTCATAGTACACGTATGGAACACAATTTTTTACTTCTCTAGTTGTACATAAAAGTAGTCACACCATTCATGTGTTCATACATGTACCAAGGGTAATGATGTCCATCTCATTCCACCATCTTTCCTTGCCCCATGCCCCATCCATTCCCCTTTTTTGTCTATGCCCTATCCAAACTTTCTCCATTTCTCCCATGTCCCCTAACCCCCATTAAGGATCAGCATCCACTAATCACAGGAAACATTCAGTCTTTGGTTTGGGGGCATTGGCTTACTTAGCATAATATTCTCCAACTCCATCCATTTACCTGCAAATGCCATGATTTTATTATCTTTTAATGCTTAGTAATATTCCATTGTGTATATATACCACAGTTTCTTTATTTATTCATCTATATAAGGGCATCTAAGTTGGTTCCATAGTTTAGTTATTGTGAATTGAGCTGCTGTAAACATTGATGTGGCTGTGTCACTCTAGTATGTTGTTTTTAAGTCCTCTGGGTATAATCCGAGGAGTGGGATAGCTGGATCAAAGGGTGGTTCTATTCCAAGTTCTCTAAGGAATCTCCATACTGCTTTCCAGATTGGTTGTACCAAATTGCAGTCCCACCAGCAATGTTTGAGTGTGCCTTTTTCCCAATATCCTTGCCAACAGTTACTGTTGCTTGTATTCTTAATAATTGCCAGTCTGACTTAGAGTAGTTTTGATTTGCATTTCTAGGTATTTCTCCATCACAGCATATCACAGACAATGATCTCATGGTGAGAACAGAAGATGGACAGAGATTTCCCCCATTCCCCGACCAGTGAATCCACCCATAAAACCACATGTGTAACCCATATAAACTGACCAGACTGCAAACACATATGCATAGATCTCTGCTTTTGTTCTTCTCCTATATAATCTTTTTGTTAACACTTTTGCATATTTTAATGGTGCATCACAGTTGTACATAATGGTGGGATTTGTGGTTACATATTTGTACATGCACACAATATAACAATATAATTTGACCAATATCATACCCCATCATTCCCCCCTTTTCTCTCCTCCTTCCTACCCCTGGTCCATTTCCTCTACTCTACTGATCTCCTGTCAATTTTTATGAGATCCCTACCAATAAACACACACCCCTCTTTTCTTTTCTTTTTTTTGGTACTGGGGATTGAACTCAGGGGTATTTGACCACTAATCACATCCCCAGCCCTATTTTGTGTTTTATGTAGAGACAGGGTCTCCCGGAGTTGCTTAGTGCCTCGCCGTTGCTGAGGCTGGCTTTGAACTTGTGATTCTCCTGTCTCAGCCTCCCTGAGTGCTGGGATTACAGGCTTGAGCAACCGTGCCTGGCTCCCTCTTTTCTTTTTTTCTCTGTAGCTTCCCCATGTGGAAGAAAACATACAACCCTTGACTTTCTGAGTTTGTTGCATTTTGCTTAAAATACTATCCTCAAGTTCTATTTTCTTGCAAATGATACAATTTCTTTGTTTATGACTAAATAAAATGCTAGTGTGTACACATACCACATTTTCTTTATCGATTCATCCACTGATGAACATGTAGGATGGTTCCATAGTTTGGCTAATTGTGAATTGTGCTGCTATAAACATGGGTATGCATATGTCACTGTGGTACAATGACTTCTTAAATGTTTAAAAAGGAGGAATGGGATAGCTGGATCTTATAGTGGTTTCATGCCTAGTGGTTGTACTACTTTACTATCCCACCAACAATATAAACATGTTTCTTTTCCTCCACATTCTCTCCAGCATTTATTTTTGTTTGTATTCTTTTTTAAATTGATTTATTAATTTTTAATTATCCAATAGATTCTATGAATATTGTTTAGAAAAGAATGAGTAGAAACAATACAATATAGATCTGATGAACTATAAACTATTCAATACATAAAACTACTCAATATATAAAGATTATATAAATTATTCTATATAAAGAAATTAAAAACAGTCTATAGAAGATGTAGAAAGAAGATTAAAAACATGAAATAGAATTAATCACATTTGTTTTCTGTATTTAACAAAAGCATTTACCAAATAAAATGAATGATAAAATGGAAAGAAAATCAAAGGAAAAAAGAGCATATAAATGGAAAGAATGTATAAAATTAAACAGGTTTTGAAACATTGTTTTAAAATTAAGAAACTGAATTCATGTTTCATTTCTGATATGTTAAGTAATCAAAAGTCATTAATCTTATCCTTACAGTAACAAAAATGTTTCAAAATCAAATTACATTTCTTGAATCCAACAATGCACTGCTAGAGCTGTCAACTAGTATATAAAATCTTGAAGAATGGCTGGAGATAGAATATGGGCTAATTTGAGATTAAAGAAACCTTGGAGACCTGTAGACTTAGGGAAACCCTCTCAGTTCCACAGTTTTCCTTCCAGATACCCTACCAGCTTCCTGCTGAAGATTCCAAAAAGTCTTCACGTCTCTGATAGGATTAGGTTGTGAATTTCAAAAAAAAAAAAAAAATCAATTAAGGACAAAGTTTCAAAGAAAAATATTGGGAAAATTGCAGTCAGAGACAGGAATAAGGGTGCCAGTGGGAGTGGTACACATTGATGACACACTTGTGAAAGTCATAGTCATAGTCCTCAAACATAGGCCCACTTAAAGACTGGATAAGGTTAGAAAAAACTCCTTATCCCATATCTGAACTGCACAACAGCAAGGATCTGGTATAATAACAATCAATTATGGCTGAAAGAATTGTAATACACAGATTATTTCTCCCTGAAGTAGTGTTTAAGGAAACTCAAACAGTGAGATATAAAAAAGTACAAGATGAGAACTTAAAACCTCTGGTACCTTTAGCTGCAAGCAAGCATTAAACACTAGACAAGTCCTTACTAGGTAAAATAATTACTCCTATCAGTAGCCTCTTTACCTCATTTTTTATTATTCAGTAAAACATGTCTGGCTTTCAACAAAGATATGCTGAAATGTAGTCTGATGATAAAAACCAGACTCAAATATGTCATACATGTTTTAATTGCCAAGTTTTAAAAAAAACTAAAGTAATTATTATTAATATGTTAAATACTCTAATGGGAAAAAATGTATACAGCATGTAAAAACTTTTAAACTATGTTAGGGAAAATGGAAACTTTAAGAATCAAAACAAAATTCTTTAGAAATTAAACATGCTGAAATAGGAAATAAGAATGCCTTCTGATGCCATCAATTAAATTGTGGCCAAGGAAAGAAACAATGATCTTGATGATAAGCTAATTAAAAATTTTCCAAATAAAAATACAAAGGAAATAAAAGCAAACCAAGAACTGTGGGACAATATCAAAGGATTAAGCATGCATAATTAGAATACAAAAATAAGAAAGGAAAACAGAGCAAAAAAGATTTGTAGTAAAACTCTCTGCAAATCTTTCAAAAACTAAGGTGAGATAAAAAGCACAGATTTTGAGAGAATATCAAGTAGAATAAGTACCAAATAGAAATAGGCAAATAAATAAATACCTAGTCATTTTATATCCAAATTACAGAAAAATACAAACAAAAAAAGTTTGAAAGAAGAAAGAAAAATAATTACCTTACTTATACAACTATAGAGGAATAAGCATAGGAAATTCATTGGATAGCACAATAACCAATTTTTATCTTCAGCTGATGTTCCTAACACAGTCCTTTTCTCCATTGTAGGCATAGCCCTGAGCCAAGATCCATGTGAATTCCACAATTTGAGTATTTTTTAAATTCAATCTGCTAGTGTATGTCTTTTAATTGATAAGTTTAGGCCATTAACATTCAGAGTTGTTATTAAAATATGACTTGTATTCCCATTAGTTTTAATGTATTTTTGCTTTTTAACTTTACTTGGTTTCTCCTTTGATTGGCTTTGCCTTTAGTGTAGTTCCTCCCTTTGCTGATTCTCATTTCCTCTTCATGGAATATTTTGCCAAGAATGCTCTTTAGTGCAGGCTTTCTTGCTGTAAATTCTTTTAACTTTTGTTTATCATGGAAGTTTTTTATCTAATCATCAAATCTGAAGCCTAATTTTGCTGGATATATGATTCTTGGTTGACACCAATTTTCTTTCAGAGCTTGGTATATGATGTTCCAGGATCTCCTGGCTTTTAGGGTCTGGTTGAAAAATCTGCTGAAATCTGAATTGGTTTCCCCCTGTATATAATCTACTCCTTCTCTCTTGCAGCTTTTAAAATTCTATCCTTACTGTGTATGTTAGACATTTTTATTATAATGTGCCTTGGTGTGGATCTGTTGCAGTTTTGTACATTTGGTGTCCTGTAAGCCTCTTATATTTCATTTTCTAATTCATTCTTCATGTTTGGGAAATTTTCTGATATTATTTCATTAAAGAGATTGTGCATTCCTTTGGTTTGTACCTCTGTGCCTTCCTCTATCCCAATAATTTTTAGATTTGGTCTTTTCATGTTATCCCATAGTTCCTGGATGTTCTGTTCATGGTTTCTTACCATCTTCATTGTGTGGTCAACTTTATTTTCAAGATTATATATTTTGTTTTCATTGTCTGAGGTTCTTTCTTCCAAGTTCTCTAGTGTGTTGGTGATGCTTTCTATTGATTTTTTTTTTTAATTTGGTTTATTGTTTCCTTCATTTTAAAGATTTCTGCTTGGTTCTTTCTCAGTCTCTCTTTCCTGAAGTAATCTTTTGCTCCCTGTATTTGCTCTCTTATCTCTTTGTTGGAGTGATCAATGGTTGCCTGGATTTGCTCTCTAACCTCTGCATTGGATTGATCAATTGTTACCTGTATTTTCTCTCTTATATTATTCTATTCTGTGCTTCACAGATCATTTTAATTATATATTTTCTGAACTCCTTCTCTAACATTTTATCTACTGTGTTATAAATGGATTGTATTGTTGGACCATCTTGGTTTGTTTGGGGCATTTTCTTTCCTTGTTTTTTCATGTTGTTCATGTGTCTTCCTTTCTAGCAATGTGGATCTGAGGTATTACAGTTTCTGCCCTATAATCTTGCAGTATCCCTGAAGATCACTGATACCTCATGTAGCCAGGCCTGCAGGGACCTTGGGGATGATCTTCCTGGTCCTAGTTATTGACTGTAGATGAATGCACACAGGGACAGCCACTGGTTAGTAGATTAGGGGGCCATAGCACAGTGGGTCTCCTATTTAATCTTGAGCTATTTTCAGTGCAAGAAAGACAGATTTCTAGTCGAGCTATTTTCTTGGTTTGGGCCAAACAAAAAATAAATTTGCTTTTTTAAAATTTCACTATTTCTCTCTTACATTTTTCATGTGCCAGGTGATCAAATCAGTTTTATTAGGATAACTGAATTCAAGCCTCTGACTGGGGCCGCCAGTAACAATACCTACATAGCTTGAGAGACATCTGGATGGAGGAGAAAACTCAATATTATTAATTTGCCAATTCCTCCAAACCTCCAATAATGATATTGATTGTTCATTATCTCAATAAAAACAGAGGTAGGTGTTTTTTGTTTTTGGGATTTTTTTTTTCTGGTACTACAGATCCCTAGCCCTTTCTTTATTTAAAAATAGATATGGTCATTGTGCCCAGCCTAAAGTTAAAAAAAAAAAAAAAAAAAAACTTAGAAAAGTTTTCTCTTTAGTTTTTTGAAGAAAAACTGAGCTTAAAAAAATATGGGTTTGTTAGTGCTTGAGAATGCCAAAGCAATTTGGAAAAGAAGAATAAAGTTTTAAACCAAGAAGAATATTTCAACATACATATTTGCAGCACTGGTTCAATAAGACATTCCATAAGAAATTGAGGTATAGTAGTTAAACCAGTGCAGTAACATTAGCATATTATAGCTTCTGTTCTAGAAAAAAATTCACTGTGTACACTTATATTTTCTAGAGCAGTAAGGCAGTAAAAGATGATCGAGGCAAGGTCTAATCAGTGTTTCTCAAACTTATTTGAATACAGAAACTATACTGTATTCACTTAATTTCTATGAATACCTTTTAGTATGAAGGTTAATGGCATATTATTTAAGGATCATTGCCATATATTTTTGTAACTGGAAAAAACTAATACCAAGATAATTATAAAGGGAATGAGCATGCTAAAATATTTCATAATACTACAGTGTCTGCAATGTGTTTTTTTCAATGCCGTAACTATAGACTTTGACTCTTGTTTATAAGAAATATTTTATTAAATTTAATGAAATGAGCAGTTGCCAAAAATCCACTTTTGACCAGTTAGACTGAAAACGTGCTTGAGTCACACCGACTCTCAACCTTAAGAATTATCTTTTTTATTTTTATTTTTTGATATGGAGTTTGAACCAGGAGCACTTAACCACTGAGTCACATACCCAGCCATTTTTATTTAGTTACTTTTAAAATTGGAAAAAACAGGGTCTCATTAAGTTGCTGAAGGCCTTACTAAGTTGCTGAGGTTGGCTTTGAACTTGGAAACCTCCTGCCTCAGATTCCTGAGACTCTGGGATGACAAGCATGCACCACTGTGCTTGGCAAGAATTATCTTCATAAAAGAAATAGTTCTGAAATATCTGCATCCTAGGAAATAAATAGCTTTAAAAACTATGACCAATGTGTTTCTTCCATTGAGAGAGGTTAGTAAGAAAGCCACTCTGGTATTAATGGACCAACTGGACTAGGCTATTTTACTCTGATATTTGGCCAAAGACATTTGTATTTTGATGAGAGGGTATTTGAGGGTGGTGCTATGGGATTTAAGTGAGTGGGCATTTTGTTTGTTTTTTATGTAGTATTGAACTCAGGGTCTCAAAAGTGCTAAGCAAATACCACACCACTGAGCTATATCTGCAATCCTTTTTAAATTTTATTTTGATACAGGGTCTCTCTAAATAGTCCAGACTGGCCTCAAACTTTGCAATCCTCCTGCCTCCACCTCCCAATTAGTTAGGATGACAAGTACTACAAACTTATACCAACATATCTCCTTAAAGTCAGTAGGCTTTGAGTAAAGTAGTTTACGATCCATAATGAATAGAAGTTCTCATGTAATCTGTTGAAAACCTTAATAGAAAAGGACTGATTTTGCCTGAAGAGGGAATTCTGCTTGTGAACTACCTGTGGAATATATTTTTTAAGACTGGATCTTACCATATTGACCTGGCTTGCCTGGAATTTATGATCCTCTAGGCTCAGCTCCTTAAATAAGTGGAATTACAGGTGCGTACCACTGCACCTGGCCCATCTCTGGATTTATTTATTTATTTGTTTGTTTATTTGTTTATTCATTCATTCATTTTTATGGCACTGGGGATTTATTCAGTGCAACATGTATGCAAAATGAATCTCCAACCTCTGAGCTATTTCCCCAGCCCTTTAAAAATCTATTTTGAGACAGTGTCTCACTGAATTGCCCAGGCTGGGGTTGCACTCACAATTTTATCTCACCTCCCTGACCCTAAGTAGCTAGGCACCACCACACTCAACTCTCCTCTGAATTCAAGCCACAATTCTTTCATAGATCTCTAGCCTGGTATTCTACCCTGCAAATATTGGATTTGTCAATCTCCACTGTTACGTGAGCCAATTCCTTAAAATCAATCAATAAATCAATATATTTATCTAATCCAAAACTTATTTCTCTGGAGAATTCTGTCAGCTACAACATACATTCCTACTCTTATTTCTCAAATATATCCTTCCTTTTATTAAATTTATAAGATATAAGATTCCTTTGAATGTATTATGTAAAATGTTGTTCATCACTTCCCTTGTCACTTTATGCATCAGCTCTGAAATCCAAGATGATGTACTTCTTAGGTACTAATAAAAAAAATAGAAAGCATGTATTAAATAATGTTTCTAAATGTGACCATTCATAAAAGCTTGTCATTGTGATCCTAGACAATGGATATTTCATCATACAATTGCATTTTGAAATTCTTCTAACTTGGGACAATTTACGCCTCACTATGAAAGAGCAGCAGCACATTTTGAAAGGGTTTTTTTTTTTATAGATAAAGGGCTCTGAAGTCTTTGAGTAAATGCCTTTGATGAATGAGCTTAAGGTATTGGACACTGTATTGTATTCTCTAAGCACCTGGTCAATCCCTCTGTGATGCAGTGTGACTCTACATAGTTCAGGATCAAACTTTGTAACCTTTCTAACTATTTATTTGACTAATTATTCTCACTCACAAGTAAGGTTTACAAGAAAGAATGTACAAACTGACATGATATTCTTAAGTAATACTAAGGTGATTTATTTTCTTTTCTTTCATTTTTTGGCTATTGGTTTGAGTTCTCTACATATTTTCGGTGTTAATTTATTACCAAATATATTGCTTGTAAATATTTTATCTTATGCCATAAGTTGCTTTTTATTTTGTTTATTGTTTCTTTTGCTGTTTAGAGGCTTTCTGGTTTGGTACAATACACACACACTTACATATATGTGATATGTATATACATACATATACACATACATATCATCACACAGTAAAGTGGATTAACCTGTCATGCCAACATTATTCAATAAATTTTCATTATAATATGTAGACAGATCTACTGTCTCAATTGTCTTCTGCATTATCACTACATAAATACAATCAGCAGGCAATGATTGGTCTGCTAGAAGCTGGTGGGTAATCAGTGCAAAATTAGAAAATGTTTTATAAGAGACATTACTAAAACTTTGTATGAAAAGAGTACATTTTGAGAAGAAAAATAAAGAAAGTAGTTTATATAACTATAAAACACTTGCTAAATATTAGAGTGACTTTTAACTAAGATAATTTCTGTTGTCACACATATCAACTCAATATCTGGGATGAAGATAAAGTTTTATAAAATTGAGTTAATACTTTCCAAGGACAGAAACTTGAATTCATTAGTGTATTAATAAAATATTTGTGGTGCATGTAGTAGAGGGTCCATTCTCAATCCATAAATGAATATTACCAGTTATTGAGCATCTATTATGCAGTAGGAGCTATATAGTACCTACATTACACTAAATGTTCTAGACATCCAAATATGTAAACTAGTGTAATATTACTTCAGACCAGATTTGATGTAAGTAGTAGTATTATTTCCAGTTTATCCATGAGGAAACTGAAGTACAGAGAAGTAAAAGATTTACTTATGACTCTTCAGGCTAGTAAAAACCGGTCAAAATTAAATAAATTTCTTGGTAGCCACACTCCCAAAAATATCTTAAAACAAAACATCAAGTTCTTAATAATATTGCACTAAATTGGGTTTAATTTTACTATGTTTACAATTTTAAATTTTGGTTTTGACTGTTACATATATTTTAGTTTGAATCAAGGAGAAAAATGAAAAGACAAAGTAAAATGTCATTATTTAGCAAAACGTTTCAAACCCAAATCACTGGGGATAGGAATTAAAAATCTTTAAGAGAATTTGTAACCGCAAATACCTATTAAGCTGCTCATGCAATTATTTAAAAATATATTCCAGAAAAAACTATGAAGCTGTTTTCATTTTCAGTATTTTCATTTGTTTAAAAAAATAATTTCTCATCCACTTAGATATTATCACAATTCATTGTTTTGTGTGATTTTATATGTTATAGAAAACACAAAAGCGCATAGTTTCCTTCAATTTAAATCTAACATCTAAGTGCTGGAATCATAACTGGGTGGTATAACACTTGCCAATCATGTGCAAGGACCTTGGTTTGATCTCAACACTGCAAAAGGAAGAAAAAGAAAAAGAATTAACTGATTAACATGTTAATAGATCATAGTGTTTCCAAAGTATACAAAATTATTAAGATTTTGTAACAATAGAAGCCAGATAAAAATTTAATGTCTTTCAATTATAAGTTTACTTTTTCTTTTCAGCTCCCTGAGCTTAAATTCTAAAGTTTATTTTCCACAATTTACAAAATCACAGTGGAGTAATCTTAGGAGGAAAAAAATCCATTTCAGTAGCTGTTCTTATTAATTTCAATTTACTTATAAGTTTACTTATGAATCATTGCCATGAGAAAATAAGATTCCACATTGAAAGATTTCCACAATGGGTTAATTTCATTTCTGGAATATCAATTGATAAGCTCAATTAAAACACTCTCCCTCAACAAAATTATGAGCAAAGTCATGAAAGTCTCACATCTCAGAATTCTGGAATTTAATTAAAGTAACAGAGCATACTGAAAATCTAAAATAAGCTATGAAGCCTAAGTAAAGTCAACAAGATCTGAAGTGCTTTGACTTGTGACTGATGTCATGTCTCCTTCCTCTGCACATCAGTGGTGACATAGTCACAAACCAGAAGCCTTGATTCACACTAAGAGTAGTTCTGAGCTGTGGTAAAATCACGCTTCTGAGTTAATATTTTGCTCTTTTATTTTGTCCAGACTTGAGATTTCATGTAAAATCTCCAGTCTAAGAATACATGTATATGTGGTTTGATTTAGAATCAGTTCAATAAAAACAGCCCTGCCCTAGGACATCATTGAAACAATAGAGCATGCTGGCAGCATTGATGTTGCCTATGGTTGTGATTTCAGTTTTAGCAAACAAGAACCTGGAGAACTAGACCACCCTTAGAGATTCTGAAAAACTGTGACCTTTTCCTGGAGATCTAAAAAAATGTCACATGCCCAGGAAAGACTTCAAAAAGCAGAAGGCCCCATTTAATCACTATGACTGTCTTTGAAGCCCTGTGCAAAGAGGAAGTTAAAGCTAAGTCTATTTTGCAAGCTTCTTAAAGTCTAAACATGATGATCCTCTTGACTAAGACACAGGACAAACAGGTGAGGCATTTAGAAAATCTTCTGACCAATCTCTTTGCTGATACAGAGGTGACCATGAGGCACTCAGGCTTAAAAATCAATATAACCTTAAAAAATAAAATAAAATGCTAGCAAATAGCTCAATGCACACACAGTATAAGAATAAAGAATCTAGAAAATTAGCCCAGGAAAGCTGCTGAACAAATCACTAGAAACAAGACAAACAAGATCAATGACTAATTTAGAAATAAGAAAACAAAGACAAATTTTCAGTAGGATGATGCTGTTATCAGATGTGCTACAATATGTTACCTACAATGTTCAGTTTTTAAAAACAAATTATAAGAAGCTCAAAGACATAGTAAAATATTCTAGAAATAGACTGGTGAAAAGCAGCTAACAGAAAATATCCCAAAGCAGATTGTTATTATGGTATTTCTTTCCATGGAAATACTTCAACTATCCTACTAAAATAGACATGCTGATCAGTTTTTATTTTGCCTTTAGGAAGTTAAAATCCTGACAGATTGACAAAACAACAGATTTGAGATCACAGATGAATTAAAATGAGTAACTTTGAAACTAAGTCAATAGAAATTATCAAGTTTGAGAAGCAGAACAAAATATGAGCAGATGAATTAAAATGAGTAAATTTGAAACTAAGTCAATAGAAATTATCAGGTTTGAGGAGCAGAGCAAAATATGAGCAGAGTCTTAGAGTCATGTGGTTTCAGATTAAATATGCCTGTATGCACAAAGACTATCAGAGAAAAGGGTGGGAAAATATCTGAAAGGTAATCACCAAAACTCTTCCAAATAAATGAAAGATATCAATCTTCATATTTAAGAAGCCCCACAAAATTATTTAAGTAGAAGGGAAGAACTTACATTTAAGTTTCTTAGAAAAAATAAAAATTGAATTTCCATCAAAAACCATGGAGATTAGAGGACAATGAGATAACATAGTTGAAGTGTTAGAATACTGTTAACTGAGAATTCTATATCCAGCTAAACTCTCCTTTGAAGATTAAAGAAAAAAAAATTAAGACATTCCCAAGTAAACAAAAACTAAAAGAATTCCTTGCTTGTAGACCTGCCCTGCATGAAAAGTTAAGGGTAGTTTTTCAGGTTGAAATAAATAACAAACAAACAATAAAAACTGCATGATAACTCAAATTCATATCAAGAAATAAATCACATCTATGGGGAAAAAACAGCTCAAAATACATAGAATGGAACTGTTCTGTTGGGGGAGCCCTAAAATGTTTTTACATGAAAAAGAGGGGATCTTATGATAGAATTAAAAATTATTGGAATTTTAAAAAGAAATTATACCATTGAAGTAATCACATAGGTAAATATCAAAGTCAATGTAAATACATTTTTGTTTGTATTCCTCTTTATTATCCTATTTAACAAAAACAACTGCAAATCAATAATTATAAAGTAGTGTTGAAAAGATTGTAATGTAAAAACATGTAGTTTGTTCACTAGTAGTATAAAATGAAAAAAACAGATATCAGGCAACACAATTTTATCACTTACATTTAACATTAGTCTATTTTAGATTTTCCAAATTATGATGCTATTTCTAACCCCTATAGAAACCACTAAGAAAATAGTAAAAATGTAAATGAATGTAGTAATTAAAATGATACACTAGAAAATATCTATTTAACATGAAAGAAAGTGGTATTAGAGGGGGAAAAAAAGCATAATAAAAATGGAAAACAGAAAAATAGATGAAAACTCCACCATGTCTCATCAAAAGACAAAGAATACATTAAACATTATGATTCCACTTTACAATCTCTTTAAGACATGCTTTAGATTGAAATAACAAAGAAGTTAAAAATAAAAGGAGGAAGAAATTCCATCATGCAATTAGTAAACTAGAGAGCTATACTGTCCATACTAATATCAGGCAAAATAGATGTAAACAAAAAAAGTTGCTATTGACAAAGTCCATAATTCTGTAATGATAAATAGATCAATCTATTTGGAAGATGGAACAACTGTAAATTATTCATCAAAGTCCCAAAATTCTGTCAGTAAAACCTGGCAGAACTGATGGAAAAAGAGACAATTGAACGAAACTATCTGGAGGCCTCCATACTCATTTTCAATACTAGATGCAATCAGTAGACAGAAGATCAACACAGAAATAGAAGACTTTAACAATTATCGTGATCATTCCCCAGAAGCCAAAAACACTCACACCCAAATTTGTTTCTGATGAGACTGACAATAGCTGTGTGCAAAAACAAACGAACAAACACGTTTCTGTATGTAGGTTTTCTTTTTGTATTTCTTTTTTTATTTCGTTCTTTGTTTACTCTATTGGGGTTGTTTGTTATTTTTCAATTAATGCATGTTACTGCTATAAATGTAGGAAATATAAACATTTGTATTATTTATTTCAAGTCTCTCTCTTTTTCTTTCTTCCTTTGACTGTATTGAGAAATAACTTGTTTTGGAATAAATTTATCGACATTTTCATTTATGGGCTCTGGCTTAAATTTGTCTATCTACCCCTTTCTCCCAAGGTTCACATGTAACTGCCTATTTGATATCTACCATTGGATATGACACAGATACTTCTAGTGTGTCATCTCATCAGCCTTACCTGTATCCAGGGACCTTGGTAAATTGTTTCTCCACTTTCATTTTGTTTAACAAGTTAGTTTGATCTTATCCCAGCCAATGGCTGAGGCACAAATTGTACAAAGTATGACCAGAGAGTGGTTTCCCACCCCAGAGAGTCCCTCCTATCATTGAAGCATAAACGAAACTAAGATGGTCTTGATATCTATAAATGCAAAGTTTGGATGTGTGGAGTAGCTACATTGCCCTTGAGGTACATCTGTGATAAGACACATGGAATTGGTGGATAAGAAATTTTCCCTTCTTCCTTCTCATCTGTGGTGCTTTATTCTACATGACCTCTTGGTAGTGCTTGATCCAAGAGCTGGCCAGCTCACTAAAGCACTGGACATTTCTTCTTGCTCCTTTCCTACCTTATTCTCCTTTCTTTCACATTTTTTTCTCAGTGAATGTGTTTCCTAGCATCACATTCACACATATTTTGTTTCAGACTCTCATTTTGGGAACTCTTATACTAAGATAAATATCTAATAAAATCTCATTAACATACCCAAAATTAATTATTAATTCCCCCAAAGCTATTTTTTCCAATATTTTTCCCTTCTTAATAAAAATAAATTCTATGTTTCAAGGGCTGAAAGCCCATGATTTTGAAGTAATCCTTATCTTTTCTCTTTGATTCATACTCTACACTTAATGCATTAGCAAGTCCTGATACATGTACTTTCAAAATATATTCTGGAAAAACAAATTTCTCTTTGTCAATACCACAGTTGTCCACATTCAGATCACCATCAATGATCACTGGGATTTTCTTTCAGTATCCTTCTTTCTGATCTGCTTGTTTCTGTTCTTATAAACACTTTCTACTTTTCTATGCAACAGAAGAAAGATCCTTTTAAAAGTTAGGTTGTACTATGTCACTACTCTTCATACAACCCTCAAAGACTTCACACTTGCTCAGACTGAAGCAAAGATCTTTCCTACAGCAAAGCTCTACTTATTGTAAACCTTGTTATTCTCTAACCTCATTTCCCTGCTACATATACAGTCTTCACTCCCAGTTACAGATCTCCTTAAAAGCATGCCAAATGTGCTCTTCTTTTATGATGCTTTCATCTATTAGCTTGTTAAATAGATATTCACTATTTTTTGCATAGTGTTTGACACATAGTAGAACATAATTATTATTTGTTGTAGCATTTTTTAGAATAGAAAACTTCTATTATTGCTAATACCTCAGACTTAGCATTATCAGTATAATGAATATGTGTTTTCCTTTGGATTTTATGTCAGGATAATATTAGAGATTAGCATGATACAGTGGTCAATTACTTGGAAAAAATTAGAAAAATTCTAATAATGATTTAAATGTTTAAAGTATTTGTTGCACTAACAGTCATTTTTTTCCACTTTTTAAAAAGATTGTCATCATGTATTTGGATCAAAGAATATGTTCTAGTTATATATTTTTGGACACATTACTACCTCTTCCTTTCTCTCTTTTCAGTATTTCCATTATCTAATTGGTGCATACATGCCTAGTCCTTTTTGTTTCTTCCTTTCTTCTAGCATTTATTATGTTGATTCTTTAAAAAGCCTCTATCATCATTCTTTTTCAGGGCTGTTTTTCACATTCCAAGGCTCCCTTCCATTTTCTATTTTCTTCTGTGAATACAATCTTGGGGTTTCTCAGTGTATGATGTCAGGGTTT
>CM053399.1:146767092-146790068 GCA_028644305.1 Xerus rutilus
TTATTTAAAAAGGGGTAACACAGACTTCTCCCAGGAGGGAGAAGGGGGCCATAGCTGGTATCCTGTATCCCAGGAAGTACATGTGTGTTGCTTTTTTATATGTCCTAGGCTTCCTTTGTTCTTCTGCTCTCTTCCTGTTATCTCTCTCCTTCCTGCCTACATGACTAGACCCAGAATATTTGGTGGGATTGCCAAAAAGATGAAAAGCACAAAGATAGGGCAAAGGGCTCAGGTGGAGTGATTTGGGAAGGAAGAGGGGTGTAATTAACAACTCCCTATAGGGAGAAATAATCCCTGGGACAGGTTACCTTAGCAACTGGTTGAAGTAGGGACAGGTTATCCTGATAAGGGTGGAGGAAGGTCTCTGAAGGTATTAACATTTCAATATCTCTCCAAATTCCCAGACCCAAATTGGCCTCCTTGATCCCACCTGACACAATTTACCTATCTACACTGACTGCCTGTCTAATTCTGGCTTCAACATCAGAACTTTCTTAGCACAGCATACACTTCCACCTCCACAAATACTATGAATATAACTGTAGTATGTTACAGGAGAAGATAAGAAAGCAAAGAGATGATTTCAATGAGTTAAGGAATTCTATGGTGGCTCCAAAATTTGAGGAGAGAAATACAATTTCTAAAAATAGAAAGGATCAAAGAATGGAAATACTTTTTTGAAAAGAAAGCTATTAGCCAGGCGCTGTGGCGCATGCCTGTAATCCTAGCATTTTGGGAGGCTGAGACAGGAGAATCACAAGTTTAAAGCCAGCCTCAGCAATGGTGAGGCACTAAGCAATTTGGTGAGACCCTGTCTCTAAATAAAACACAAAGCAGGGCTAAGGATGTGGCTCAGTGGTCCAGTACCCCTGAGTTCAATCCCAGTAACCTAAAAAAAAAAAAAAAAAAAAGCTATTATTGTATTCTTGCTTTACTTCTTGATGTTACAGTGTAAGAAACATTTATTTAAATAATTTAAAAATTTCACTTATAGAGTATATATGAACATGATAAATAAAGATATTGACGCTGACAGATATATATCTTCTTTACCAAATTCCTATTTGTAAAAAGTCATAAAACCTGAGCTAATAACACAAATGCGCTTTTGTTTGCTTAAATTAGCAATAAAAGTGTTCTCATGTATAGAAAATGGAAGTCCATCAACTTCCACATTATATCCATTTTAGCAGCAGTAATAAATATGGATAAAAGTAAAAAGCTCATCATTTGACTGGAAATAATATGGTGGAGATTAACAAAGGCATTCTTGTAATTTTTAATTTCTTTCCTCTTCAATATGGCTACCATATTTTTGATGTTTTCATTTAAAATTAAAAAGCTTCCTCCCCCCTCCACACATCCGAAGCCACATTCAATATTGCCATCATGAATAGTACTACTGCGGATAGTCATTTTGTATTCTCTCAGCATGATAGAAAACTAAACATAGGGTCACAAGATGAAGACAGTATGATAGACCTTATTGCTTTATATTTTATATTTCTACCTAAGAATCTAATAAAATAGAATAAGATGAATAAAATAATAATACAAGAAATAACTAAATAATTAGCAAAAAGTAGTCATAACAATAGTCATCATTTTGTCACCTGATTTAAATGAAGGAGTTTTAGGAGATGGTAAAATTTACATTTGAAATCACTCCCTAGGCTCTTTTTTTTTTTTTTTTTTTAACAATACAATGCAAAATGGTGGGGTAGGGAAGAAAGGAAACATCAATTTTGATTTTTTTAATGGAATTTCAAATTGAAAGGTGTAAATTTTTTTATAATATTAGAGAATGGTGTTTGCTAAACAGAAACATGAGGTAAAAAACAGTTTTGTTAATGTAATGTAATAATAAACTGGTTTCATTTTAATTCATATCCTATTATTCATGTAATTGGTTATAATGATTTTAAAAAATCATTAAAATAGAACATTAAGACATTATGAGATGAGGCATGTAAACTAAAGAATAATCTAAAAGAATTATCTTTAAGGATAAAACTTACTTCTGAGCAGTCTGACAAAACATACAAAAAGAAGAAAAAAGTACCCTTAAATTTTATTCATGAATGAAGAGTTGCCAACTTATTAAGATTTTTTCAATAAATTTTATCAGCAGTAAACTGTTGGCTAATTTGTCCTGTACATCTTCATGAGAATTTTTGAATAATATGAAACATATTTTTCATTGTTGTTTTATAAAAATGTGTACTATTTATTTATTTATTTGATAAATAGTAAGAATAAAGTTAATCATGTCAACTCGTGGCTTATGGAATACATTTCTAAGATGTACAAAAATGTATTTGAAGCATGTATTTTCTGCTCTTTCATTTCTAGGGTAAAGTATAGACAATTAAAATTGTAAGCTTATTGGCATATTTTTGGACTAAATATTAATATATTAGTTTACTGGATGAACCTTTTATAGGATCAACTTATGAAAAGATTTGGCACATTTGATAATAGTCTAACATACAAATTCCTTATTAATGATCGTAAGCAGATCCATATGCTTTAGATGCTGGTGTTATCACTCATAATTTATTTGAAGTATTTAAATTTTTGGCTCCTAATTTTTTCAGGAGTGCCAAGACCTTCCTTCCTGAACAGCTTTAGTTCTGCTCCAGTGCTCCAACACATATATAGCTGAACTCACCAAATTGTGAATTACAGAGCAAGGATGAGATTAATCTGTTCAGGAAGATTGTAAAGGATTTGGTCTCCTACTGATTGCTTAGGATTACCACTTAATGATTGATTTTGAGCCAGACTAAAGTATTCTACACCTCTAGAGAGGGTATCATCGTTGTATTCCCCTAAAATGGATCCTAAAACAAAGACTAAGGTGCCAAAGTAAGAAATAAAGACATGAAAGGGAGGGAAAAAGTCCAATGTCAGGGTGAATTATCAAGGTCACTGCTGTAGACCTTAACTCCAAATTTTACCTGTACTTTTGGGGAGCTGTAAAACTGTACAAAATGTTTCATCTAAAATAAGAGAAGCTGCAGTCTAACTTATAGCCTCTGTCTGCCATTGTTTGAGGATTGTTCCTTTGTGACATTATCTCCACAGGACTTCTGGCTGCCCCTTGGTCAAATCAGACTAGATTTTGCTTGGTTATAATACAGGACGATTCAAGAAGCTTAAGCGTGGACAATAGGTGATTGAACTGAATATAACTGACATGAAGTTTTTCACCACAACTAAAGCTGAAATAAGAGGTGAACAGAGAGAATATGGCAGAAGTATGACCTGAGGTGAATTTTGATAGGAAAACACAATATAAGCTGATTTTTTGTTGTTGTTGTTGTTAGCCCATCTGAATGTTGAGAAGTACTTGTGGAAACAAAGACTTGGTCAAATATTGGTTTTTTTGTTTTTTGTTTTGTACTGGACATTAAACTCAGGGGCACTCGACCACTGAGCGACATCTCCAGCCCTATTTTGTGTTTTATGTAGAGACAGGGTCTCACTGAGTTGCTTAGCGTCTCACTGTTGCTGAGGCTGGCTTTGAACTCGCGATACTCCTGTCTCAGCCTCCCTAAGTGCTGGGAGAGTATTGTTAATATGTATTGTTCTTTCCAACAGTGGCAGTTGCTTTTGAAGTATTCCTGGAATGTGACACTAAGACGATGTTATCAACATATATTGTTATCTTATTGAATGTATATCCACTATATCTGAAAGATTTTTCAAATATAAACTTATACTAAACAAGTACACTTGAATCATTGCCGCGTTGCACACTATGATCCCAACACCTATGTTTAACTCTGCAGCACAAAATCGTAAAGAACTTGTTCTTGCATGAGGTAAAATAGTAGATAAAACTTAGCTAAATTATTCAACTGAGTTATTCAAGATACTAAATTAAGATATCAAAATTTGGAGCTGTGCAATAAAAAAATCACAGTGTAGCAAGGAAAGCTTTAGCAAATTGCTAGATTCATAATTTTGGAGAGAAAATAAACTGTAAATAATCATGATGAGCACAGTCTTACTCATATTTTTCATTATGAAGAATTATTACAAATCTGCATTATTTCTTTAGACTGGGGTAAATATCAATTATTTTGTGCAGTGAGGAAGTAAGTCTTTTTTAACTTTAAAATTAGCAGAAAGAAAAGCTCAGCAGGTTAAGAATTAACAGTCAAAGAAAGGCCATGTTTCCAAAATTAGGTAGGTTCTTTGGCACACTCATTTTATCTGTATAATTTTCCATTATTTAATATTCTACACTGAGGAAACATTTCATATAGCTTAATGAGAAACAAACTTAAGAAAAAGATCTCAATTTAACATCAAAGAACAATAGCTATATTTAGCTATTAGATATTTTTCTCCCTTTCAGAGACAACAAGTAAGTCTCTAACTTTGGGGCTATCACAAGTTAAGTTTATAGATGGACAAATAAACAATTATTGTAATAAAATATATTAAGCGGTAGGATACAAGGATGTCTTAAGCTCTATTGGTGGTTGAAGTAAGGCACATATAACTAACTCATGCTAGTATTTCAGAAAAAGCTTTGTGGTCATTTGTGAAAGACAAATAAGAATGATCCAGGTAAAGAGAATGAACGACCGTCAATGTAGAAGTAGTAGTAGATGCAAATATATAGCACCTGAAACATCACAACTTTTCATAGGTCTCCAAGTACAACAGATTCTGATATTTTCCCAAGGTAGGTTGTGTCTTATAGATTCTGTGGTCTGATTCAGAAGGCAAGGGACACTTTTTGAACCATAGCAGGAGATGCTTGTGGTAGGTATTAATAAGTTTAATTATTAGAATCACCAGAATAAGCCTGATTCAATGGATTCATCATTTATGTAAAATGATTTGCCTCCCAAAGCCCTCTTAATCCATGGTCATCAAGGTTTATAAGATATTATCCACGTCTGGGATTATTGTTTAGAGATTTTGGGGAAGCAGTAGTAGTAGTAGTATTCATTAATTCTTCTATTCAGTTTTCAACAAATGTATATTTGTTATCTTATGGTATTGTTCTAGTCATATCAATTTTATAAAAGCAACCTCTTAAATTTTTTCCCTTAGGGCTTATCATGAGCACAGATGTACTTAAAGATCAGAATGTTTCCATTCTCTAACATGTATATATATATATATGAAAATGAAATGACTTTATCAACTATTCTTTCAAATATACATAAATATGCATATATTCTTATTTCATTCTGTTATGGGTTACGAGTAAAAAAAGAAAACTATAAAAATTAACCTATGTTCTTGATTTAGCAAGGATTCACAATAACACATAGCTTCTATGGTATAAGCAGATCTTGCCATAAATTCAAAGCTTAAATATTTCAGTAATTTGGACTCTCCTAGAGATTGAAATGGATATCAAATTAATTAAAGGGAAGGGAAATGGCCACCCAGTAGGCTAGTGGACCAGAAAAAGTGAATTAAAGGAACAGAGATTGAACAGTAAATGACAACCTTTGGCTAACAATTGTCCCACCAACAGCTAAGTGATGACTGTGGCGGCAATACTCAGTCACAGGCTTTACTGCTGGAACTGGACTCTTCAAACACATTTTGCTGTCTATGGAGCATCCAGTTACTGGCCATTTTTTATATTGTAACTTCTCAACGTATCTAGTCCCAGCCTAATGAAATAGATTTAACATTCATAGAATAATCGAATTCAGAAATTGGAAAGAAATTTAGAGGTCAGTTAGAATAATCTTCGTGGGGTTCAACTATTATTATTGATGCTTTGCTTGCAAGGTGCTGGGCTAGGAGTTATTTCGCTTGGTCCTCCTTCAGGGATCTGAGAAGCAATTCTAATCTGATTGTGATTATAAGTTTATATAAAAATAAAAGCTTGATATCCAGATTACTGATGTTTGAAATCTGGCTCTGATTTGAAATGTGATTTTAGACAAATTAAATGCTCTGTGCCTCAGTTTCCTTATCCTTAAAATAGGATGATAATGATATCTAACTCAGAGAGATTCTGGGAATTTGTAATGTATGTAACTTTCAGAGCATATTTCATGACATTCACTAATGTTCAGGGAGGGATAATTGTTATTTTTATTTGCGTTTACTTCATACTTCCTGTTTCTCAAGGCTTCTTCCAACAAACCTTCAGTGTTCTTTTACACCATCTCACCATGCAAAAGACAACATTAATAAATACTTGCTCTGTTATTGAAGAAAATGATGAAAAGTATCCTTCCAGTTAGTTTGGCTTGCTAGAAAATGTTTTAAATCATGGAATAACTTTTATCAATGAATCTCAGAAATTGAAATCTTTTAGTATAGTGTTATCTTAAGGGTGTCTTAGTCAAGTTATCACAGAATATTTAAAATTTTTATAATTTCATTTTTTTCATATTCTACCTTGTCAAAAATTGTGCAAATGATGAGATTTTAATCTAAAGATAAATAATATGCCGTTACAAGTACATACCATTTACAATGATTTAGAATCTAGAATCTAAATAGCTTCGTTGTAGATGAAATAGAAAAACAGTGAAAGCAGGGACCATCTATAGCCATTAATTGCTATGCTAATAGCACAATACCTGGTATATACTAGACTCTACACAAACATTGTGGAATTAGTAAATTAGCAAAACAGAAAATGTAAAATTTGTAACAATTAAACACTAATAAAATTAGTACTTGTATATTTCACTAAAGGAAGAAAACTGAAAATAACTTGATGAATTGTGTTGCTATTAGAATATAGATTCTTTTTTTTTTTTTTTTTTTTTTTGGTATTAGGGATTGAACTCAGGGGTACTCGACCACTGAGCCACATCCTCAGCCCTATTTTGTGTTTTATGTAGAGACAGGGTCTCACTGAGTTGCTTAGCACCTCGCAGTTGCTGAGGCTGGCTTTGAACTAGAATATAGATATTAAAATAGTCAATGCACTCATGAAAATAACTATTGTAGAGTTTTGTGAGAAAAGTCAAGTTGATACCTACTGAATATTTTTCTGCTAAAAATGTACATATTTAAATTTACAGCAGGTTTACTTTTGCTCCCAGAGCAGCTATATGCTCACTCTCTATTCTGTAAGTGATACATTTTTAAAAAGGATATATGAATGTAAAATATATTATCATCTAACTGCAAATGGAATATTTTATTCAATACTCTCATCTTAATGTTAAATTCTAACACAAATATTTACTTGAGGCTTAGCTGGGTGACAGATTCAACATATCCATTCTACAAAAACTAAGCAAACTCAAGTTTTTAAAAATTATAATTTTTCTTTACTTAAATGTTTTACTTAAATTAAAAAATGGCCATGCTGACAATTTATGGTATTCCTTTTAGAGTGACATGCTGTTTTTCTTTTCTGTTAATGATGAACTGACAAAGGGACTTTTTTCACCCATGCTTCATTTAACATTTGGCTCTTTTATACTTCATAATTTTATACATGAGTATAATAAAGCATATTTTATATTTTGGGATTTCACCATCACTTTGGAGGCTATACAACAAGTTAAGATATGTCCCTGCTGTGTTTAAAAATTAGATAATTTTAGCTATTGTCACTTTATAATATTTATATATTTAGTACACTATTTGATTACAATAGATATTTCACCGTGAAATATACAGAGATGCATCTGTAGCAACAAAAATAGATGCTTACATATAACCACAGATGGAATTATTTCCCTATGACCAGAAGGATCATAGGAAACATTTCCACAAATTTCAAGTCCATTTCTTTTAAGTATAATATATTTAAGTTGTTATTGTTCTCCATTATTCTTCCATTGTTTGCATTTTACTTTTCTGATATATTTTAATAACTCCTTTATATATTCCAGTAATTCTGAATTTCCCATGGTTTGTATCTACAAAGATATAATTTTCTATTCATATTTTATCCTCTTGTATTTTAATTATTCATATTTCTTTCAGGTCTAATCTCAATAGTTTTAATTTTTCTCATTATTCAAAAGCCCAAGAAAAAAAGTTTTTTGGTGAATTATATATTTTGCAATACAAATTTTCCAAAAACAGCATCTTTCCCAGGAATTTTAGTGTCTAGTTTTATGTCTGTCATACCAGAGAGGCTCAATAACTTCAATATATTTGGTTCAGAAATTATATTTGAGGGCTTATTGGGTTTTATATAAAATTTTATTGGAATTATTCTTAAGAGTAAATTAGGATTTTTATTATTTTTTGAAGAATGGGAAGACTGTTTTGCATAATTATAATTACAATAAATATTAAAATTTTCAATAATGGAAAAGTAAAAAGTGAAAGTCACCATAATCCCATCTGGGTTCTCATTTCTAACAAAACATCAAGGCCAACTGTTGGAAGAAAAATACTTCCAGACACTTTTTCCCATCTAAAATATCACCATAACATAACTTGTTTTTATCGTTCTGAAGTGTGAACTGAGTGAAGAATCTTTGGGTGATCAGTTGACCTCTCCTTCATTTCATGCAGTTAGAACTGTTCCACCCTGGGTCTGGCTGAAATTTAGGTACAAAAATATAATGTAGAAAAGGAGTTTAGATGCTGACATGTGTTGGACACAGGTAGTCTGTTCTACATTATGGAGGCTTGAGAAATATGGGTGGTAGAATATTTTCAGATGCTACATCACACAAATGAGAGTATATTTTTCTTTGGCATTATGGTTGCTCAAAAAGTGTATGTACAATTATTAGTTGAAAATAAGAGCTTCCCATCCTGAAAGAAAATTAAATTGTTCTTATATATAGACCATTTTTATTATCTTATTTGTTATATGCACATTTTTCTCATTATTTTTCTCCTATTCTGGGGTCTTGATTATAATGAAATGAGGATGCATACATTGAATATCATGTAGATTTTAACATATTGCCCTTGTTTCAAAATCAATTACTAGTTTTATTAAAGTAATTTCAGCTAATTATACTGAAAGTATGCCAATCATTTAAAAAGTCATTATAGATCAAACATTAGCAATCATTAATTACCTTGCACATACTAGCTGTCCAATTTTATTTAATTTACATGATTATTTGACTTACTAATATATTTGACATACTGAAATTGATTTTTTATATAGAATGGAAAAGTCAGTAACTAGAATTTTAAAAAAGTCTTTAGTATCTTCAAGAAATTATTATATAGTATCCTGGTAGTAAGTCATTAAAAGAAAGAAAATTATTTATCCTGTAGATTCAATTTTCCACATAGTATATAATTTTAAATATAAATCATGTTTTGAATATAATGGCACATGACCTGAATAGGCACTGAGACTATACTTGCATTTTGTACTATGGTCTCTGATACTACATAATTGTGCTTTCACATGGGCTATGTTTTTGCACACTATATCCAACCGTATGAGAGATCCTTAAAAGAATTCCTTAAGATAACTTTAAGAATGTTTAAAACAGTTTATGTAAAAGAAAAATATTTAAATAAATTTCAAAATGAAAAATTCTACTAGTACCCTGTCACTAGAATTTCTCCACAAAGACTACTGTGAATACTGTACAACATTTTCTTACCCAGAGTTAAATGTTAATAAATGTTTAAATTTATATAATGAGAACACAATATACCTTCCCCCAAAGGTATAAAATATAAAATATGTCATTAAATATCATTAAAAATTATATATTAAAATTCTTTAAATGAGAAAATTCATATATTTATCATTAGAAAGTTGATTTTGCAATATCTAAGCTATAATATTTCTTGACTATCTCTTAAAACTGTTTGCCAATTTTCTAGTATCCAAGAAATGATTATTAACCTTTCCTTTATATTACTTTTTCTGCTGTATTGCTCAAATTTCTTTTATTCCTATTTAGTCATATCTAATGAAACAGGAAACAGTTCCTGCTTCATCTGCCCTACTGAATTCTGTTTTATTGAGAAAGTTGAGTAGACTTTTAAACTAGAGGCCCATCTAACATGTCTCTCAAGATCCTTAGCTTTGCCCAATGCTTACAAAGGGTCCACTTTAGAAATCAACAAAAATATCATAACCACTAGTATTTACTTACAAAAAATAAAATTAAAAGTATTTCCTTTGTCAAAAACTTGATGTTTATTGACCTATCTTCATTGAAAACATGAATTATGCATTTGCTCTATTTTATAGAAAGGAAAAAGAAACTTGAACCTAACAACTATAGAATAAATCATTCAAAATCACTTGACTACCTTGAGGTAGAGAATGAATTTAAATCCTAAGTTAGTCTAATTTCAAAACATTTGTTCTTTTTGAGATATTATGCTATCTTCCAAATATGAGGCTGATTGTTTACCTAAAGACATGATATAGCACATATATTTTATAAAATTGTTGATATTTGGCTTCTCTCTTTTTTTTTTCCCCTTTGGTACTAGGGATTGAATTCAGAGGTACTTGACCACTGAGCCACATCCCCAACCCTATTTTGTATTTTATGTAGAGACAGGGTCTCACTGAGTTGCTTAGCGCCTCCCTGTTGCTGAGACTGGCTTTGAACTCATGATTCTCCTGTCTCAGCCTCCCAAAGTGCTGGGATTACAGGTGTGCACCACAGCCTATGGCTTGGCTTCTCCTTTTTAATCCCCAACCATTCACACCTTTTGTGCTTACTCTGCAGAGGCTGCTAAGAAAGCCTACACGTAACTTCTACTTTGAAGTCAGGAGAAAATTTAAACCTTACAAATATCTAGCCTGTGAATGACAACTTTCCCCTAGTTACACTCATAGCAACTATAAGCACATTCTCACTATGCAAACCATCTCCCACGTGTTTGAATGACTGGATTTCCTCAGAGATTTCTTGTGTGAGTAGTAAACATTGTCTTGTTTGTTGGAGAGTCATTAGCCTCACTATCTGAATGAAATGCTAGGTGAGTGTCCATCCTATTTCTGTGGCAGGAGGAGGAGTGTTCACCAAAAATTGGTATTATAAACAGAATGTTTCAGGCTTTAACTACTGCTGATTTAAGATCTTTCTTATGCCTTTGGTTTACTAATTGGACAGATACTTCTTTACATAGCATGTGAGATGATATCACTGTTTCCTGGTGAGTTTAAGCTTTTAGCTGTGATGCATCACACTGCTTTGTCTAGTTCTATTGAGCCGCCAGTATAGATTTAGTCCATCTAAGATAAAAATCTCACTAATTGGCAATTAGGGACACCAGCAGGGATTGGTTCTTCTTTGAAGTAGCCCTGGTTTTTTGTCTTTGCGTGGATTTGTCTTAGAATTAATCATGTATTATAATTTCAACATAAGCTGTGATTGATGCTAGGATTAAGTGAGCAACTCTTATCCTGTGGTCAACTGTGTTTCTCAGCCAGAACTTGGCCACCATTCTATAGAATATTCAAGGGAAAGACACTCTGTGTGATATATGATCCCAGCAGGTTGACACTCAAAAACAAATAGAGAGAGAGAGAAAGAGAGAAGAGAAGAGAAGAGAAGAGAAGAGAAGAGAAGAGGAGAAAGAGAGAAGCAGCAGATGATTAAGAGAAAACTCTTTCTCCTCTGCTGTCTTTGCCTCAATTTTAGTAAAGATATTTTGGTCTTTAGAATTTCAGAGATGTTATGATTTAGATATGAGGTTACTTCAAAAGATCATGTGTGAAATAATGCAAACATATTCAGAGGTGAAATGATTATTATAAAAATTATAACCTAATAAGAGGATTAAGCCACTGGAGTGAACTAATAAGGTGTAAATGTAGGCAGATAGGGTAAGAAGTAGGTTATTGGGGGCATGCCTTTGAGACTTATATTTTATCCCTGGTGATTAGAACTCTTTCTCTGCTTCCTCAATGCCATGTTGTCAACTGTTCATCTGTCACACCCTTCTCCCTGGAAATTCTCCCTCTGTTTGGGCCCAGACCTATGGAGTCAGTTGACCATGGACTGAACCTCTAAAACCTGAGCTAAAATAAACTTTTCCACTTCTATATTGCTCTTGTAAGATGTATTGGTCACTGTGAGGCAAAAGGTGATTAAACAGAAATTAGTACCATGAAATAGGGTTGTTGCAGTGACTAACCTGACCATGTGGTTTGGAAGCATTTGCAGCTGACTTGCAGGAGGAATTTGGAAAAATTTGGAGATGCAGTCTTGAGAAGCTCTAGCATGTTGTAAACAGAGCTTAATGGGATAATCTGGTGGGAGTTCACAAGGTAAGATTGCCCATTGGAGATGGGACAGTGAAGACTGGATTCATGAAGTTTCAGAGGGGAAGGAGGACTCCATTGGAAATTAAACTAGAGGCCATTAATGCTACATTCTGTCAAAGAAGTTCTCTAGGTTTTGCTCATATCTTCAGATTTTCTGTGAGGCTCAGTTTAAAGGTGATGGATTAATTAATATGGTGAAAGAAATTACAAGGCAGCACATCATTCAGGCAGTGACATGTGTAGTGTTGGAGATTTTAGTGAAGTTTCTACTGAGATAATCAGGGGCAGAAAGCAGAGGGTAAAGATTTGAAAAACTTGCAGTTTGGCCAGAAAATTGCATGTAAAACTAAGGTGAAGGAAGTTGTGGTTGTTGGAGACATTACAGTCACTGAAGGGATGCTAAATACTTTACAGAAAAAGATAGTAGGAAGGATGACTTGAGGGCATTTTGGAATTGGCAAGACCATGCCCATCACAAAGTGAAGGGTGTAAAAGTAAAAATTCCTTTGAGAAAAAAAATCATGGAATCACCTATAGAGAAGCCTACAAAGTTGTTTCACTGGGTTCAGTCACCCAGCAAACAGAAGACACTGCAGCCATTGTTTCAGGGGCCCAGCTACTGTTGGAGCTGGCAGCAGAACTTGGTGTCATCCACATGGTGCTGGTTCTGCAGGAATGCAGGACTCTGGAGTTAGGGTGTTATGTAGGCTTTCACCAAGAGTTTGAGGGAAGGCCTTAGAGGCCAGGCAAAGTGTAGCAGGGTCAGCATCCCTGATGCAAGCTCCTGAAAGGGTGAAGCATGCAAATTTGAGAAGTAAGCCAAAGCTGCAGAGGAGATGGTTGATATTAAGAGATACTTATAATGTGAGAGGTCTGAGAAAAGCAGCAGTAATCAAGCAGAAACAAGCTAAGAGAGGCCATGCTGGCTGCAACCAGCAAGGCCATAGGTGAAGAGCTACACAAGTCTTTTGTAGAGAATATCACTATACCCTGTGCCCCAGACACAGAATGTGGAGCTACAGAACTTGCTTGCCTGACTGGATTTAGGTCTTGCTGTGGTCTCTCATCCCTTCTTTCTATGTCTCAAGTTCTCCCATTTGGAATAGAAACGTTTACTCCTTTTTATCATATTGGATATATGTAACTTGTTTTTGTTCTTTATAGGGGCTCACAGTGAAGAGTTTGCCTTAGCCTCAAATAATATTTTGTACTTGACATTTGCCAATGCGGGAACTGTTAAAACTATGGAAAGTCTTGGAAATGGATTGATATTTTGTGTTGTAAGATGGGCATGACCTTTTGGGAGTCAAGTGTGGAATGTTATGGTTTAGATATGAGGTATCCCCAAAAAAATCAGAGACAGAGCAAGAATGTGTGAGACAAAGCAAGAATGTTCTGAAGTGGCATGATTAGATTATCAAAGCTGTAACTTAATAAGTGCACTAGTCTGCTTAAATAGATTAATGGTGGGTAACTGTAGGCATGTAGGGTATGGTTGGAGGAAGTAGGTCACAGGGGTATGACTTTGGAATTTATATTTGTCCCTGGTGAGTAGAGCTCTCTCCCTGCTTCCTGGTTGCTTTGTGTTCAGTAGTTTTCCTCTACTATGCCTTTCAGTCCTGAAGTTCTGCCTCACTTTACTCCCAGAGCTAAGCAGTCGACAGACATGGGTTGAATCTCTGAAGTCTGTGCCAAAATAAACTTTTCCTCCTCCAAGTTATTCTTGTCAAGTGTTTTGGTCACAGTGACACAAAAGCTGACTGAATTATAAGACAAAACATCCATAACACCAAATGATACAAATGCATATGGAAAATGGCCCCTTCTAAATGACCATAGAATATCATAATCTTATTGGTTAACTAAAAAACTTACTGAAAGTGAGCATGGGTCCCCTTAAGGAGTGTGACATAGGAACATAATAAAGGATGTTCAATTCAAAGACCTTGAATCCCAAAACCTGTATACGACAACCATAGGGGTTTCTCCTAGTGCTAAATATCAATAACTTGATTAAGACTCACTGGAAGAAGAAGCTTAACAACATGAGCTGGGTAGAGAAGATTCCCTTGAAGTGTATCAATAACAATAAAAAATAATAATAGCATGAAGAATAAAAATAAAACTGAAACAGAGGTCTGAAATTGACTCAAGTGTAAATTCAAAATTTATTAAAAAATTTTATGCAATTAGCATACAAATGGTATTATTTCTTGTGCTTATATAATATTGGCTTTGAATTACCTTTAATATCTGCTAAAACATACCAATTTTCGGGTATATCTTATAGTCATCAAGTTAATAACCTATTAAAGATCCAATAAATTTATAGAAGTGGACACACAAGTCTGCTCGGGCACAGCTCCCAGGTTTTCCTTACTCTATTGGGTGTTAATGGCATGGAAAATAACCCACCATGCTGTTGCTATCATTAATGCATATGCCCTCATATACTGAAATACTTAAGAGGACAAAGGCCAAGTTTTAAGAAATATTTGTATGGTTCAAAATTTATATTACTGTGTCAAGCATGCCAATGAATGGGAAGTCCTAATATGTCCTGAGTAGGTTCCTTTTCTAAATGTTTTCAGTACTGATGTTTGAACACAAGGGCATTCTACCATTGAGCTACTTTTTATTTTGAGACAAGGTTCAAGTTTCCCAGTATGGTCTCAAATTTGCAATCCTCTTGCCTCAGCCTTCTAAGTTGCTGGGATTATGGGCATGCACCATCTCCCCTACCTTTCTAAGTAGTTTTGCTTTTGACATTATATTTGGCACTTATTTCTCAGCCTTACCTTCCACAAATTATAGATTCTCCATGCCTCTTTAGTCAAACATCTACTATTAAAAAGTCATAGATGGCCTAGAGTCTTGGTAACCTGAGACTCTGCATTTCACTTCCCAAGATAACAGACTCTATGTCCAAGGGAAGTCTAACTTTAACAATTCCCAGAGTCATCCCTATCATGCAAAACTTTTACTAAGTCTCTTGTACTAATGACTTTATGATCTGTGTTTTTTCTAGTGATAAGATTTTGGGGTACAATTTTAAGACTCTTACAACAAGCAATACAGAACATCCAACCTCTTGTGTTTTCAAGGACACATCTATATCTAACATAATTGAAATGACAAGCCATTCAACCTTACATGCAAAATATTTTGCTCTTATACATTTGTTTAATAATCTCTATTCATAGATAATTTTGGTGCCCCTCAAACTAAATTGGCAATCAACTTTTAAGGGATATAACACACCTTAATGTGTTGCCCATGGGATAACTTGGTAGCCCAACAGTCATTTTCAACCAGATATTAAGCAGATCTAACCATCTCTAGGCACCCAAGTATGGCACTACCTTGATGATATTCTTTTATAAGGACATTCACTAGACAATTTCACACAGGACATAAAAACACCATTGTATTTACTCATGTAAGTTTCAGAGCTCTGCCACCTGAATTAAATTCTTAGGCATCATGTAATCCATTGAATACCATTTCATTCCTAATGTTAAAAGATAACTGCCAGTTTTGTCGGTCCCAATTTGTCTCAGGCAGACCCATAGGAACTTATTAGGTCACTGTGTTAGAGTTTGCTCCTCTCTCAGATGCCTCAGTGACCTAGGGAGTCCTATGGCATAAGTTGAGGGAGCACTAAAAAAGGGTTGTGTAATTTATGAATGACTTGTTGAAAGGTTTCTGCTTTTCACCTGTTAAACAGGACATCCCTGATGGAGCATTAGATTCCCAAATCAGCACAATTGTCTATCATTGCGGGAATCATCCTGGCATTAAAGGATGTCTGGATTAACAATTAATTGGCTCCAATTACACATCTCCAGGATCTCGAGCCATTGCCAAGTATTTGCTTGTTCAGTCCAGAGGCAACAATGGTAATTCCAATAAATCCTTTGGAATGCAGAACTTTGAAATTTTCTTTCTTTTCACATATCAAAGATAAGAAATAAGATCATACATGTCTTTGCCTACATCAAGGCTCAGATGCTTTAGGCCAAGTTTAATGTACAGTCTCGGTGTTACCATTCCACAGGATTCAGCCCATATAGTCACAAACATTTTATTCAGCCACTGACCTCCACTGTTAGTTCCATTCATTATGCCCCAACTATAGTGCATTCCTAAGACTCATTTGTCTCAGCATTTCCACCAAACATGCTACCACCAAAGCTGCCATTTAGGGATTATTGACATTAACAAAACATTCACTTTACTTATCAAAATACACTAACTTTGACACTTTTTGTTTGTTTGTCCATAAGGATTGAATCTAGAGCCTACTACATGTTAAACACACTCTTTACCACTGAGCTACACACTAGCCCCTACATTAAACTCTTAAAGCATTCAGGAAAAATTTCTCCTTCTCTACTTACCCCAGGCTACAATCCTTTAGAACTGCACAAAGTTTGCTTTAACAAAACTTACTAAAATTATAAAATAACAGGGTATTCTAAAAGAGTCCTTTCCTGGCTCTCATATTAAATTCTTGGTCTTTGGGGCTTCTAGTTCATATCACACACACCAAAAAGCTTCAAGGACTTTCTTTACTCTCTGTAGTGAGACTTTGCATATTAGGGTTTATGAAAACCACATTGAGCCAGGCATTTCTCCCTGACTATTCTCCCTTTTTTTGTCCAGTGCCTCAGGTTAGAGCACCCACAATGCACAATGCTATTTTTGGTCTTCTGACTTTTTGTAACGTGGCTATGCCTATTTTGGGTAATACTATGGGATTGAAACTAGAATACCACAGGCCACATGGAGAACTCCACCTGGCAATGTCATGGGTAGTAGATTTTATTTTGACCTACCTGCCAATTATACTCATTTGGGCTTCTCAAAACAACTATTATAACCAAACACTGAATGGCACTGTAATTTCATTCCTACCTTGTTGGCAAAATTTCCTGCAGTGCTTAAAGCAGTATATATTGGCTATTCTAAAGTCACTAGAGTGTCATACCATAGATGAGGAAACACATGCACTTGCCATAAGTCCCTTTGTTGAGCTTGAATTAAGGCCCCACAGCCTGATCTCACCACAATACAAGATGGACCATTATTGAAAGGGCAATGGGAAGCCTCATGGGAAGATTAAAGCATAGGCTCCTCAGGAACTATTAAGTATCCAATATTATTCCAGGATAAGGACCTATTTTCCTGCTCATTGTACCTTTCTTATCCAACTAAATTCACACATTCTATGATTCTCTGATAAATAAGGCCCTAAAGTTAGTATAAAAGTATTACAAACTAAGAGAGTTTCATGATCTTCCCCTTGCCCAACTCTGTAACACCCTGAGAACCATTAGTTGGCTGTAGCTTATAGTTGTACACATCCCTCATAATAATGTCATACCTACAGCTAGCCTCATTCCAGCCAGTGGATTAATCCCAGGTAGAATCTTCTGTGACCTCAAATATTCATTGCATTCCTTATTAAACTACTCTACCATCCTCTATACACCCTCTTCCTGTCCTCATCTCTCCTTCTTATCTAATTCAGCCTTACCAACATAAGAATCATTTTTCTTTTAATGTTTTTTGATGCTAATATATTAACTTTTCTAGTCCTATTCTCTAATATGCATTACCACTTAAGAGGGTATTGCCAAATAATTCCCACTGGGAAAACTTCATGTTTTAAAAATGAAAATGAAACAACTGATATCAATCAGTGAATGTTCAAACTGATATCTAAATGTATGCTTCAAATCACCACAGTCCTCAGAGTCCTAGAGGAGGGGTAAAACTCTCTGACTGCTATGGTTACTGATAGTCACCTAGCCTTAAATTGTTCACTAGCAGCCAAAGAGGATGACTGTTCCCTTCTGGCTACTCCCTGCTGCTCTTGGAACAGCATCAGCAAAGTCATTCACATGAACCAACAAATAAACAAGATAAGGTCATTAGGAATATCAGTTGAATAACTGAACAGATGTCCAAATGTCCACAGAAATGATTTTATTTCTTTTTAACTATCTGTGGTGATTGGTAATGTATGTTTTTCCAAGCCTTGCTTGCGTTCATTTCACTTAGATGCATAGGTTTATGATTCTTAGAATTTATATAAAAATAAATCAGCTTGAATTAAATAAGACATTTAATATTTGAGTCAGCATCAAAAACCAAAAGTGAATTGTGGTTGTGTATGACTGGTTTTGAGATTTAAGCACTGACTTAATTTTCCCAGCTTTATTGAAGTATAATTGAAACAAAAATGTATATTTAAGGTATGCACCATGATGCTTTAATATCCATTTTCATTGTGAAATGATTATCACAATCGAGCTAATTAAGAAGTTCATCACTTCACCTAGTTGTTTCGTGTGTGTGTGTGTGCGTGTGTGTGTGTAAAACACTTGAATTATGTTGTCTCAGCAAATTTCAAGTAAATAAAATATTATTAACTGTAGTCACCGTGCTGTTAGGTCTCCGAAACTTCTCTCAAAACTGAATGTGTATGCTCTTTGATCTACAATCCACTCTCTCCATCGCAGGTAACCACTATTCTACTCTTGGTTGCTTTGAGTTCAACATTATTGTTTTTAGATTCCACATAGAAGTAAAATTATACAGTATCTGTCTTTCTACATCCAGCTGATTCTATCTAGCATAATGTCCTTCAGATTCATCCACATTTTCAAAAAAGGCAGTATTTCCATCTATTTAGGACTAAATAATATTCCACTGGATGTGCCTGTGTTTATGTTTGTGTACACATATATACGTATCACATTTTCTTAATCCATTTGCCTGTGAGTAGACACATTATTTCTATAACTTTGCTATTGTGAATAAACTTCACTCTCCCTTCCCAATTGGTCTCACATCTACATAACTGCTAAGAAAATCTGTGCAGTGCCTCCCTTTTAGGGACAGTTACAAAAGTTGAATCCCTAGTCTGAGCCTGAGAATGTTTCCATTCATTTCTCATAGTTCCTACAAAGGCCCAAACTACCCTTGCTTTCCCTAAGCCTACACAGACCTTGCTCTCCCTGCGAGTCCTTTGTGTTAGTAACATGCTTTATGTCAAATGCTCTTGAATTGACAAGTCTGTTTTAGACAGCTTTGTATTACTCTGACCAAAATTCCTGGCAAGAACAACTTAGAGGAGGTAAAGTTTATTTTGTGCTTACTGTTTCAGAGGTTTAGTCCATGGTCAGCTGACTCCATTGCTCTGGACCTGAGGCAGAACTTCACAGCAGGAGATGATGGGGAAATGCTTCCCAGCTCATGATAGCCAGGAAGTAGAAGTGTGCTCATAGCCAGGGACAAAACATATAATCCCTAAGACACATCCCTAAGTAATCAACTTCCTCTAGCCATGCCCCACTTGCCTACAGTTACCTTCCTGTGGTTTATTCAAATTATTAATCCATCAAATGAATTAATCTACCAATTAGGTTACAGCTGTCATAATCTAATCATTCTACCTCCTGCATTAACACATAAGCATTTTGGGAGGACACCTCATATCTAAACTGAGTCATCAGCCTCAACATCTGAACCACATTTGGGTTAGAGGTCCATTCTGTAAATCAACCAAATATTCATAACATTACAAAGAAATTTACAGATCAATTTCAACCAAGTTAACAACATTATACAGAGATTCCAATAGAAATACCTGAGATATAACTGGCTTTTTGCAGGTGGCTGAAATAATCAATATTTGCCATAGGTAAAACTTTACAAATGAAGTCTTGATCCTTGATCTATTTTATTATTTTATAATTCCTTTGGATATTGCTTATGTATAAGATAATAGGCAGGAACTAAACATTATTCATTTTATAATCATAAAGGTTATTTGGATAAGTGAAGAAACATTATTGATTCTTGTACTTGTATTTATTATGAGAAAATCTACATGCTATTTTAGGTATCTATTCAAGTAAGAATCATTAAATTAGGTTGATTATATCTATAGTGCTTGAAGTATTCATAATATACAATGAAAATAATACTTTATGAAGATAATAAAATGAAAGATGTGCATTCTAACAATTTGGAAGTCTGTGTCCCTATGCAATTTTCATTAAAATTAATAACAAAACTGAAGAATTGCAAAGTGTCTCAGGTCAATAGAATTTTAATAACATTTTCAATGCTTCTAGATCATGGAGATTTAACTATTATTAATAGTCTATAACAGTCTGAATTTGAATAGACCCCAAATGTTCATGTGTCAAAGACAGTCCCCAACTGGAGGTGCTGTTGGGAGGTGGGGCAAACTTTAGGAGGTAGGCCTAGTTAGAGGGAGTATACCACTGGGGAAAGCCCTTAGAGAGGATATTTTATTGAGGCTCTTTCACCTCCCCCCCCCCTTTCTCTCTCTCTCTCTCTCTCTCTCTCTCTCTCTCTCTCTCTCTCCTTCCTGGCACTATGAGATGAACAGCTTTGCTTCATCACCCACTTTGGCCATTATGTCCTGCCTCAACACAAGTTCAGAAACAATGGAACCAGCTTACTGTGCACTAAGAACTCCAAAACCATTAAGCCAAAATGAACCTTTCCTCCTGTAAGTTGATTTTCTCAGGTGTTTTGCCTAACACATAGGCTAAATCAGGTTTGGTCTGATTTTGTTTAATTTTGTTTTACACATTGGCTAAATCAGGTTTGGTCTCCCTGGTTAAAACCATTAGATATCTTAATTAGTTGTACTATTAATGAACTCTGCTCCTCTATTTAAATTAATAGCATTTCATTTATATTCAAATTCGAAAAAAGAATGCAAACCAATAATCTGGAAAACCGATGAGTTTCTGTTAGTTTTTCCAATTATATCCAATGATGGAAGTGAAAGTAAATAAACTGTTGTAATGCAGTTTGTTCCTTTGGAGTTTTACACCTTTGCACGCAGTTCTCCACTGCAGGGAAGACTGCCTTTTAAGCTACCTCTGCTTTAAATGGTGCAGATGTAATCAGTATAATCCCCTATTAAATCACCCTGTGGTAAGATAAAACTTGTAAAACATGTTTTCAAATTAATACACTAACGTTTATTTAGGTAAGTAAAATGGTTTAAAAATCACAGATTTTCTGGTGCCTTTCATAGCTCTGCTCAAAATACATGCAGTCTGCATGAAAAGAGCATTCATGTAGATGTGGAAAGGATTTCTCATGCAGTGTATTAAATTATAATCTTTACTGTGCTAATATAAAAGTAGAGTTCTCATGCAATAAATATACATTACAAATATTTGGAACACAAAAAACTAAAGTATGACTCCCTAAATTATTTATTTGAAGCCAAAAATTGAACAGAAGTGACTTTCTAGTTTGGAAATGGATTTACTAATGTAGAAGGAGTGAAACCAACCAAGGACCATATCCATTTTTATTTTGCAATATGAAGATAACTCAAAAAAATGGAGTTGTAAATTAATACAAAGAGGGAATAGAATTGAGGAAAATAGAAGATACAATTTTTTAATTTAGTTTCTTAAATATGCTACAATCATTTGGTCCCTAGAATTTGAAATGCTGGTCTTAAACTATTTAACATGCCACTGATCAATTAGAAATGTTGTTACTAGAATTTCTTTTCAGCATTGAAGCACTGAAAGTGTCATCTTAATCAAGAGGCCTGACTGTACAGGTCAGTTTCTCAGATACTCACTAAAGTGTCTATGCTAACACCATCTTTTTTTGAGGGGGGAAGAGTACTGAGGATTGAACTGAAGGGCACTCAACCACTGGGCCACATCCTCAGCTCTATTTTGTATTTTATTTAGAGACATGGTCTCACAGAATTTCTTAGTGCCTCGATGTTGATGGAGCTGGCTTTGAATCCATGATCCTTCTGTCTCAGCCTCCCAAGGCACTAGGATTACAAGTGTGCACTATCACATCTGGCTGTTAGCACCATCTTGTTTCACAGTCATTTTAAATTCTTGGCTAAAGGTCACAAAAGGGGTCCTATATTTTACACTGGGGAAAAGTTTTATTGTATACATTATCAATAAATTTAGTTATGCTTTAAAACTTCATAATAACACATTAAATAAGTATAAAGCCTTCTGGGGTAAATAGGAAAGTTTTAGAAAATCATTTGTTCCCTCAGTTTTTATTGGTGAATAAAGAAGACAAGGACAATGGAGATTCTAGATTGGATAAAATTTTAATACTTCTATTTCTTTATATTATTCTGAGAGCAAATGATAGATTTCTGTATTAAAAGCAGACTATTATCAATTACAGTAGTAACCATGTCTGTTCACTATGCCCAACACTTCTCACTAACAATATGATGATAGGCAGGAGGTTATGAGTGCATGTACAAACAGGTCTTTTTCAATATCACAAGAGAGGAATCCAAAACTATGAATTTGTGAGTTTTTATAGAAATGGATATTCAACTGTCTGTCCCCCAAGTTGAGATAGAAAGTGGAAGCAGTTTCTTCCTTGAGAAAACAAATCTTTGAGACAAAAAGTAGACAATCTTAGTCAAATATTGTTTGGAATAGGAAAGAATGGCTTAGGGTTGTTCCTCTTTGAAATATAAGTGCTTATCTCTGTGTGCAATACTTTTAAAATATGAAGAACAGATACTTCTAGGTGATGAAAGGAGATAGTCTCTACCTTTGTAGCATGCCAATTTCCACCGCTCAGAAGGCAGAACCTGCAGGAATCCAGGGAGAGCTGCTTCCCACATTGTCTTGTAAAGATTTTCAATGTAAAATATAAAGTTGCCTTTGTTACTGGAAAATTTAGTAACCAATTTAGAAGTACAGTCTTGAAATTTTGTTTTAATTTCACGCTACTTTTGAGA
>CM053399.1:146790568-146806267 GCA_028644305.1 Xerus rutilus
AGGACTGGGATAGCAGGCTCAAATGGGGATTCCATTCCAAGTTTTCTAAGGAATCTCCATACTGCTTTCCAGATTGGGTGTACCAATTTGCAGTTCCACCAGCAATGTATGAGCGTGCCTTTTTCCCCACAACCTCGCCAACACTTATTGTTGTTTGTATTCTTGATAATTGCCATTCTGACTGGCATGAGACGGAATCTTAGGGTAGTTTTGATTTGCATTTCTCTGATTGCTAGCGATGTTGAACATTTTTTCATATGTCTGTTGATGGATTGTTTATCTTCTTATGTGAAGTTTGTGTTCAGCTCTTTGGCCCATTTATTGATTGGGTTGCTAGATTTTTGGTGTTAAGCTTTTTGAGTTCTTTATATATCCTGGAGATTAGTGCTCTATCATATGTGTGTGTGGCAAAGTTTTGTTCCCAGAATGTTGGCTCTCTGTTCACTTCATTGATTATTTCTTTTGCTGAGAAGAAGCTTTTTAGTTTGAATTCATCCCATTTGTTGATTCTTGATTTTACTTCTTGTGCTATAGGAGTCTTGTTAAGGAAGAATGGACCTAATCCGACATGGTGAAGATTTAACTTTTGTCTTAACCAAAGTAGCTAACATTTAAGATCCTTCAGTCACAGCATGCTGCCTACTAAAATGAATGACAAATGTACAAACTAGATCTTCATAAGCAGCTATTTCATATATTCTATTTCAGAAAAAAAAGTGAAACTTGTATCATGCTAAGGCATTTTATTATTCTATATGTATGAAAATAAATGAAATCTAAAACTATGTTCAGTAGTCAAAATTTCTATTCTTTTCTTGTTTGAAATTATCCAAGTAACCAAAGAATATATAGTGACACAATTTAATATTAGTTTAAGAACTTAAATTTAGAAACTATAATTAAAGTCAATACATTAATCCCTTCTTATTCATAACATTATTAAACATTATGAGATTATACATTTTAAAAGATACCGCATTATTATAAATTAATTTCTTCAAACTCTTTCATGTACTTGAAATCCTACACTATTATCAGAATAGATAGTTTCTTTGATTCATAAATTAATGTTGGAACTTTGAAAAATTTAAATGATAATATGTTTAGCTATATCTTGTATAAACTAGAATATTTGAACATTAATTTACATAGAAAATATAGAAGACATATACATTTCTTAGCCCTTTATTTACTTAATTATCAAGAATATTACAGGTACCTATTTTTAAGGAAATTTAAAGTTTATGTGTTTAAAAGCTAAAGTTTGAAGACTGCTTAAATAATATTTAAGCTTTATTACTTGTTCTGTTGAATCAGATGTCTCATTTTTTTCTCTTTCAATGCGAGCAAGTCTATGACTCTTATATTCTCCAGTTTCAGGTTGTTTCTAAATGTGGCCCTCATTTTTTATGTGTTTTAGAAAAAGCATGTAGGGTATATTTAGTAATATGGAAATAAACTGACATCCAAGAATGAATGCCTCCCAAAGCCAAAATAACCTATGTCTCCTGCATTGTGCAGTCCACATTTTTAAAACAATAAATTAGTAAATTAATAATTTTTCTTCATTTTTTGTTAGACGGCATTGCTATCTAATAAGACTAGATATTTTCACAGGGAGCACATTGTTATGATTGGATAATCTCCAAAATTTTCAACAAAAGTGTAAGAGAAAAAAATGAAATTAAGTTTAAAGAGATAGCCACACTCAATGTGAAATTATCATTATCAAGTTATTTCCTCTCTGCAGATATGACTAGATGCAAGAAACTCATTTCAATACACACACATGTGTACACACACCAAGAGAATTATAGTCTTCTGAAAGTGAACTCTTAAGTGCACTTTGTTTTTATTTAACAATACTAGATTATCTCCTTTTTGGTGGTAAGGTGCTTACAAGTGAACATCATATGTTAAAAATTCTTAAACATGATCATTTTAATTCTAGATTGTCTTTACTGAGATCTTTTGAAAAATTCAAATATTTTCTGTGTCTCATGCAACTAGGCAGATAAGAACTGTCTTAATGGAAATGTTATCAATGGATGGCTGTCTTTTGCCTTTTATTGGTGAAAAGCATAAAAGGATCTCCCAAAATATCAAAACCAATTCTGAACTATTACCTAATTTATATGCACTGTTAACAATGATAAAATCAAATGCAGGTGTCTTCACCAAGGATGATAGCATCAACCATAGATTCCAGCAGCCTTGTAACACAGAAGTACAGAGTTGTGATTGTAGCAAAACTACTGTTAGATGTTCAGGTATGAACATCCCACAGAGGGGAGATACTGAAGGATCTCCATGATGCTCTGTCCTAGTTGAAGCATTCCAGGCTATACAGCAGGATTTCCAATTTGAATGACACCACCAAAAAGTGTCAGGAAGGAAAAAAATACATAAATATTTCACTGAAACAAACATTGCAGGTAAGAACAACTCAAGTGCTATAGAAGAGAGGGGCAAGTAACTTAAACAGTTTATGTAATTGAGGAATATACGTAAAACTTTTATTTTAAGAACTGTACAATATACAAATCTCTGGAAGGTCTGAGAAAACAGGTATTGTAAATCATGGATCAGAACATAGGTACAGCAAGAATAAAATTGTGATATTGTAACTATTGGTCAGACATTCTTAGTTTGAAGAATCGGGCAGAAACATTTGGGAGCTGAAGTTTGCAATTACCAGTAGAAAGAAAAATGAAGTCGTATACTTTTTTCCTTTTAGATTGACTTGATTCACAGAATTACACAACATTCATAGTGAAGATAATATAAATAGTACATTTAATCAGTAATGGAAAATTATAAAAATTCTTCAAAATATTTTGTTAGGGTTTAGATGTTAGGTGTCCCCCAAAGGCTCATTTGTGAGACAATGCAAGGAAGTTCAGAAGGAGATGATTGGCTTATGAGTATCCTAACCTAATCAGTGTATTAATGCACTGATATGGATTAACTGGGTGGTAATTGTAGGCAGGTAGGGTGTGACTGGAGGAGAGGAGTCAATGGGGGCATGACTTTGAGGTTTATATTTTGTCTTTGATTAGTAAAGCGCTCTCATTGCTTACTGATGGTCATATCCTGAGCTGCTTTCTTCCTTCACATCCTTCCACCATAATGCTCTGTATCACTTCAGGCCAAGAGTTATAGAGCTGGCTGTCTATGGACTGAGACCTCTGTGACAATTGTGAATGTCAAATAAACTTTTCCTCAGGTCTTTTGGTTATAGTGGCAAATAGACTGACTAAAATGACTTAAACAACTTTAAATAAATTTAAGTATTCAAATATCTCTTTTTCTTCCCATTATCTTGTCAGTATATTTATTATAACCCATAAATAAAAATACTAGGCAATGAGGAAGTAATTTGCTAATTTGGTATTACTTTTATTATGTCACACTAAGTTTTAAGGATCTCTTACATGTCAAAATGTTTACTTCCTGTGTCTTCAGAATCAGGGTATTTTTGTTTCTAAAATAAATTGTTCATCTCACCATTTTTTGATAAGTAAAATGGCATTGAATAGTCTTTGAAGATAGCAACATTTTGTGAAATATGAAATATTGCTCTGTTTTCAGCAAAGAATAAAAGAAATGGAAAATATTAGTGCTGACTAATGAGAATTCCAAGGATTTTTTCCAGCCCGACTTATTCCCCTCAAGCATTTAAATCCAATAATAAAATGAAAACATCTTGCTAAACACCTGTTTAGGAAAGCATTGTGCTAGATACTGTGGGAGACTTGAAGAAGATATGAGTAATATGGCTGCTATTCCCATAAAGCTTACATATAAAGAGAGACACATGCATCCATATGTACACACCTGCACATGTGCAAGGATCAATAGCAAAATTATATTTAATAATTATATATGCAGTAAAGCAAAAAACATGTTATATGTTTCAACTAGCATATGACTATTAAAATATCAACAAAATTGGTAAATTTCAGGAGATTATGACAAATTCAAAAATAAGATTATAATGAGGCAAACATAGCTCTCATATAAAGGGAAGGTAAGGGGTCAGAAACAGCAAGATAAAAAGAAAGAAAAGTCCATATGTTTCTTCAGTTTTTATAAGACATAATAGTGATGTTTAAAGCTTTTATTTTTTCCCTACCATGTTGGTGTATTTTATGTAAGATTAACAATATTACTTAAAATAACTAAACTAAGTTGAAAACAGGTTAAAAAACTCCAAAGATACTGGAGAATCATTGTACAGAGGGAAGAAATACTTTTATAAATACTAGATGTAAATGAAATTAATTAGATATAAATGAAATTAACTAGATGTAAATGAAATAAGTGTTAGTGTAGATAAAAATAATCAGTTAACATTTAATCAAAACCAAAATATACATCTGTGTCATCATCAAAGGTAAACTCAAACAGTGTCATTCAAAAGGATCAAAAGGGCAAGTATAGAAATTGCCCAAATAGAAAATGCAGAAAGGTTAATGGTCATAATAATGATAATAATGTTTATAAAATTATAATAAAACATTTATTAAAAGCACAAATCATTAAATGAAGCAGTAAATTTAGTGTTTAGAAAGCTGTTTGAACTGAACATTCTACACTTAGTCTATAAATAAAAGATTGACAGAAACAACATAATAATATAATTTATTAACATTCACCCCTGACATTGGCATTCTAAATACAAACACAATAAAAATAGGGTATAGTATGTATACAACTAAATTATTGATGTTATATGTATGTAGAATATTTAACTATTAAATATATATATTAATAAAGTAAACACTGCTGACTGTTATATACCTACTTACTGTATCCACACAAAACAAATAGTATTTAGTCTGTCATATATTAATGCAAAGGAAATTATAAAATCCCAAAAAATAGAAATTGTGGAGAATTATCCTCTGATCACATCTCATTCAAAACTATAAATTGCAAATGTAGAAATAAAAATATTCTAAGAATATGGAAATGCATTTATTTCTTAAACAATGATTACATGAACAAGGTAATCAAATTTTAATTGCCAAATAATTATTACTATATATTTGAAATTATTATTTGTAATGGCATTGTACCATGAGGAAAATTAACTGCCTAAAGCCCTTAAATATTCACACACACAAAAAAAATTGAAAACAAAGGGCAGCTTCAATTTGATGCACCTCCCCCAAAATAAAAACACTTAAACAATAAGGGCTATAGCTTATAAGAATAAAAGCAGAAATTTCTGAAATGGAAAAGAGAAACAAACAGAACTAAAAAAAAAGGTGATGATATTTGGAAAAATATAAACTAATAGCTGATTTAAAGAGAAATAGAATTTTTTAAAAGATTCTTTCTTTTAAAATATTCTTTTAATTGTCAGTGGACTTTTACTTTATTTGTATGTGGTGCTGACAATTGATCTCAGTGCCTCACACATGCTAGACAAGCGCTCCACCACTGAGCCATGAACCTAGCCCTATAAGATTCTTTCAAAGCAGAAATTATACCAAAGATGAACAAGCAAATAAGACTATTCAAAGGCTACTTCAGTGGGAAAGGGAGGATAGAATGCAATTGGAACTCAGTTCTGATACAACACAGATTTAATTTCTTTTTAAGAGATCTACTTGCTTATTTGTTTTACCCTCAGGAAAATTAAAGCTTTGCTTATCTTCTTTTTTTTTAAATTCTTTATTCTTTATTAAAAAATTTTTATATGTTCTTTTTCGTTATACATGATGGTAGAATGTCTTTTGACATAACATACATATGGAGTATAACTTCCCATTTTTGTGGTTGTACTTGATGTGGTTGCTTGTCTTCTTGACAAAAGAGTTTTACAACTTGGAGTTAGGTCTCCAAAAAATTTTAGTTCTTTCTCTCCCACAGAGACTAGAAGATAGGGCATTGTCTTTCTTGCTGGTTACCACATTAGTTAGCTTTCCGTCACTGTGACATGTGCCTAAACTTATCAATTTATGAAGAGAAAAACTTTATTTTAGCTCACAGATTTAGAGGTACTAGTCCATGATCAGGTAAACCCATTGTTCTTAGGCCTCTAGTGGAGGTGCCCCATGACAATGTTGGGGAGTGTATGCTGATACAAAACTGCAAACCTCATGGCAATGAATGAAAAAAGAGGAGGAAGGGTCTAGGATCCCACTGTTCTCGTTCAAGGGTATCCCCCTCAATGACCTAAAGACCTCCAACTAGGCTCACATCTTGAAGATTCTCCACCTCTCAAACCACTCCCTAAGGACCAAGTCTTAACAAGTGGGGGACATTCAAGATCTAAATTGTAGCAAATCAAAGGGATGGCTCTTAGATCCTCTTGCACTTCTGGGTTTTAAAACTGACAAGAGAATTTTAAAAGATGTAAATTTAAAAGGGAAAGGGTAAGAATTCACAGTTATCAATTTCCTAAAGTAAATGTTCTAAGAAAAGGGAGGACAGGGGTCTAGAGTCAGGCTAGAAGCCTATCTAAAGTTTAGAAAACCAAGAGAAAAAGTAAAGCTTTCTTGGTCAATACTCTGGAGCCACACATCATTGTCTCCAAACTTTAGTAGAGCAGGTACTTCCTGTGATAAGGAAATGATTTTAGAACATAGAATGTGACAATACTCACTACTGTTTTTCAAAGGCAGTATATAACTCTTATTCTTAAATATTAAAATATAGGTCACTAAGTATAAAATACCAGTCAACTTCATTTCTCAGAATTTACACATATATACAGGAGAAAATTTTCACTAAATTTAACATTAATAGATTGATTCCTGCTGACAATAAAAGAAAAACTTCTCAAAGAGTAGAGTTGTGCCTTAGTCCAGATTCTAGTAGGAAAAAGATCTTATACTCAACAGGAGTTAATTGAAGATACTTGGATGAAGGGACTGTTTATATTAGAGTGTGGTTCAGGGTAAGTGAACCAAAAGGGGAGTGAAAGTCTTAGGGATGAACAATAGTGACAAGGAGTGATATGAAATACCACTTAGATTCAAGATAATGTGTTGTATCTAATATTGAAGGCAAAGGGCATAGAATAAGGTTAATGGAGTATAGTGGATATTAAAGCCATGGGTTCCTAGATAAACTCTTGGTTCTTAAAAATATTCAGCCACTGTCAGACTACAGCAGAGTAAAAAGGAGATGTTAGGATAAATGCTGTTCCTTATTTCTTCCCACGCTAAGAACTCCTGAATGTGGTTCCTACTGGTAAAATACAACAGGAGGGCAGAGGGCACAAGAGCCTTCTGGAGGATAAGACAGCAGGGCAGAGAGACAGTAGTGACCAGATGTAGGGGTTAGGAAGGATAGCAAAGACAGTGAGTTCAAGATCAGGAGATACATTGTACTTTATTGAATCTAAAACTATATTTATTAGAACATGTCATTTTATATTTCACTAAGAAATAAAAACTCCTGGCAATTAAATTATAACATGATGTTTTCTAATCAGATTTTTAAAAAATTTATACTAATTAAATTTTAGATTAATTTTATACGATAAATTTTATCCATATTACTGTTTGTCTACATAAAAATGTGATATGTGCAAAAATGATCTGAGATATTCTTAAAATGCCATCAATCAGTCTGATTATTTGAAATCATTTTGGTTCAGCTTCTCACATTGATTCATCATCTGCCACATCAATGACATTAATGTCATGACTTAAAAAAATGCCTATCACCATGTTCAAGATTTTCTTATAAGCCATGGACCCTCATTTTATTAGTTTTAATGCTAGCACTTTCTCTATGTATTAAAAAGCATCAATGGGAACTTCCTAGAAAGCCCTAAATATACTTCTCCTTTTTTCAAATTTTCCATAAATGGATTCTGAGCAAAAACAAAAATTTTTTTTTAAAATCAGTTATTTTGAGTCATTGCTACATACAATTGAATCTATATTACATTATAGCAAGACATTGAAGATTATTCAAACTTTGATGAAGAAAGATATTTTAAAATATAAAATGAATATATATTTTAATCTAATTCTTTCTTTAATGTGAATCATGTATTCTATTTTAGGGGGAAAAGACTATTAATTTTAAGGAAACTGCAGAGGTTACCAAAAGGACCATTATGAGGCACATTTCTAGAGACCTGTTAGTAAGAAAAGTGAATTTAGTGGGAAAAGCAGCTGTGGAACTGCCTGCCTGCTGAGTGGGAAAAGGTCAGGCAGAACTGTAGTATGTTGCCGTGACACAGTTTTACATTCTGTTTTATTTTTCCCTCTTTTCTGCCAGGCAGGGAAACTGCTAGGAAGTCAGAGGGAATGTTCAGAGTGATAATTAGGTGTGTGAAAAGCTCTTTAATGGCTTCTCTTTAGTAGGTTCTAAGTATGAAATTAAGTCTGTCTTCTAAGAAGAAGGAGATACTGAACAAAAGCAACCTGCCAAGAGACTGTGCATAGGGGAGCCCTGGATCCCAAACATGTTGAATCTAACATCAAATATTGCTCCAAAGGTAAACAAGGGACCTGGTTTATACCCATCCTCCAATTTCAGACAGCACAACTAACCAGGCTAGGCCTACAGACAGAGCCTCTAGAATTGCTCTGGCATCAGGTAGAGACCTGCATCATAGTAGGACAGACCTGGGTGTGCCATTGAAATTGGGCTGTCCCTTTCAGTTATGAGATTCAAGTGTAGCCCAATTATTGCCAGTCTTGGCTCCCAAGAGACTACCTCCACTAACCCTACCCCAGTCTTGGGGAAGCATAGTGTGGAGTAAGTGACTGTACTTACTAGGGGCAGGACAATGTAGTAAGCAAAGGAATTTTTCTTGTAACTCAGTGCCAGGCTAATAAAATCATTAATGAGCAGATCCCAGGGGCCCCATTCCCAGGCCTGCCTATGGACAGCGCCTCTGGAATAAACCTAGTACCAGGCAACACACACAGCCCTGGTCATTGATCTTCATGCCAGCCTCAACTGTGGTTCATTGTGGTAGTCTTGGGCCACAGTCCACTTCAGCAGTAAGTAGTCCAAAGAACTGTGTCCTATATCACTACTTTGATGGTCTTGGCAGGCTCTGGACTAAGGCTATGATGCAGTGATGTGATATTGGTGGCTACAGATCTGGCAAAGGAGCCTGAGGCAAGCTCTTCCATTGTGATTGTGACTAGAGCAGGGCAGACTTCCATAGTGCTGTGATCATAAGCCAATGCCTTGATGAGGCCTCAATGCTTACCCCAGAGAGGTTTGGGGGAAGGAACTCTTTTTAGATACATTTCTTGTTCATACTGGACAACACACCAACTGCAGATTTGGGATAACTATGAGCTTAGATCACTCTCCAGTGCTTATATACTGACAGCACATCAAGGGACTTGCCACAAATTGAACTTAAGTCACCACCTAGTGTTGAAATACTGAAGTGACTACAGGCTCAGAAAAGCAGCAGCCTGTTTAGAATTTCTATGTAGACATACACAAAGCCAGATTATTAATACTAAAATAAATACCTAATTCTTCAATGCACAGATGGCATAACACACTAACAAGCATAATGACTTTTCATAAAACAATGGCCTCATGAAAATAGTCAAAGACATCTGAAACCAGTCACATAGCAACTAGTATGGATGAGCTGTCAGATGGAGAATTTAAAACAGCTGTTTGAAGGAAGTTCATTGAGATTTAATAGAACACAGAGATACAATTCATTGCTATAAGAGAGGAATTTAACACAGAAATTGAAACCATTACAAAAAAAATCAAACAAATTCTTAAGCTAAAAAGTACACTAAACAAGATTAAAAATGTAATAAGTGACATCAATAGCAGAATAGATCTAACAGAAAAATTAATGTGCTCAAAGGTAGGCTTTTTGAAAATATACAGTTGGAAAATAAAAAAGATAACAGAAAGTTTGCCAAATGTAGAAAAGGGTAGAAATATCTAAGTACAAGAAGGTAAAAGATCATCTTGCAGATTTAACTCAACTAATTCTACTCCATCACATTATAATCAAACTCTTGAAGGTGAAATACTAAGAAGATTCTCAAGACTGCAAGAGAAAAAAAAACTAATAACATAAAAGACTCATAGTTTGCCTAACAGAATTGTGTGCAGAAACTTTAGAGTATACATTATTAATAACAATAATACTACACCAAATTTTATAATTTAGAAGAAATGAACAAATTCCTGGACATACACACTTCACCAAGATTTAATCCTGAAGGAATTGAAAATCTGAACCAATCAATTCTGAGTAATGAGATTGAATAATAATTTAAAAATCTTCCACCAAAGAAAAACCCAAGACAAAATGACTTTGGTACTGAAATTTACTAACATTTAAAGAAGAGAAATACAAATTATTAAATTATTCCAAAAATTGCAGAGGAGGGAATTATTCCAAACACATTTCATGAGGTCTGCATTATCCTGATAGCAAATCCACACAAACTACAACAAAATAGAAGGTCACAGGCTAATATCTTTTATGAGCATAGATGGAAAAATTCTTGACAAATTCAAGTAAACTGAATCCAATAATGCATTTCAAGGATTATTCACCATGACCAAGTGGTAGTGGATTAAAAGATTATTCACTATGACAAGGTATGCAAAGATAGTTCAATATATATAAGTGAACAAATGTGATAAAACACCTCAACATTTTAAGAAAACAAATGAAAACTATGATCATCTCTGTAGATCAAAAAAGGGCATTTGATAAAATTCAATATCCCTTCATGATAAAAGCTCTGAATAAGTTATATATGGAAGGAACATAATAAAGAGCAAATATTATAAGCTGCTAGTAAGATTATACTGAATGGATTTGGAACAAAATATGAAAATATGCATAAGTTCATTACTTAATCTCACCATAGTACTAGAAATCCTAGCCAGGGATATTGACCCAGATAAAGAATTGAAATGAATTCATACTGGAAAATATGAATTCTGATTGCAGATAACATGATCTTTTTTATATATGGAAAACTCCAAAGATATCACCAGCAAGTATCAGAAATAAGACAGAAATTCAACAAGATTTCAGAATACAAAATAAACATAACAAAATTGATACTATTTCTACATTCAAAAGCCTATTATCAGAAATATATATTGAGAAAGCAATCCATTTACAATAGCTACAAAATTAAAATAAAAATAAAATACCTAGGAATAAATTAAACCAAAGAGGACCAAGATTTGTACAATGATCTGCTTATAATTTTGTGCAAAGTTAGAAAAATTATGATTGAAACAATTTTTTTCTATTTGCCTCAACAAATGTTTTCAGTGAATAGTGTGTATAGCTTCTGATAATTTGTTTTTTTCTGTTATGTTTGCCAACATGTATTAAAATGCAACTTTTGGGAAAAAAATAAAATAATAAAAAAAAAAAAAAAAGAAAAGTATAAAGCAGTGATAAAAGAAATTCAAGAAGACAAAAAATTCAAAAGAATCCATAATAAGGAATTGGAATAATCAATATTATTAAAATATTCATACTATCTCTTTTGGTCAGCTTTTTCACTACTGTGACTAAAAGATCTGACCAGAACAATTTTAAAGGAGGAGAAGTTTATTTAAAGACTCATTATTTCAGAGGTCTTAGTTCATAGACAGTCAGCTCCATTCCTCAGGGCTCCAAGAAAGGCAGGACATCATGGTAGAAGAGTGTGGCAGAGGGAAGCAGCTCACATGGTGATCAGATTGCAGAGACAGACTCCAATCTCTGGATAAAAAGCATATACCCGATAACCTCAACTCCAGTGAACCACTTGCTCTAACCATACCCCACCTCCCTCTAGCTACTACTCAGTTAATCTCATCAGGGATTAATTCACTGATTAGGTTAAGATATAGCCCAACCATTTCTCCTCCAAACCTTCTTGTATTGTCTCACATGTGAGCTTTTGGGGAACACAACAACTAAACCATAACACTATTCAAAGTACTCCATAGATTAAAAACAATCCCCTTAAAAACAGCAATGACATTCTTCATAGAATGAGAAGAAACAACTATAAAATTTTTATGAAACCACCAAAATCAAAACAAAACAAGTCAAATCAATCTTGAACAAAAAGATAAAATTAGGAGATTTAATACTACATAATTTCAAAATATATTATTAAATCTATAATCATTAAAACAGCATAACATTGGCATAAAATGGAACATTGGGACAACTACTATGTGGGTCCCCTCTTGGCCAAATGGGAATTCTGTTTCTCCACACTTGAATAAATCCTACTCCTTTCATTATTGGGTATGAAAAAAGGCACATAGTCCAATGAAACAATATAGAAAGTCTAGAAGTAAACCTGTACAACTACAGCCAACTGATATTGGCAAATGTACTTAGAACATGCACAGAAGAAAAAAGTCTTTTAAATAAATAGTGATGGGTATATTGGATATTAATATGTAGAATAATTCAACTAGACACCTATTTCTTACCACATACAAAAAGCAACTCAAATGGATTTAAATATTAGGTTTAAAACTATGAAGAACTTACTACAATAAAACATAAGGGAAATGCTTTAGGTATTGAAATAGGTAAGATTTTTTATTTTTAACAAGGCCACAAAAACACAGATAATCAAAGCAAAACTAGAGAACTGAAGTTACAGCAAAGCAAAAAGCTTCTATACATAAAAAGAAATAATCATAAGAATAAAGAGACAATGGACATAATGGGAGAAAATATTTGCAAACTATATCTGTAAGGAGTTAATAGGCTCAATAGATAACACCAATGACTCAATAGCAAAGAACAACCTGATTAATAATAGGTAATAGATCTAAGAGACATTTCTTAAGACATATAAATGGCCAACAAGTATATGTAAAAATGCTCAACATCACTAAACATCATGGAAATGTGAATCACAACAATGAGATATTGCTTCCCCCAGTAAGAATGGCTCTTATTGAAGAGATCAAAGGAAAAAAAGTTCTGGTAAGTATGTAAAGAAAAGAATATCTTGTGTACTGTTAATGGGTAAAAATTAGGACAATCATTAATAAAAAACAATATGGAAGTTCCTCCAAAATTTTAAAGTGGAACTACTATTTAATCCAGTAATCCTGCTACTGGGTATGTAACCAAAAGGAAATGAAATCAACATGTCAAGGAGACATCTGCACTCCCGTGTTCATGGCTCCACTATTCACAAAAGGCAAGAAATGGAAATGACTTAAGTGTCTATCAATTTATTAGTGAAACAAATGTGGTATATGTACACAATGGAATACTTTTCAGCCATCAAATAATGAAATCTTGCTATTTGCAGCAACATGGATAGATCTGGAGATCATCATGCTAAGTAAAATAAGTGAGGCTATTATTGCCTGATCACACTCATATAAAGAATCTAAAATGTTGAACTCATAGAAATTCTGAGTAGATGGTGGTTACCAGTAGCTGATGAGAACAAGGGAAATGGAGGGATAAAGAAAATTTGACCTATGATTACAAAGTTATAGTTAGCTATGAATCAGAAGTTCCAAAATGTATTGCATAGTAGGGTGACTATAAATAGTGATAATGTATTGCATATTTAAAAACATTTAGTAGAAAGGATTTGAATGTTTTCCCCATAAATAAATAATAAATGTTTGAGGAGATATGTTTTACCTGATATAAACATTACATAATTTACATGTTTCCAAATATCACATGGCAACCCATAAATATGTATAAATTTTGTTTTCATATATCAGTTATAAATAAATTTATGAAAAGGAAAAACTATTGCTCTGGAGTGCTTTTGCTTCCAGAGAGCTTTCTGTCTTACTTAAATATTTGTTTCCTACTTCAGACTATGACAAGAACAGACACACGTTTGTGTACCAACAGTAAGTTTACATAAGTTTTTCCAACAGAATAGCAGTAGTCAAAGTTTCATCAGGAAATGCTCAAGTGACATTAGGTTCTTTCATTCCTTGTTTTCTGCATTGCTTCATCATTTTGAATATGACATATTCATGTTAGCTAATGCCTCATCTTTGAGTTTTATCAAGAAATATCATTTCCATGATAGGGAAAGAAGAATAGAGATTTATATTTTAAAATTCATCTAAGGATGAATTAATCATCCTTAGAATTCCTGGCTTTTTCAGATTAAAATATACACATAATATGTATAAATATGCATCTTTATCTATTGTATAGATAGAAAATAGATATACATAGATGTACAACTTTGTGCTTAATATATAACATGTAATAAACTGTTTGGTGAGGGTACAAAAAGAAATCAGTCCTTATTTTCATACCTACAATTATGGTTAATATTTTCTTACCCTGATATTTCAGATAATAGTAACTGCTTACAATTTTTTTTAATTCTCTTTTCTCCCTACACTGGTAAGCTATCTATAAAACATACACATATAATAATATATATATAATATTATGTATAGATACAGGTGAGTTTCTATATAATTTTTTTCTTTCAGTGAAGACCACCATTCTTTCTCCCCCATTGTGTATAAGATATTATGGGATTAAATTTCATCTTCCTTTTGTTCTTAAGTTATTTATCCCAATTATTAATATTTTTCCCTATGTAATGTTCTTCTAATTAATTCTTTTCTTCATTCCTCAATGTTATACCTTTCACAATATAAATATACTACATAATATGAATTATTTTTGCCTAGTGGGAAGTTGAGAGAACTAATCTAGATTTATTTTCTTTAGCATTTCTCAAAACACAGTCTGCTATTGTTCATAGTGGAAGATTTATTTATTTTTTTTATGCTAAGAGAAACTCTTTAGAAATTCAATATCTTATCACATTTAAAAGCAATATGTATTTTTCTGGTAATATATAATACCATGACTTATACAAACTCCATTGCAAGTCCAATAATACACTCTATGGCATTTAACATTATGAATAATCTTGCAAAGAAACACCCATTTTAGTCTGATGTTCCTTTTTTCCCCATATTTTATTTATTTATTTGTTCTATTTAGGCTTACATGATAACAGAGTGCAATTTGATTCATTGTACATAGATAGAGGATAACATATCAATTCTCTAGTTGTAAGCTGTATAGAATCACAACATACATGCAGTTATACATAAAGTTAGGGCTATGATGACCATCATATTCCACCATCTTTACTGTCCCCATGTCCCCTCCCCCCTTACACTCCTGTGAACAGAGTTCCACCATTGTCCCCATGACCTTCCCCGCATTATGGATCAGCATCCACTTATCAACAAGTACATTTGGCATTTGGTTTTCTGAGATTGGCTTACTTCACTTAGTATGATATTCTCCAACTCCATCCATTTACCTGCAAATGCCATAAATTTATTCTCTTTTATTGCTCAATAATATTCCATTGTGTATATATACCACAGTTTCTTTATCCATTCATCTATCAAAGGGCATCTAGGTTGGTTCCACAGTTTAGCTATTGTGAATTGAGCTGCTATAAACATTGGAGTGGCTGCAGCAATGTAGTTTGCTCTTTTTAAGTCTTCTGGGTATAGAATGAGGACTGGGATAGCAGGCTCAAATGGGGATTCCATTCCAAGTTTTCTAAGGAATCTCCATATTGCTTTCCAGATTGGTTGTACCAATTTGCAGTTCCACCAGCAATGTATGAGCGTGCCTTTCCCCACAACCTCGCCAACACATATTGTTGTTTGTATTCTTGATAGTTGCCATTCTGACTGGCGTGAGATGGAATCTTAGGGTAGTTT
>CM053399.1:146806767-146828342 GCA_028644305.1 Xerus rutilus
CGTCTCTGTGTCTTCTATTCTATACCATTGGTCTACATGTCTATTTTGGTGCCAGTACCACGCTGTTTTTGTTACTATAGCTTGGTTGTATAATCTGAGGACTGGTATTGTGATGCCTCCTGCTTCACTCTTCTTACTAAGGATTGTTTTGGCTATTCTGGGTCTCTTATTTTTCCAAATGAATTTCATGATTGCCTTTTCTATTTCTATAAGGAATGACATTGGTATTTTAATTGGGATTGTATTGAATCTATATAGTGCTTTGGGAAGTATGGCCATTTTGACAATATTGATTCTGCCTATCCAGGAGCATGGGAGATGTTTCCATCTTCTAAGGTCTTTTTCAATTTCTTTCTTCAGTGTCTTGTAGTTTGCATTTAGAGGTCTTTCACCTCTTTTGTTAAATTGATTCCAAAGGACTTTGTTTTTTGAGGCTATTGTGAATGGGATAGTTTTCCTAATTACTCTTTAAGAGGGTTTATCACTGATGTATAGAAATGCAATTGATTTGTGGGTGTTGATTTTATATCCTGCTACTTTGCTAAAATCATTTATTAATTTTCTAAGTTTTCTGGTAGAATTTTTTGGATCCTCTAAGTATAGAATCATGTTGTTCGCAAATAATAATAGTTTGAATTCTTTATTTTCTGATTTGTATGCCTTTAATTTCTTTCATCTCTCTAATTGCTCTGGCTAGTGTTTCAAGGACTATGTTGAATAGCAGTGGTGAGAGAGAGTAGCCCTGTCTAGTTCGCGTTTTCAGAGGGAATGATTCCAATTTTTCTTTATTTAGGATGATGTTGGCCTTGGGTTTAGCATAGACAGCTTTTACAAAGTTGAGGAATGTTTCTACTATCCCAAGTTTTTCTAGTGTTTTGAGCATAAAAGGGTGTTGTATTTTGCCAAATGCTTTCTCTGTATCGATTGACAAAATCCTATGATTCTTATCTTAAATCTATTGATGTAAGGTATTACATTAATTGATTTCCGTATGTTGAACCAACCTTGCATCCCTGGAATATACCCCACTTGGTCATGGTGCACTATTTTTTTGATATGTTTTTGTATGCAATTTGCCAGAATTTTATTGAGAATTTTTGCATCTATGTTCATCAGGGATATTGGTCTGAAGTTTTCTTTCTTTGATGTGTCTTTGTCTGGTTTTGGAATCAAGGTGATACTTGCCTCAAAGGGTTCCCTCCTTTTCTATTTCATGAAATAGTTTGAGGAGAATTGGTATTAATTCTTCTTTCAAAATCTTGTATAACTCAGCTGAGAATCCATCTGGACCTGGGCTTTTCTTGGTTGGAAGGCTCTTGATGGTATCTTCTATTTCCTTGCTTGAAATTGATCTGTTTAAGTGTGTATGTCCTCTTGGTTCAATTTAGGTAGGTCATATGTCTCTAGGAATTTGTCAGTGTCTTCAGGGTTTTCTATTTTACTGGAGTATACATTTTCAAAATAGTTTCTAATTATCCTCTGTATTTCCATAGTGTCTGTCGTGATATCTCCTTTTTCATCACAAATTTTAGTAATGTGGGTTTTCTCCCTCCTCTTTTCGTTAGGGTGGCTAAGGGTTTGTCAATTCTGTTTATTTTTTCAAAGAACCAGCTTTTTGTTTTGTCAATTTTTTGAATTGTTTCTTTTGTTTCAATTTCATTGATTTCAGTCCTACTTTTGATTATTTCCTCTTTTCTACTTCTTTGGGTGTTAATTTGTTCTTCCTTTTCTATGGCTTTGAGACGAAGAGTCAATTGATTTATTTGTTGACTTTTACTTCTTGTAATGAATGAGTTTAGTGCTATGAACTTTCCTCTTAGCACTGCCTTTATGGCATCCCAGATATTTTGATATATTGTATCAGAGTTTTTGTTTGCCTCTAAGAATTTTTTTCTCTCTTCCTTGATGTCTTCTGTTATCCGTGCATCATTCAATAGCATATTATTTAGTTTTCAGGTGATGGAGTATTTTCTGTTTTTTAATCTGTCATTGATTTGTAATTTTATTCCATTGTGGTCAGATAGGATGCAGGGTAGAATCTCTATTTTTTTGTATTTGCTGAGACTGGCTTTGTGACATAACATAGGATCTATTTTGGAAAAGGATCCATGTGCAGCTTAGAAGAAAGTGTATTCCCTCATTGATGGATGGAATAGTATATAAATGTCTGTAAAGTCTAAATTATTGATAATTTCATGGAGGTCTATGGTTTCTTTATTAAGTTTTTGTTCGGAAGATCTATCCAATGGTGAGAGAGCTGTGTTAAAGTCTCCAAGTATTATTGTGTTGTGGTCTATTTTATTCTTGTATTTGAGAAGGATTTGTTCGATGTACGTAGAAGCCCCATTATTTGGGGCAAAGATATTTATGATTGTTATGTCTTCTTGATGTATGATTCCTTAAGAAGTATGAAATGATCTTCTTTATCTCTTTTCACCATCTTTGGTTTGAAGTCCACTTTATTTGGTATGAGGATAGAAACTCCTGCTTATTTGTGGGGTCCATGTGAGTGATATCTTTTTTCCCACCCTTTCACTTTCAGTCTGTGGATGTCTTTTCCTGTAAGATGAGTCTCTTGAATACAGCGTATTGTTGGGTCTTTTTTTTTTTTTGATCTAGTCTCTTATTCTATGCCTCTTAATTGGTGCATTTAGGCCATTTACATTCAGGGTTTTTATTGAGATATGATTTATAATTCCAGTCATTTTGTTTTGTTTTTGGTTTTTACTTTGAGTTGTTTTCTCTTTTGAATGATCTTTCCTTTAGTGTAGTTCCTTTCTTTGTAAATTTTTATTGTTGGTTATCATTTCTTCCTCATGGAATATTTTGCCAAAAATGCTGTGTAGTGCAGGCTTTCTTGCTGTAAATTCTTTTAACTTTTGTTTATCATGGAAAGTTTTTATTTCATCATCAAATTGGAAGCTCCATTTTGCTGGATATAGGATTCTTGGTTGGCATCCATTTTCTTTCAGGGCTTGGAATATGTTATTCCATGATCTCCTGGCTTTGGGGGTCTGGGTTGAAAAATCTGCTGAGATACAAATTGGTCTCCCCTTGTTTGTAATCTCTTTCCTTTCTCTTGTGGCCTTTAAAATTTTATCCTTATTCTGTATGTTGTGCATTTTCATTATAACCTGCCTTGGTGTAGATCTGTTCAAATTTTGTACGTTTGGTGTCCTGTAAGCCTCTTGTATTTGATTTTCCATTTCATTTTTCATGTTTGGGAAATTTTCTGATATTATTTCATTGAAAAGATTGTGCATTCCTTTGGTTTGAAATTCTGCACCTTCTTCTATCCTAATAAATCTTAGATTTGGTCTTTTGATGCTATCCCATATTTCTTGTATGTTCTGTTCATGATTTTTTTTACCATCTTCACTCTATGGTCAAGTTTATTTTCAGGATTGTATATCTTGTCTTCATTATGCGAGATTCTGTCTTCCAGGTGATCTAGTCTGCTGGTGATGCTTTCTATTGAGTTTTTTATTTGGTTTATTGTTTCCTTCATTTCAAGTATTTCTGATTGTTTTTTTCATGATCTCTAGGTCTTACTTAAAGTAATCTTTTGCTACTTGTAATTACTTTCTTATCTCTTTGTTAGAATGATTGATGATTGCCTTTATTTGCTCACATATTTCTTTGTTGGATTGATCAATTTTTTCTTGTAATTGTTCACTTATGTCATTCTTTAGTTCACTGATCATTTTAATTATGTACATTCTGAATTCTTTCTCTGACATTTCAATAACTGTGCTGTCCATGGAATCTGTTACAGTGGTATACAGGACTATTTGGAGTACCTTTACCCCTTCTTTTTTCATGTTGATTGTGTGTCTTCCTTTCTTGAAATACCAATTTGAGGTATTGCGGCTTCTATCCTATAATCTTGTATTGACACTCCAGATTACCTGTGTCTCAACTTGGAGCTACTTCTGTTCCCCCAGTGTCCCCAGATGGACACTAATGCCACTAAAGTTGGTGGTGGAGGTAGTGTATGTACCTCTAGAGGGCAGTGGGGGTGGCCTTGGCTGGGCTACTGAGGCGGCCCCTGAGGGCTGTTTTGTCCCTCTCTTGCACTCCTGCTGGTGAACTGGAACTCTGGAGCAGAACTGGAGGTGGGCCCAGGTCTCACTTCAGCAGGGTCACAAGCAGGAGAGTCTGTGTGCGACCCTTACAGTGAGTGTGAGCTCCCCTGGGGCTGGAGGCTAGCAGGCTCTGGTCTGCCTTCAACTGGGGACCCCTGGCATTCTCTAAGGGTGGTTTTGGGCCTTCTGTCTTGCCTGACCACAGGAACTCTGGAGCGGAACTGAGGCAGCCCCAGAGCACACTTGGGTGGGGCCTCTTCACGCTGGGATCTCTGCAAGCCACTGTTACCCTGGGTATGCCTTCCTCTGTGGCTAGCAGCTAACAGTCCGTTGCCTCCCTTTGGCTGGACAACTGTGAGGTTCCTGAGGGCAGATCAGGGCCCTCTGCAGCTCCTGCTGGTGCACAGGAACTCTGGAGGGAACTGGGGCAGGCCCAGGCCACCTGTGGGTGAAGCTGCCTCATGCTAGGGTCTCTGTGGGGACTCTTACCCTGAGTTTGGGCTCCCAAGTGGCTAGTGGCTAGCATTCCCTGGTCTCCCATTGGCTGGACATCCATGGAGTTTCCTGAGCATGGATCTGGGCCCTCTGCTGCTCCTGCCAGTCCACAGGAACTTTGGAGTGGAACTCTAGTCTGATGCTCTTGTCTCATTTTGAGTGCTTTTAAAAAAATTCCTACTTCTATACTATTTGCATACTTTCAGAGCCCTTTTTTTTCTGTTGCTTCAAGGTCATTTTTTCTGAAAACCAAAAATACGTTCGTTTAAACTTCCAAGTTCCTAAAATATTTAAAGTTTATAAAGATTCAACGCATATATATGTATATATACATACATATATGTGTGTGTATATATATGTACATATATATATATTAGTATGTGCTTTTGAAAAGAATGCATTTTTCAGTTGTTTCTCTATTGTATCTCTAAACGTCATGTCAAGATAACGTTCAAATCTTTGAAGTCTTCATTGGGATTTTTGGCTTCCTGTTTAAAATACTAAGAAAGACATGTTCAAATCCATTTTTCTCCATGTGCTTTGTGATTTAAATATATTTTACAAGTCTGTTAATATATATTTAAAAACCTAATTTTTAAAAAATTTCTCATGAACTAACATATTTATAACTCTGAAATGTCCCTGTTTATTCTTTATAATATTATTTATTTGAATTCTATTTTGACAAATCTTTATGATCACAATAACTTATTATTCTTGGTATTGTTTATATATCCTTTTCTAGATTTTTTTTTTTTGGCAAGTGCAAAAAATTTTATTTAAAAATAGAACAAAGAGAGACCCAGGGTCCAAGTTGGTGCCCGAGGGTATGAGAGTGGCTTTCCCCTTCTATAGATTTAGATTTCCTGTTTTTTCATGCCCTCTCCTCCCATCTTGCCTATGTGACCCAAGAGGTGAATGATCTAGGGTTGGGAATAAAGCAACCCAGGGGTACAGGCAGAAAGGAAGCCATCCAGGGCCTATAAACAGGGACTATTCATTAACAACTCCTTGCAGGAAGAAACAGTTCCCTGGAGGCAGGTAACCTTGGCAACTGGTGGAGAAGGAGAACGTGCTCTGGAGGTAGTAGCATTTTATTTCTTCTTGAATCAGCCCCCATCTTTCTGACCCAATCATTCATTACCTACACTGACTGTCCTTTCGCTTCAGCCTCAACCCCCGCCCCCACTCTGCTAACCAAACTCTTCCTAATGTAAGAGGAAGTGGACAACGACCAGTCTGGATGCTTCAAGGTGGAAGGAGATGACTTGAGGCAAGCAATTTGAGTTTCCCTTTTAGGAATATTTTGGGTCAATAGAGATGTTCATAGAAAAACTCTGGTTTGACAGCTACAGAGTGTAAAGTCATCTGGGAGGCGGGTGTTTCTATGAGATAAAGAAGAAGATATGAATACTAGAATAAGATTAATATAAAATAAATGTCATAGCATCTGGAATGTGTCAATGAATATCATGGGATGATAATAGAAACCAGCAATTTTCACCAGGAGGTACAAGAGCTAAGAAGTTATTCCTATGATAAGGCCAGTAAGAACATGGCCTCTATTTGGGAACATAAATCTTTAAGGATATTAGTTACATTGCCAGAGTTAAAGAATGTAAACACAACACTGGAGATCAGTGCTCTATCTGAGGTGCATGTGGTAAACATTTTTTCCCCATTCTGTAGGCTTTCCCTTCACCTTATTGATTGCTTTCTTTGCTGAGAAGAAACTTTTCAGTTTGAATCCATCCCATTTATTGTTTCTTAATTTTACTTCTCGCACTTTAGGATTCTTGTTAAGGAAGTCCATTCCTAAGCCGACATGTGAAGATTTGGGCCTACTTTTTCTTCTAATACACATAGGGTCTCTGGTCTAGTGCCTAAGTCTTTAATTCACCTTGAGTTGATTTTTGTGCAGGGTGAGACATAGAGGTTTAATTTCATTTTGCTACATATGGCTTTCCAGTTTTCCCAGCACTATTTGTTGAATAGGGCATATTTTCTTCAATGTATGTACTTGGTGCTTTGTCAAGTATAAGAGAAAGGTATTTATGTGGGTTTGTCTCTGTGTCTTCTATTTTGTACCATCGATCTACATGTCTATTTTGGTGTCAGTTACTGCTTTTGTTACTATTGCTTTGTAGTATGGTTTAAGGTCTGGTATTGTGTTGCTTCCTGCTTCACTCTTCTTACTAAGGATTGCTTTGGCTATTCTGGGTCTCTTATTTTTCCAAATGAATTTCATGATTGATTTTTCTAGTTCTATAAAGAATGTCATTGGGATTTTAATAGGAATTGAATTAAATCTGTATAACAGTTTTGGTAGTATGGCCATTTTTTTTTTTAAATATTTTTTTAGTTGTAGATGGACACAATGTCTTTATTTTTTTGCTTTGTACGTGGTGCTGAGGATTGAACCTAGGGCCTCACGCATGCAAGGCAGGCGCTCTACCGCTGAGCTACAATCCCAGCCCTAGTATGGCCATTTTGACAATATTGATTCTGTCTATCAAGGAACAAGCATCGTCTAAAGTCTTCTTCAATTTCTGTCTTTAGTGTTCTCTATTTTTCATTGTAGAGGTTTTTTATCCCTTTTCTTAGATTGATTCCCAAGTATTTTATTTTATTTTTGGAGGCTATTGTGAATGGAGTAATTCTCTAAATTTCTTTTCCAGTGGATTGCTCGCTTATGTATAGAAAGGCATTTGATTCAAGGGTATTGATTTTATATCCTGCTACTTTGCTGAATTCACTAATGAGTTCTAGAAGTTTTCTGGTGGAATTTTTTGGATCTTCTAAGTATAGAATCATGTCATTGGCAAATAATAGTTTAAATTCTTCTTTTCCTATTTGTATCCCTTTAATTTCTTTCATCTGATGGCTCTGGCTAGAGTTTCACAGACTAGTTTGAATAGAAGTGGTAAAAGAGGGCATTTCTGTTTTATTCCAGTTTTTAGAGGGAAGGCTTTAAATTTTTCTCCATGTAGAATGATGTTGGCCTAGAGCTTAGCATAGATAGCTTTTACAATGTTGAGGTATGTTCATACTATTCCTAGTTTTTCTGGTGTTCTGAACATGAAAGGATATTGTATTTTATTAAGTGCTTTTTCTGCATCTATTGAGATGATCATACGATTTTTATCTTTAAGTCTATTGGAGTGATAAATTATGTTTATTGATTTCAATATGTTGTATCAACCTTATGTCCCTGGGATAAACCCCACTTGATCATGGTGCACTATCTTCTTAATATGTTTTTGTATATTATGTGCCAGAATTTTACTGAGAATTTTTGCATCTATGCTCATCAGGGATGTTGGTCTGAAGTTTTCTTTCCTTGATGTGTCTTTGTCTGGCTTAGGCATCAAGGTGACACTAGCCTCAGAATGAGTTTGGAAGAGCTTCCTCCTTTTCTATTTCATGGAATAATTTGAGGAGCATTGGTATTAATTCTTCTTTGTAGGTCTTCTAGAACTTGGCGGAGAATCTGTCTGCTCCTGGACTTTTTTTGTTGGTAAGTTTTTGATGCCATCTTCTATTTCATTGTTTGAAATTGATCTGTTTAAATTGTACATGTTCTCCTGATTCAGTTTAGGCAGCTCCTATTTCTCTAGAAAATTTTTGGTGTCTTTGATGCTTTCTATTTTTTTGGAGTATAAATTTTCAAATAGTTTGTGATTATCTTCAGTATTCCAATAGTTTCCATCATATTTTATTTTTCATCATGAATTTTAGTAATTTGAGTTCCTAAGGGTTTGTGAATTTTATTTATTTTTTCAAAGAACCAACTTTTGGTTTTTTGATTTTTTCAATTCTTTTTAAAATTAATTAGTTAACTAATTAATTAATTAATTAATTTTTTGTACTTAGGTATACATGATAACAGAATGCATTTTTTAACTCATTGTACACAAATGGAGCATAACTTTTCATTTGTCCTGCTGTACATGATGTAGAATCACATCATATATGCAATCATACATAAAGCTAGGGCTATGATGTCCATCTCATTCCACCATCTTTACTGACAATTGTTTCTTTTGTTTCAATTACATTGATTTTAGCCCTGATTTTAATTATTTTCTGTCTTCTACTGGTTTCAGTGTTGATTTGCTCTTCTTTTTCTAGTTCTTTGAAATGTAATGTCAGGTCATTTATTAGTTGACTTTTTATTCATTTAATGAATGAGCTCAATTCAATGAACTTTCCTCTCAGCACTGCCTTCATAGTATCCCAGAGATTTTGATATGTTGTATTGAAATTCTCATTTACCTCTATGACTTTTTAAAAAAAATCTCTTCCCTGATGTCTTCTGCTATCCATTTTCATTCAATAGTATATTATTTAGTCTCCAGGTGTTGGAATAGCTTCTATTTTTTATTTTATCATTGATTTCTAATTTCATTCCATTATGATTGGATAGAATGCAGGGGAGTATCTCTATTTGTATTTGCTAACACTTGCTTTGTGGCATAACATATGGTCTATTTTTGAGAAGAAATCATGTTCTGCTGAGAAAAATATGTATTCACTCATGTATAAATAAAATACATATGTCTGTTAAGTCTAAATAATTGATTGTATTGTTTCATTCTATAGTTTCTTTGTTTAGTTTTCTTTGGAAGATCTATCTAGTGATGATGGAGATCTGTTAAAATCATCCCATATTATTTTGTTGTGATCTATTTGTTGAAATTGAGAAGGGTTTGTTTGATGTACATAGATGCTACATTGTTTGGGGCATACATATTTATGATTGTTATGTCTTATTGATGTATGATTCCCTTAAGCACTGTGAAATGCCCTTTCTCATCCCTTCTAACTTTGGTTTGAGGTCCACTTTGATATTAGGATGAAAAACCCTGCTTGTTTATGCAGTCCATGTGAGTAATATATTTTTTTCTTAAACTTTCACCTTCAAACTGTGGATGTCTTTTCCTAGGAGGTGAGTCTCTTGAAGATAGCATATTGTTGTGTCATTTTAAAATCTAATCTGTTAGTCTATGTCTTTTGATTGATGAATTTATGCCATTAACATTCAAGGTTACTATTAAGATATAATTTGCTCTTTAATTTGTGTGTGTGTGTGTGTGTGTGTGTGTGTGTGGTTCTGGGGATTGAACCCAGGGCCTTGTGCATGTGAGTCAAGTACTCTACCAACTGAGCTATATCCACAATACCTGAAATATGATTCTTGTTCCCAGTCTTTTTGGTTTATTTTTGGTTTTGAACTTGACTTAGTTTCTCCTTTGATTGACCTTTCCTTTAGTGTAGCTCTTCCCTTTGCTGGTTTTCGTGTCCTCCTCATGGAATATTTTGCTAAGAATGTTCTGTAGTGCAGGTTTTCTAGTTGGGAATTATTTTAACTTTTGTTTATCATGGAAGGTTTTATTTAATCTTCAATATGAAGATTAATTTTGCTAGATATAAAATTCTCAGTTGGCATACATTTTCTTTTAGAGCTTGATATATGTTATTTAAGGACCTCTTGGCATTGAGTGTTGAAATCGGCTAAAATCTGAATTGGTTTTCCCTAATATGTAATTTGATATTTCTTCTCTCACAGCCTTTGAAATTATATCCTTATTCTGCGTGTTGTTATTCTGATTAAAATGTGCCTTGGTGTGAGTCTGCTGTAATTTTGTACATTTGGGGTTCTGTAAGCCTCTTGTAGTTGATTTTCTGTTTCATTCTTGAGATTTGGGAAATTTTCTGATATTATGTAATTCTTATTGTGCATTCTTTTGGTTTGTATCTCCATGCTTTCATCTATTATGATAAATCTTAATGTGGTCTTTTCATATTATCCCATATTTCTTGGAAGTTATGTCGATATTTTCTTACCATGTTCTCTGTGTGGTTGACTTTATTTTCAAGAGTATATATTTTGTCTTCATTGCCTGAGATTCTTTCTTCTAAGTGGCCTGGTCTGTTGGTGATACTTTCCATTGAAATTTTAATTTGGTTTATTGTCCTTCATTTCAAGGATTTCTGCTTGGTTTCTTTTTATAATCTCTGCCTCTTTATTGAAATGATCTTCAACTTCTTATATTATCTTTCCTGTACCATCCCTTTATTTTGAAGAGCAGGCTATGTATCTTTTAAACTCCTCTTCTGACATTTCTTCTACTGTTTTGTCTATGGATTCTATTTTTGGAACTTCTTGGTTTGTTTGAGGCACTTTGTTCCCTTGTTTCTTCATATTATTTGTGTGTCTTCCCATCTAGCAGTATGAATCTGAGGCACTACAGTTTCTACTCTATAGTGTTATAGTGTCCCTGAAAGCTTCCAGTACCTTACCTTCAAGGGAGATCAATATTAACAGCACTCAATGCAAACAATATATACCTGTAAAACAAATAACTCCTATTAAGGCATCTGCAGTTTTGTCACAATAAAAAGAAATGATATACTCAATTATTGTCTATAATTTAAACAGTAAGTTTGCTAAAAGGTTTTACCATTTCTAATGATGAACAATGAGAGAACAGAAGTAGTGTAAGGTGTGGTGTTTATGAAGAAGGAGAGAATATAGAGGTAAAAATTTAAAGTAAGAGTGAGAGATGAATTAATAGATGTTGGCTGTTAGTATGAGAGAAGTGAGAAGGAGAATCCAGGGGGAGGGATAGATGAGAGAAAAAATATATACAGATTAAAAAATAATAAAAATATAAGGATAAAAGAGAAAACTGTAATATACTGCTCAGATACCCATTTCTCAATAAATTGATGAATGAAAAATATTTGGATTCAAAGATGATAGAAATGTGAGAGGGGGGAAAAGAAAAAAAAAAGGAAAGTCTCAATGGAAAATTGAACAATAGCTTCCATTGGTTTTCAGAAATTTTTTCAGCCTCCCTTCTTCACCAATAAGTGGCGTTGTCTGAAGTTTGATGGTAGCTCCAGTATGGTGGGTTCCAGACCAGTTGGGTGGTAAGCAAGATGCCCTCATGCCCTCTTCCAGTCTTCTCACCCATTGTAGCTGACCCCTTTCCATTCCTGTGCAGTTCAGGACTCACTGTTTTCCTCTAGTTTCTCCAACCTGTGTTCCCCTTGGGGAACTGCTTCTAGTCTCTGGCATTCCACAGGCTCACTAGACCCAGACTGGCTCATAAAAACCCAGCTGCAATCTGAGGGACTTGAGCTTCAGATTCCCCAGGCTCTGCCTTCCTGTCATCCCAAGATCTCAATGCTGTTTCAATTTGCAGAGAGAATACCAGGGATGTGCTTACACAAAGGAGGAACCCTGCAAAAAGGCATCCAGATGGTGGCCACTATCACACCCAATAGAAATACCTCAGGTGCAACCAGACCTGCAGGTACCCTTACAATAGATGTCCATGCCCTGGCCAGTGTCCCCAGAGTGAGGTGGCCATGCCCTGAATGAGGTGCCAGTGACAGAGGAAAACTTGCTTCCCTGGCGGGCATCCCAAGATAATGGTGGCCATGTGTAACCAAACCTGCAGGTTCTGTGACAACAGACTTTTAGGTATCAGGGGGCAGTGGGCAGTGGGTGATCCGCTAGAGGTCTGCAGACAGTCTGCAGGCTAACGGCCAGTGATCCATGGGGGAACATCAGGCAGTAGGCCATGGGCAGGCAAGTGGCAATGGAACAGCAGTCAGCCAGGGATCTGTGCTCAAAAGGCAGGCAACATGCTGTTAGATGGCTGCGGATGGCCACAGCGGTCGAATTAGGGGTTATCAACAGGGGATCAGTGGTCAGCTACGGTTGCCTTGCAGAGAAATAATACCTTCTCTGTTTGAATACCAAGTCACAGAGCAAGAGGAATGCAGCCTCCCTCTAGATCGCCACCTTGGAACTATTATTATATAACTTTACATTCACTGCAAGGATTTTGCTGCTATTCAGTTCCGTTAAACAAAAATGCTTCATGTTATTGCTACATTTTTATTCCTATGTATGTTATAAATTCCTCCATATGCTGTTGCTTTTTGTTTCAGCAGTTATTATACTTTCAAAAAAATTAAGAAAACTGGTTATTTACCTACATATTTACATATTCTGTGCTCTTTTAATCTTTTGGTTAGATGGAAATTTTTATCTGGTATGAGTTGTCTTCATCTTGAACTTCAGTCATCCTTTCTTTTCTTTTACAGAGTCCAATCTGCTACTGTATCTTCCAGAGGATTTGGTATGTCTGCTATTATGTGTGTGTGTGTGTGTGTGTGTGTGTGTGTGTGTGTGTATGTATGACTTCTATGATACCATTATCTCATTCTCTTTTTTTTCTTTCTTTCTGTATCTTTTTTTATAATCCCCAAATAGTCATTATATATACCTTTTGTAGTAAATTTTGCAATCTGCTTATAAAACTTATTGCAATATCCTGAATCAAAGCTATGAATTTTTAAATGTCTTATTTTAGAAATCTTTTTGTTTTCTACATTTGGGGCCAAATTTTCTTGCCTCCTTGTATGTTCAGTAATTTTTATTTTATTTTATATTGCAACTCTTAAATTGTATGAGGGATTTAGTTATGGTCTATTAAAGAATGTTGAATTTTTTTTCTAGTCTGTTTTTATATTACTGGTGGAAAATATTTATACTATAAATTAGAGCTCAACAAACATTTTCCAAAAAGGGCCAGAAAAACAATATTTAAGTTTTGTGGCTTTACAGGTTATTATAACTATGCAACTCTATTGTGTTCCAATAAAACCTCATTATGGAAACTATAGTTTTAAATTTATACAATTTTTACTTGTCATGAATCATTGTTTTACTTTTTTTAAAAATTGATTTAACAATATAGAACACATTCTTTCTTTGTAGACTATGAAAAATCCTGCAGTAGGTCTAATGTGGCTTGTGGGTCCTGCTATGAAGGCTTGGCTGTAAGCTTTTCAGGATGAATTAACTCATTGCTTCTTTCCTTTCCTCCTTTCTCTCCCCTCCTCTCCTGTTCGTTCATTAGTTCATTCGTTCGTTCGTTCGTTCCTTCCTCTCTCTCTCTCTCACTTTCTTTCTTTCTTCTCCCTCTCTCCTTCTCCCTCTTGCCCCCCTCCCGACCCCTCTCTCTCTCTTTTTTCACTCCTGTGTTGTAGGTTATAATCCAGAGTTTTGTTCTTCAGTCTTAAATTGAGGCACTTGCATATTTTAAAAGATAGTTTGGAATTTTGTCAAAGTTGTTATAACACCTACCTAAATTAGTGAGACTTTCAGTAACTAATAGTTCTACCTGTGTTTTCAGTATTTGATCTCCATGGATTTGCTGGATTTTCTCCCTAAACTTTTATAGGTAGTAATCAGTGAAGCATATGGGGAAATTTGAGCTTGTATGTTGAAATATACTCTTCTGGCACACACTTTTTTATTCATTTTTTTAATTTATTTTATTTTGTTTATTTAGCTGACTTAATTTAGTACTTATTTATGGAGTACAACATTATAATTTGGTATTTGTATACAATGTGTAGTAATCAAATAAGGATGATTAGCATTTCTATTTCCTCAGATATTATTTCTACCTATTAAAAAACTTAAAACTCTCCTCCTCTAGTTATATTGAAATATATTTCTGCTTGGGAGTAAAGTACTTCCACACAATACTTTTTTTCTGTTTAGACTTTGTAATGGTTATTGTCAAAAAAATTAGTTTGGCATCAGTTGATTTATAGTTATTAGAAGTGGAAAATATTCTATCCAGGTGATTTAATTCTAATGTATATTAAGGCATTCAAATGTAGGTAAGTGTTGACCTCATAGTCTATAATTTTAAATACTTTGTTAATTGGATTATGAATTGAGCTCTCATTTATTTACCATTATTAATAAGAAGTTATTACATTAACTTTTTCATTAGTCCAAATTTCCTACTCAATTGGAAAGATCTAAGGAATATGATAAACTCAGTGGTTGTATATTATTTCTAGTCTGTAAACAATTTCAATAAGCCAAATTCTATACCTGCTTTTGGACTTCAGATAAGTTCTATTTGTGAGAACTTATTCTCTTTTGTATCTTTTCTAAGACAGTAAGAAGCCTACTGTAGTATGTCAAAGTATTTATTTGGTGTGACTAACTTTGTCAAAGAATTTGGAGTGACTACCTTCTGGGAGTTTAATCTGCCATCCTTGTTTACAAAAGCAGACACTAATTCCCAGTTTCTTACACACTTAGAAGAACTACCAAGCATTGTTTATTTAACAAAAAATGATGATAGTCTCTAATTGGATTAAATCTAATATCATTATCTTAATAAAACCTGCTTCTCCGATGTTGTTGTCTGTAGGGCTACACAATTTACAGATTATGTATAATTCATTGGTTGAAATTACTTCATGACAGGCCAGAATTTTGAGAGAGAGATAAGAGAGGCCTCAGAAACTTTTAAAAAAATTTTTGACAATTGGGCTCTGTATCTTCATCTGTAACATAATTTATTGTTTCAAATAGAACCCTCTGAAATTCTTCTTTACTGATTTAGAAGACAATAGCATTGGTAGTTAATTGGTACTTTGTATGTGAAATAGGAGAATAGCTGAAGTGCAGCAATTCATATGCAAACAACACAAATGCCTTTGCCTTGGTTAGTATTTCAAAAACACTGTGACTACCCTGCATAAAGTTCTCTATCATCAGCATAAAAGGGGACTTCAAATAAACCCTCTTTCAAGTGTATCAAAGAGGCTTTAATGGGGAAATTATATTGTAATATCTTAAGGACCAGTTTAATGGCAGAATAAATTCCTAATTAGTGGGTCCTATCATTTTACTATTTGATTATAATGTAGCTTCTTAGTGAAGCATAATAATTCTTTCATATTACTGGAGACATTGAAAATCCTTGCTGCCAAGAGCAGAACAGTTGATGTGCACTAAATATTTAGACTCCATTCAACTAAACATGCTCCAAAGTAAGAGTGCAAAAGCACAGCATCCAGGATAAGTATGCATTGACCCCTGATCCTGAATGCTTCAGCAGTTTGGTTCCGAAAAGATCATTTGGTTATTTTGGAAGATGAGTGAAATTTTGATTCAAGGTCTAAATATACCTTTTATCTTATTCTTAAAAAATGTGAAAGGAAATAAAAATATGATGAAGTGCTGATTTTGCTGAACATTGGTCTTAAACAGTTCATTTTGGGCATTGCAGTAGGGTTTATATATAATGATACAAATAAAATAAGAAACCTCAGACTCAATCCTTGCTACAGATCAGAAAACATTGTTTTAGCAATGTTTTAAAATTGCTAAAGTATAAAATCGTAATGGTGTTTCCCAGTATTCTTATTGACAAAATAAAATGAATTTTGTTGAATCCTTTTACCATATCTAATATTCTCAAGGTCAGTTTTTAAAAATTCCAATACATAAAGTGATTTCTTTTAAAAAATTTTCTTTAGCCTTTCACATTTGAAAATGTGATAAAAATATTGTGTTGAATGATAACATTTAGCTTAAATAGATATTTGAGAAGCACAATGGAGAAATATTTCTTATTTGAGGAAGAGTATGATGACAGTAGTTAGATAATTAGACAGTATACTTCTTTAGTAATTATAAAAAAGACAAAGATGAGAAAATGAATGGTCTATAATGTGTACTTGAGCACATGAGTTAATTTGTCTATCTAAAAAAAATAGAGTATCTCCCAAGCTACTACAACCAAATAAACCTTAAATATTGTTTATTTCTCTCTTTCTTACAGGCCAGAGATTAAGTCAGGAAATTCTATGTGAATCATTATCCATCTACCATACTCCCTTTATTATCATCTAATATGGTAACTGAACATTGTTCATTTTTATGAGTAGGTTCTATAGATTAACTACCCATTATTCAATTTATTGGACACCTATAATCCACTGAAGATTATTTGGGGCTATGTAAAACAAAGAAGCACAATAAAATCTCATTGTGTTTAAGAAACTTACAATTCAGCTGAAAGATACAAAAACAGCACTAGGCAATAGTTATCAATATGAAATGTGGTATAGTGAAAATTTATCTGAAAGCTTTTAAAAAGTGAAGTAGGATATAATCCAGAACTAAATTTATTCATTAAAAGTTTCATGTGGTAATTGAATTTGTATCAACTTTTGAAGAGTGAATAGTATTTACATGAGTAGAAATAAGAAAATACACTAAGTAAGGCAACTAAGGAATGTAATAAGACGATTTTATAAAATACTAATAAGAGAGAACAAGAAAGAAAAGCAATGAGAAAACATCCTTATAACCACAAACAACAAAATTGTGTTTTATTTTTGTATGTATACGAGCATGGGGCTGTGTGTGAGTATGTATGATACATTTACAAAAGCTAGACTTGAAACAAATTGAAAATGTAAAGGCAAAAGAATCCCTTGATTTTTTGTATTATAATTCGTAAATCTTGTGAAAACTTTAAGTACTTCATGCACCTAATTTATATAGTGTTATATGAACATTGTAATTGGATAAGTAATATTACAATATTTTCTTAATTTGGGGGAGAAGCATAAACAAATTCCTAGTAGTTTTGCGTATTCACCAAAGACACAAATGCAAAATGAATATCCTGCTGCACTAAAGCTATTACAATTGGGTATGCATTATAAACATCATTTAAAAGACATTTTTAAACATAACTTTGAGTTGCATAAGAACATAGAAAAATATGGGGGAAAAGTGGTGAACTGTGTTGAAATTAAAGTAAGAAACAATAAAAGATCAATCATTTGCAATGTATATATTTAACAAAAGGCTCATATCCCAAATAAACTTCAGGAACTTCTCCAAATTAAAAAGGACACAAAAGGGAAAGATGTTGAATAGGAGCTTTACCGAAAAGAATGTTAAAATGATCATTAAATGTATGAAAATGTGTCAACTTACCATCAGGAAAATGTACGTTAAATATAAAATAAGGTACAAGGATGTATCTATCAATGAGACTAAAAGACTGATAATAACAACTATGATATGATATTGATTGGAATTAGTTAAACCGCTGTTGGAAATTCCAAATACTGCACATTACTCAAGCATCTTTGAAAACGTGACATTATCTGTAAAGCTGAATCACCATTTCTCAAGTCCTAGCATTCACCTCCTATGTATATATGCAACAAAAATTCCTAAATAATAGCTTAAAATTGGAAAAGTTCAAGTATACATCTCTTAAAACTCAAATGATTAGTCATCATATGAAGTACATATGGCACAAATAATGACTGTTACATGAAATAATGTGAATGATTCACAAATAGTGAAAGTCACAAACAAAATGTTGGACAAAAATATGTAGACACAAAATATATTTGCAATATGTTTACTTATGATGCTCCCAATAAGCAAAAGTAAATCCATGGTGCTAGAATATGGTTATCTTTCGGTGGACAGTGGCAAAGAGAGTCAGGTAAACAGTTTTATGTCCTGATGTTAACAATCTATTTTTTTTTTCTTGGTGGTGGTTACATGCATGTGTGTTATTTGGTGAAAATTCATTGAGTTATAAACTTATTTGTAAACTTGTGTATTTGTGCATAAATAAAAGAAAAGCAAATATAAGAGATTGTCTTTAGGTATCAGTAGTGGTTAGCTAATTGAAATCATGGTTAAAATGATATGCCATTTTTATATCTATTTGACTGACAAAAATTAAAATACTAATACTTGGAGATTAGTATTAGTATTTTAATTTGATTATGAGATTTAATTGATTATGAGATTCAGTAAGATATGTTAATCTCTTTGTGGAAAAGTGTTATTACTTTATAAACTGCAATCATATTAAATTCAGAAATTTTGTCTTAAATCTATTATCAAAAATAATTTCTTATAATGTGCACATAAAAAAATTAGAACTGTAAGAGTAGCACTGTTTATAAGAAGAAAACTCTATTACAACTAATTGTCCATTAGCAGAGGAGTGAACAGTACACTTTGGAATAATCACAAAATGGAAACACTCAACGAATGGGCATGTAGTAATTGAAACTATATTCAACAAAATGGATAAATCTTAGAAATGTAATATATAGTTTAAAAACTGTTATGATGATTATATATCATATCATTTTAAAATGAAAACCAATTAAATAGTAATTCATTTTTCAGGAAGTTTTACAGATGCAAAGAAATAAAGATCATAGAATCGTGGATGACTTTTAATTCATTTCAGGGTAGTTAAGGATCTGGATGGGGCAGGATGAAAAAGTGGATAATTTAAGTTCTTGTTAGTGTTCTAGGTTTTGTATTGAGTAGTGAGTTCATTGATGCTTTTTGACTGGTATAAGTAAGAGACAGACATGTAGATAGATAAATAGACTCATAAGCGGATAAATGAAAGACACTATTATAATCTGTTATAAATAAAGCATGGATCCATATCTTTTCCTGTGTTCATAAAAGGAGGAAAAATTAAGAACTAAGAAAAAAATTTAAGAAATAGTTCTCAAATCAATGAAAGCTAACTTTTCATCAAATAAAATATAAATTATAGAATAGTTCCATAATACTATTTAGTTTTTAGATTGTGTTATCTATAAGACTTAGATAATTTGAGAGTTTTTTAGTAAAAATTCAAGAAAAAACCCAGGTACAGTGGCGCATACCTGTAATCCCAGTGGCTTGGGAGGCTGAGGCAGGAGGATGACAAGTTCAAAGCCAGCATCAGCAAAAACAAGGCAGTAAGCAATTCAGTGAGAACCTGTCTCTAAATAAATTACAAGATAGGCTGGAGATGTGGCTCAGTGGTTGAGTGCCCCCTAAGTTCAATCCCTGGCATCCTCCCAAAAAGTATTCAAGGAAAACATTGGGGATATTTTAAATTTTTTAGCACTGCATATATTGTTATATTTTGATTAATTTTATAGCCTATAATACATCAAATGACATATTTGGGGAGTTTTGTACCATTATTTATTAATTCCAAAATATTCTAAATTAGGTAGTGTTGAAATTATTTGTTTTTATTTTTCTAATTATTTTACATTACATTGTTTTCAAAGGAGAGCACTTTTTCTTTTCAGTCTTCAGATTGAAATAAAATATGCTGGTTAGTAGAACTATTTTTCTCCTTTTTTTGTGTTTTCCTACTATCCTTCTCTTTAATATATTTATTGGTGCACTTAACTATCTGGGTATAAATTTAGTGAAGTATATTATCAACTACAATTTCAAGGTTTCAATCATGAGAAGATTACAATTTTGGCCTTTCTTTTTGGTGAAATATAATCTAAGAACTTTGAATATAAAGTATACACATTTTGGGTTTTTAAAATTCTTTTATTCACTCTTTTTAGGTACACATGACAATAGAATGTATTTTGACATACTATACACACATGAAGTATAACTCATTCTAATCAGGATCCTATTCTCGTGGTCGTACATGATGTGTAGTAACCCTGGTTGTGTATTTAAATACAAAGCTAGGAAAGTTATGACCAATTAATTATATTGTCCTTCCTACTCCCCTTCCCTTCCCTTCTCTTTGTTCCTCTTTGTCTAATCCAATGAAATGCCATTGGATTACACATTCTGTTTTATAATGTTGTCTATAATGAGAACATTCATTGTAAACATACATTAATAACAGTACCTAAATGCAATCATATGCTAAATAACCTAAGTGATTTTGCATTGTCTTATTCATTTCTCACAATAAAATTATGTATCAACTTCTTTGTAAAATTAGGCTTAAACACTCATCACGTTTCTAATAATTAAAACATACCATAAGTTGTTGACAAGAAGTAACTGCTAGCTATTTTTCTCCTTACAGAAATGAATTACTTATGTTCTAATAAATTAATACATTAAAAGTAATTAAGCAACATCTTCAAGATGAATCCTAAATTTTAATTAATTATTCAATACTATTGAAGATAAAATTAAGTTTTATTTTGACATTAAAGTTGGTGACATTAAAAAGAAAATCTTTAGTTGAAATCCTCACCACTGTCATAAAATGATCACATCAAATATTCAGATACTATAAGGGCTGGAGAGGGGGAATCACTATTTATGTAAATAGTAGCATGGAGCTGTCAGAGGCATAAAAAGAGAGAAAACTAAAATTAAAATTTATAGCATTTACCAGCTATATAATGCCTAACAAGCAGTGTAATTTCTCTGGGCTTAATTCATTTGGTTGTTAACGCTCAAAACTTATGCATGAACTATGTCACATTACTTACACTTTCTTTATGTTGATAGAAAGGGTGATGCCCAGCTTAGCAGTGGTCATAAACTCAAAGATGTCAGAATTGATGCATTACACTTAAGACCATAATGTCCGACATGAATGTCATAGATTATTCCTCGGATAAGTGAGGAACTATACTGAAAAGAGAATAGGGTTATTTTTATTTCAGTCTCTCTTCCCAGCTGTCTGTCGTTTTCAATAATTTTTGGAGGGTTCTGTTAGGTAATTTATCTGGTCTTATTGGCTCTAACATTCTATGGCATTATCATTTGCATTCTTTCCTTATCTTTCTTGTATGTCCATTTGTATAGTATTATGACAAGCCAGTTTTGTGACTTTGTTTCACCTCTTACACATTTTCAACATCCTGAAGAGGCCATTATATGAATTCTACACAGATGAGCTAACAAAGTGTGATAGATGAAAATAAATGTTACTTCTTTCCTCTTGATTCTTCAAATACGTATTCTCTCATAGATTCCTTTTCTGTCTATGGACTATTGAGATGAAGATGTTTCTTTCAAAGAGACTTAGTTTTGTTCTAACAAATGTTTGCATCATGTAATATCTGGTCCTATTATCATTCTGGATTGCTAGCTAGGTGAGGATTAGGGGCAGGCAAAGGTGGACAGATTGGATACTGAGGGCAACAATGCTGCAAGATGGTCCTTTTCTCCCTCTTCAGCCTCCCTCTTTAGCTGGTTTGGGTGATCCAAGATTGAGGAAAATTAATTCAAACTGAGAGTATTCAATTAAATATAAAATTTCTATATTTATATTTGGTATACTCTCAGACTCAACTAGACTGAGAACTTTTTGTATAAGAAGAACCAAT
>CM053399.1:146828842-146846692 GCA_028644305.1 Xerus rutilus
CCCCCCACCAATTTGGGTATTTATCTATCTACCGAAATCCTGAATACAACAAAAGGACAAATTCACTCTTTATTTTTCACCTGGGGCAACTTTATCTCTCAACCTTCAGATATGTGAGCTCTTGCCTCGTGAGCACCGCATTCCTAGACTTAACAACAATGGAATTCCTAGTTCTCAGACCTTTAAAATCAGAACAATTTATATGAATATCTTTCATAGTATCCAGCACATAATAATATATTGTGGGACTTCTGAGCCATAATTGCACGAGCCAATTACCATAATAAGTTTCTTTTTATATCTCTTTCTATATATATCTTATTATTTATATTTCTCTGGAGAATCTAATATATTTCCTACCTCAGACATACAGATATTTTGAGAGCAAAACAAAATACTAGAGAAATGTGTTTCTTTTCTCTGTGTTGCCTCTGAGATAATCAGGGCTATTATATTCCCTGGTTAAAATATAATATAATAATAATATAATATAATATAACATATTATATTTCAATATATTAATAAGAATATTACAGTATATCTATTATGTTATAATTATATTAATGTTTCAATATATTAATAATTATAATATAATGCATTATATGCATTCTGCCTTCAATAAGATCTTGTTTTCCATGCTGCTTTCTGACTAACAGTGCCTAGAATTAGAATATGTGCAGAGATAGAAGTAGAATATAAAGTTCTATTTCCATATCCTATAGAATATAAATTAACACCAGGTGAGAACAGAAAGAGATAGAGGATAACACAGTGACAGATCGAACAAAATCAGTCTTTGCTAGGATTTAGATACTGCCAAATTATTTTTGTATGTGTTGTATAATTTCTTGACAACGATGTATATTGAGTGAGAATGTTGTTTTTTCTTACTCTAGAAGTTTAGTAAACCCAAGTACCTATACAAATGTCCCAACTTGTGGCAAAATGTGAAATATCTTAGTGACTTTGGAAAAAATGATATCTTAGATAGAACACAGACAGCTTTAAGCATAAATACAAGAAATATGTTAAATAAAGGACTACATCAAGATTAAACATGTATGCTCATCAAAAGACACCTCATAGACTAGGAGAAAATATTTGCAATATACATGTTATAAAACCCTCATTCCTAAAATATGCTAAAAATTCTTAAAATTCACCAACAAGAAAATGGCACCCATTAAAATATGCCCAATATTTAAACATACATTTCACCAGAAAAGGTACACAGATAGCAAATGAAAAGATCATATGTCTTACAAAATTTCAAAGTAAAACAACAGTGAGATACCACTACACCGTCTATTAAAATGTCTAACATCTGAAACACCAACACTACCAAATGCTGATGAGAAGGCGGAGCATCTGGAATTCTTTTTCATTACTGGTGAGAAAGCACAATGGTTCTTACACTTTGGAACACAGTTTTGATAAATACCTGTTTACTGCACAATGTGCAAATGAATTGAAAATTTATATCATACACACAGTAAATGGTACACAAGCATTTATATTAGCTTTATTCATAATTGCCCCAATTAAAAGCAACCAAGATATGGAATGTTTATACATTCGATAGGTGAATGTATAAACAATCTACTGTATATGCATCGAATCAAATATGCCACATAATTTTAGGATGAAATAAAATGAGCTATCAAAACATGAAAGGACATGAAGAAAATTTAAGTGCATAGCATTAAGTGAAAGGAGCCAATCTGAAGCCATCGCATATTGTACAATATCAACTATGTGACATTTTGTAAAAGGTAAGACTTTTAAACTAACAGGATGTTGGAGGGAGAAATGGATAGATGGCTAGGTGAAACAGGAAATTTTTAGGATTGTGAAACTATTTCCTATGTTAATGTTAAATACATGACATGCATAGCTCATAAAGTTGCATAATCAAAACAATGCACCTTAATGTAAACTGCGCAATTTAATTAATGTTCATATATAACTATTGTTCATCAGTTGTAACAAATGTACCACACCAATGCAAAATTTTAATAAGGAAAACTGAGGCTGTGGAGAAAAAGTATGGGAATGCTATATTTTCAGCTCAAAGCAGTTTACACCTAAATCTGTTCTTAAAAACAATGTGTACAAAAAATATCTGAAAATGTGATGCTAATTCAATGAAAAGCTCTGAATATTGTCATTAACTTTTAGTATTTTCATAAAAAAGCAGTACACTAAGTCTTATATTTTAACTATTGATGATAAGTGAGTGTGCTAATACAAACTGATGTTATATGTTGTTGGTATTATTATATTTTTCTAATCTTACTAAAAATTAGGGAGTCAGTTAACAAAAGGTGCCAATCTAAGTACCATGTATTTTGTTAACATCACATATGGAGTCCTAAACCGGGAAGCAGGTAGTAGAATCCTACAACTAATTTTAAAGTAAAAGCATCATTTTTTAATCCTTTTTTCCAAAACAAACATTGCTTATAAGGTAGTCATAAAGTAGGCATTCTAGTATTTCTCCAAATAGTATAATATGAAATATGTCAGAAGAACCCCATTAGCAATCAAATTACATTTTTTTAAATTTCTCATGCCTCTGAGTGCTATAATATGCCTTTCAAATTAAGTAAACATAATTTCTTGATTCTGTGTTAAGCAATACTGGTACTATACAAACTTCCATGTCATTACCTTATAAAATGCGATTTTCCGACATTTTCCTGTTCCTATGTAAAATAGTGGACAAGCCAAAATATCATAGGTGCTTATAGTTTAGAAATGCCTGCTCCCAGAAGATAATACTAGGGACAACTAGCAGCTTCTTTATGTCTAAGCAGCTTCCTAATCAATAGGTTCTTCAGAGTTTCCAAATCCATAAACCATCAAACCAAAATCTCAGCCTCAGTTTCCCTTATTAAAGGTTTTCATTGGTGAGGTATATTTGTCACAGACCTAACTAGTTTTCTTCTGTGAAAAACTGATTTAAAATTATCCACACAATTATTACTTTTTAATTGTTTTTCTTGACTGGTCATGTTGTCATAAATACCCACGAACAATATTTCAGCACTGCATAACGGTGGTTTAATTTAGGGCACAAATTCATAATTGAATAAAGTCTTAAAATTGATTCAATCATTGAATTCAAACATGAAATAACAGATCTTAATGTGGTCATGGATTTTTTTGTTTGCTTGTTTTGGTAAGAACATTAAAAATTAGATCTATTATTTTTAACAAATTTTTAAACATACAATGTGTTATTGTTAACTCTAATGCAACATTTTCTGCTGCTCTCTAGTACTTATTCATCTTGCTTGACTGAAATTTTATACTCATTGATTAGTAACTCCCTATTTTCCACTCCCACACTCTTGGCAACAGTCACTCTGTTCTTTGATTCTGTGAATTTAACTATTTTAGAAACCTTGTATTAGTAAAATCATAAAGTATATGTCTTTCTGTGATTGATTTATTTCACTTAAAATAATGTCAACTTTCATCCTTTGGCACATATTGCACAACTGTTTTCTAAGACCAAATACATAAGCATATATCACATTTTCTGTATTTTTGTGTTAATGAAATTTTATTTATTTCCATACTTTGGCTGTTTATGAATAACACTTCAATGAACATAGGAATGCTAATATCTTTTTGAGAATTAATTTCAATTTTTTTGTAAACATCAGGGGTGGGACTGCTGGATCATACGTTAGTTTTATTCTTAATTTTTCGAGGAATCTCCAAACTGTTTTCTTTAGAGCTGTACCATTTGGTATTCCCATCTACAAGTTGTAAAATCTACAACTTTTCTACAACTTCACCAACACGTGTCTTTCTGCTTTTGATAGTAACCAGTCATTCCAGAACGACATGATATTTCATTGTGATTTTGATTTTCATTTCCTTGATGATTAGTGACACTGAACATTTTTTCATGTAAGTGTTTGTCATTTGTATATCTTATTAGTGAAATATCTATCCACATCCAAGTCTATAGTCCATTTTAAAATTTGGACATGTTTTTTACTATGAAGTTGTAGAAGTTTGTTATATATTTTGGAATTAAGCCCTTTTGTAGATTAAAAAATAAAGAAGTCTCATGAAATTGGAAATTAAAAAGAAGACATTACAATTGATGTTACAGAAATAAAGCTCATAAGATATGACAATAAAAACTATATGCAAATTGGATCATATAGAAGAGATGGATTAGAAACGGATTACTAGAAATCTATAAGTTACCAAGACTAAAATCATGAAACAATAGAAATTCAAAAAAATCTATAACAAGGAGGGAAATTGAATCACTAATCCAAAACTTCAACAAAGAATAGCTCAGAATTAGATAGATTCACTGAAGACTTCCACCAACATTTGAGGAATTAATGTCAATGCTTCTCAAACTCTTGAAACAACATTAAAAAAAGAAAGAAAGGAAGGAAGGAAGGAAAACGAAAAGAGGGGACTACATCTAAATTCATTTTATGAGCCAGTATTACCCTAATGCCAAAATCAGACAAAAATAGCAAAAGATAATTATATGTGACCACTCCTGACAAATATTAAAAAGTCATCAACAAAATATTAGCATACTGAATGTAAGAGCTCCTTAAATTGATCATACACAATGACAAATTGGAATCTATCCTTGGGTTTCCAGGATGTTGAACATAGGAAAATCCATTGATATAATATACTACATAAAAGAATAAAGGATTAAAATGACATTATCACCTCAATAGTTTCAGGAAAAGCATTTGACAACAGTCAACACTTTCTTATGATTAAAAACTGTCAACAAACTACAAATAGAAGAAAATTACTTGTTATTGTAAAGCCCATATGTGTGTTGAATAACATCACAATCAATGATGAAAAAGCAAAAGCTTTTCTACAAGATTTTCTCCAAGATCAGGAGCAAAGCAAGGGTGCCCACTCTCACCATTTCTGTCCAAAAGAGAACTGGCAGCCTTAGCCCTAGCAATTAGGCCAGAGATAGATAAAAATCAGAAAGGAAGAAGTAAAATTGTCCCTGTGTACAGATGAGATGATATTGTATACAGAAAATCCTAAAGGACCCATTAAATGAACACATAAGCAAACATGGTTAGAAGTAATAGATCTAGTCAGTAGACTTGCAGAATACAAACTCAAGATAGAGAAATTACTTGTCTTTCTCCATGCTGACACTAAACTGTCTGTCAACAAATTAGGAAAATAATCCCATTTATAATAGCATCCAAACTAAGAGATAAACTTGTGAACTCACCAGTACAAAACACTGATGAAAGAAATTAAACAAGATCCTAACGGATGAAAAAATATTCTATTTTTATGCATTGGAAGACTTGATATTGCTCAAATGTCCATATTGCTAATACTATCCTTTAAACCTTATGATTATTATGCTATAATTTCAAATTTTTAGATGCTAGTAAACAATATGAGGTCCTACTTTTCATTTAGGAAATCAAAAATCCAGATTTGTGTGTTGTTGTTTTATGTCATGCCTTGTGTGGGTCTGCTGATGAGTTGGGGTGCTGGGAGAAGAAAAGGGTCCTCAGGAAGGATGAAATGGGGTCCCACGGGATGAGTATGGGGTGATTGGTCACAGAGTCACTTCATCCAGATTCTGGGGGCTGGTAAGGCTGCTCTGCTGGAGCAAGATGCAGAACCCATTTATTCCACAAAGTACAACAGCTTATGTAGGGTCCTTGGATCAATCATGGCCCCGAGGTTACAACCAATGGGGTACCCCTCTGTGTCAGGTCAGCATAGAATGGGGAAAGAGAGAGGGGAGGGGTTGAAGGTATGGAGAGTGCTCCTACAGTGTGTGTGTGTGTGTGTGTGTGTGTGTGTGTATGTGTGTGTGTGTGAGATCTTTTGGAGAGTTCACATAAGACATTTTTATATAAGACAATTGAGATATTTTGGTTCATTCTAAGAATTTCTATACAAATTACAGTTCATATAGGAAAGCATTCTGAAGTCATGTTTCTCCTACACTAGTCTGCTCCTAAGACTATTGGATCAAAAATAAATGTATAACAAAGGATACAACTAGTGATTGGTCTTGGCCTTTGAACAATTAAGCCTATGGCCCTTAAGGTTAAAATTCCCCCCTTCCACCCTGTGCCCAGGAAAACAGAAAGTGTGGGTTTTAAAAAAGAGTACATAACAGAGCAGATACATTTGAAGAAACAACACTTGCGTTAGTGATGACTTTCCAAGTTGCCTTTTGCTTTGAAGATTGTCCTCTTTACTCAACTCTTTGATTTGATACACTTTGGCAATTCAGCACTTTTACAGTTCCTTGCAGTCAAAGAGACATTAATTCAGGCAGTTCTTCCAAAGTTTAATATTGAAATGTGCTTTCTTTGAATAAAACCAACGTACAACATCTCTTATACAATAAATGCAAATATGTATTTATTACAATTAATAAGGGCAGTTAGAACAGGGAGCTAGCTAACCTATGAAATGGGCACGATCATACAAAAAAGGAATTCCATGTCCCCATAATAGAGTTTCATACATATTAAGGAATAAAGAATTTTGATTTTTAACAAACACTAATGACCTCAGAGTATTTTCTTTGAACACAGTAGAAGAACAACTACTTATAATTGGGGAGTCAATTGGATTAATTAATAGTAAAATTTTAACAACCTCAAACTTTGAGATGGAAAAATGAAAGATGGAGGTTACATTTACCAATGGTAAAATAACAGAACACAGTATAGTCAAAACTGACAAAATGACTTTCATGTTGTCTGATGTGTTAATTATATTAGAAAGTAACATCACAATAAAATATTTTATTGTGAGAAAACACCCTGTAATCACAATATTAAAATTTCAAGGATGATTAACATATATACTACAGTAATATAATAAATATATTAACATACAGTAAAATTTTATGAAGAGAACAATACAGATAGTTACTGTCAATAATTTCCATGATGTTTAGCAAACTACTAAACATTGCAATTCATTTACTTTAATAGGTAAGGTGTCAGGACTTTGCCAAAATGATTCAGGAACCAATCAAGGTCACCAATGTTTAGCTATTTTCTAATAAACTTAGTTTCATATTTTGTGGCTTATAAATAATTTTCTCAACACTACTTCATTACTTTTATGCAAATTCATTTTACTGTCAAAAATAAAATGAATCTGAGAAGCAATAATTGCTATAAGATCAACAACTTTTTAGTTTTTAGAGTAGAGCTCAAATCTAATTTTAAATCAATAGTCTTTTTATTATACTATACTAACTTACATGAACACTTAAGATTTCCACAACAAAAAGACTTTATTGTTTTTTAGATCCCTCTAGATTTTTGACCATATCTCATAAAATACAATTACTGTGCTAAACAAACCAGAACTTATTCCTACTCTGTAATTGTATATTCATCATCTAAACTCATCACAAAGAAATGATAAGTGTTTGTGATGATGGACATGCTAATTGCTCAAATTTGATCAATACCATATTGTATGCATATGTGTAAGCACCATAGTACACTCCTTAAATTTGTATAATTATTATGTGTCAATGGAAAATAAGAATCACTCCTGTAGTGAGAGTTCAATGTTGAGATGTGCAAACATCACTCCTTCATATTTCACTTAAATTAAAGCTATTTGTTAAGATTCAGAGCTTCAAGATATTATTTACTGAGTGAGTAACAGATCATCTGAAGAAAAAAAGAGAAAAAGAAATCTGATTCAACAATCTGGAATTTTTTCCCCAGCAATTAGAACAATGAAATTTGCCAAATCATTAATGAAGTAGAGTGAATCATTTATAAATTTAAAGGCAAGAACACATGTAATAGAAATATGTAATTCATGTATATTAGCCTTCTAAGGTTTCCTTCCTTCAGTTGGCAAATGTGGCCAATAATAGGAACTAATTATAGAACTTCTTCTATCTTATACCTTAAATTATGCTCAGTCAAAAAGGATTAACTAACATAAATCATGCAATTATTTAAAAAATTCTCATTTTACAAATGAAGGGATCAAGATAAGGATAGACTGAGTAATCTGGTTAAGATATTATGGCTGAGAAATGGTAGAGTCAAGATTCAAACTTATAGTTCAATGCCACACAGTACTTCATAAATATGTACAATTATTATATGTCAATTAAAAATGTGTCATTACTATACTGAGAGTATAATGTTGGGAAAATTTGTAAAGATAGCTCCTTTATATTGCATTTAAGCTCCATATTTTACCACTATCATATTGTATTTCATATATTATGAGGATTTGCTAAAAAAATGCATGGGAACAATTTATGGTGCCCATCATAGGAGAATCGCCTGTTATTACTGTTTCTGATTGAAATTATCAACCTGTAATATTTAGGCTTAATTATGATGGTAGGGAAATACAACATTATATTCTTCATCATCATCATCATCATCATCAACATGATAACTAATGTTCTGAAAGACAAGGACATAAATAAAGCTTTCAAAATACTTCACTGGTTTAAATTTAAATATGCATGCAAACTAACAAGGAAGCAATTACCACTAAAACAAAAATCATTAACATAAAAATAAAATAAAAACTAACTATAAAACAGATCAAAAGTTATATAGTCCTACATTGTCCCTTGATACTCAAAACATTAACATTTTTTTGAAAGTAACGATTTTGTTGATATTTATTTAAATTTCTAGGGGCATATCTGTTTGTTTCTTGAGGCAATTTACTGCATTCTCTAAAATCATGATTCAATATAAATCTTGGCTTCTGTGTGCTGAGCATAAAATTTCTTTGATTTCCTCAAAACTTAAATATTCACACTGAGAGCAAGGTAAAGCAATATTTTAAATTATGCATTATAGCAAAATAAAACAAAATTAAATATTAGACACTCCTATCCTCAAAAGTCCTTCCTTAAACCAGCAAGTAGAAACTCCAAGATCTTCAATCTCCCAACATATTTTTGATACAAGAAGTCCACCAAAATTCCATTTATACTACCTTAGTTTTTTCTTCACTGTAATACACCTACTCCTACTCAACTTAAGATCTGCTTTGACTTAAGAAAAGGACATATTCAGTAAATTAGCATTTAATGGCTCCTAAAACTTCCTAACCTTAATAATTTCAGGGAATTTTCTCCTTTCATTAATCAAAATAGTGCAGCCCAGATATTTAATATCTGCATATTATAAATAATAATATCCCTTTTACAAGGCAGACTAATTTAGAGTCAGTTTTGATCATTACTATTTCCCCAACCAGATCTGGCTACATAATTTTTGCAGCCTTGTCCAAAAAGCAGGGGAAACACTATACACAAAAGATCACATAGTGCTTAATTCCATTTATGTGAAATAATTAGAAAAGGCAAATAGAGAAAGAAGCTTAGTGGTTTCTGGTTAAGGGGGAGGGTGAGTGGGAAATGTTGAAGGTTGTGAATTTGACAGTATATGACAAATTTTAAATTCAAGATGGCACATTCCAATCTTCTTTGAGGCTGTGATGTTGGTTATTTTCAGTTATTTTATGTTTCAATCCAAAATTTACTGACTTAATAATTTCTTTGATGGGTTTCCATGTGTTGAGATTAGTATAACTGGACTTTCAAGTGTCCTCTGAAGTCACATAGTTCCTTGTCACTAAAGGTTAAACTCCTGGGGAACAAATGTTTTTGTTGATGAAAAGTTATTTATTTACCTACTTCTCTTTTAAGTCACAAAGATTTGTTTTTCTTTTCTTTTCTAATCAGACTCTTTGCTTTTGGTCTCTATTCAACTCAGTCTCTGATTCACACTGTTGCAAAAGGAATTACTTTAAATTACGCACTTTATTAGAATCCCTTTCCTTCTTCAAAATGATTTTGGTCTCTAATTGCCTGTTGCATAGATTCAGATAACCAGGGTTATTTTATATAATGTATGAATCACATGACTGAAAAGGTGGGATTGATCAAATGGAGATTTATAAAAGGCACTCAAACTATAGATTCTCCATAGAATCTCTAGAAGAAGACAATAAGTTATCTTGTAGTTACTTTAGTAAGTTCAGTTAGGAAGTCAGGAGAAATGTTAGAATAAGGAATAATTTGTGGAAAGAGAAATAGAACATAAAAAGAAAAATCAGAAAAAATTAAATACTTTCATTCTCGCCACCATAAAAGAGAGAGTTTCCCCAAATGGAAAATTATAGCTTAAATGGTAAAAGTAGTTTTGGTGCATAGCATGTACTCTTCCTGTTGTGCTGTCTATGGCAACTCTTTCTTTACAAAAAATCCTCCTTAGGGTAATAGTGCAAAAAAATGAAAAAAACAAAAAAACAAAAAACATGTTTCCAATGGGAAAGATCTTTTCCATTTCCTCTCAATTATTTCATTATGAGGAAAACTCTGTAACATTCTTTAAGATCAATACAAGATCTTCTCTGCTGTGTAATCTTAGAAGAAACCCTCTGTTAGAAGTAACTGTCCCCATTACAGCTCTGTAATAATTTGTATGCACTGTACTATTATTATTAAATTTGACTGCATTTGCTTATGTCTGTGTCTTTGAAGGATTTCCATCGTCACTTTTGATAAAATTCAAAGTCCTTACTAAAGGTGGTAAGACTGCATGATCTGGCTTCTGGCTATTCCTCTGACCTAATTTACTCCTGTCCTTCTCCTGTTCAGGCTTCTGTACTCACTCTGGCCTTCTTACTCTTCCTCTTTCTGCTACTCCAGGACCTTTACATTATCGGACACTTTGACTGAACATCTTTTCCTTTAGATATATTATGGGTTTATCCTTTCATTTCCCTCTTTACATTGACTTATCAAAGAGATACTTCCTGACAACTGCACTTAAAATGAAGCTGTTTTCAACTATACGGCTTTCTCTATTTTTACAAATCTTCAGATTTCTTCATAATACTTTTAGTCACTGATTTTTAAAATATATTTATTTTGCCAATTGTTAAAATATATTTATTTCATGTTGTTGCTTATACACTCAATCAATACAATGGATATTTTGTAAGAGAAAGTTTTAAAAAATAATTTTGAGATAATTGAAGATCCATAATGCCATTATTAAAATTTGTACAAAGTGATTCCATGTACTTTTTACCTGATTTCTCCCCATTTTATAGTTTGGATATGATGTGTCCCCCAAAAACTTGTGTGTGAGAAAATTTAAGAAAGTTCAGAGGTGAAACAATTGGATTATGAGAGCTTTAAGTTAATCTGTGCATTAATCCATCGATAGGGATTAACTGTGTGGTAATTGTTAAGCAGGTGGAGTTCAGCTAGAGGAGGTGGGTCATTGGGGGCATTCCTTTGGAGTTTATATTTTGTATCTAATAAGGAGAGTCTTTCTCTGCCTCTTGATGGCCATATCCTGAGCTGCTTTCCTCCAACACACTCTTCCATCATGATGTTCTGTCTGACCTCAGACCCAGAACAATGGGGTCAGCTATCTGTGGACTGAGACCTCTGAAACTGTGAGTCCCAGATAAACTTTTATTCCTCTAAATTTGTTCTTGTCAGGTTTTTTGGTCACAACAGTGAGAAAACTGACTAAAACACCCCAATAGTAACTTCTTGCAAAATTAAACTAACATATAACACACAGGATATTGGCATTGATTCAATCAAGATGTTGACATTTCCATCACCACAAGGGCAGAGAAAATTGTTTTTGTTTAAAAAATATTATTTTAATATTTCAATTAAGCAAGATGAATTATAGGATTATGATTTTTTATAGCTTCTTAGAGGATGGAGTAATTACTATATCTATGACAATAAAGCCATTAAAAGGAAAGCATCTTTGACGATACACACTGTAAGTATTATTCAGTTAAATCAGCACAAAAGTGATTTTGTGCATTTTTAAATAAAATAAATCATCTTTCTGTGTTGCAAGTTTTCAGGTTGTGGTAGTGCAATGGACATGGGAGAGAAGATTAGTAGAGTATTATGTCTGTGCCTAAACAATTTTTAAAAAATAATTACTAAATGTACTGAGATATGCAAAATGAGTACCTATCAAATCCTGGTTATGAGACTAGAAAATACTATTTAAAAAATAATTTAATAGAAATTGTTGATATAACTGTTCAAGTTAGAACCTGCAAAACATTTAGTGTGACTTTAGATAAGAAATGAGTATGAGGTAGATGTGACCAGGAGGTAAACAGCAAAAAGCTGGGACAATAACTCATATATTCTCTAATTCCACACACACAGAGAGAGCAATCTCTCATGAGTTGTCATCACTTCAACTGGGAGACACCAAAAAACAATATTTGGAATTTTGGAAAAATTTTCCATGTGTATTCACATATTTATCATTGGCTGAACCATGGCAAACTTTCAGGCAAAGGGGATTGAAAAAAGGAACAATAGTTTCTGTAAAAGCTAAGAGCCTAGTAGATGAAACACAAGTTAATTTATTACCCACACAAATATATTTGGAATTATAAATTTAATACCTATTAAGTGAGAACTAAGGTGTTATGGGAGAATGAGGAACCCCCGACTGCCTATTTAATAGCTAGCACCTCTTCTTCCATTTTAAGCACGTTCTTTGCATGGATAATGTCTTTTACCCTGTTCTCATCCTTCCTCCTGGAATAATCTTGACTAAGGGTGTAAAGTCTGGGGCTCCAGCATGTATTTTAGGAAAAGAGCTTAGAAATGGGATGATAATAAGAAACTTTATAGCTTGACATTGTCAACCCATTGTAAGCCCCCTGGACCAAACTTCTACATAAAATAAGCTAATTAAACTAATATAGTTATTCGGGTAATATTTTATTATTTAGAGCTAACTATATCCCACTAACAGTAATAAAAAAGAATATTATTCTTATATTTCAAGAATATTGTAAAATTAATCTGTATTTCCCCAGAGCCATTTTTTCCAACTTGTAACACTAGCATTGAGCCATTTACTAATTATAGCATGCCAGAAGCACATGTTATTTCTAATTCTTACAAAATTTGAACAGATAGATGCTCTAATTTTCTTTCAGATAAGGAAACTGAGATATAGAGAAATTAAGTAAGTATTACAAAATTAAAGCTGCTAGTGAATAAAGGTGCCAGGATTCCAATATCTTTTATGAGTGCCAAGTCCAATGCCTGGAATTTGGCAAAAATCTAATCACTGTGACATTAATTTGGTTCAATCTTATAATTGTAAAAATAGGAAACCAAGAGACTTAATTAACTAATTTTATCCATAGAATTAATGAGTGAGTAGAGCCTTAGATCACACACATGGAGGCATTTATTGTTTTCACACTGGTTTTTAAATTAGTGCATCTTTCAAATAAATAGGATAAGTGAAGATATAATTGTTCATTTACCATCATGAAACCAGGAGCTGGGTAAATAATTATTCCAAATATACTATAAAAGGTAGGAAATTATTTCTTTCTTTAAATAGTAAATTTCAGCATAAATTCATATTTTTGTAAGTAATAAGATCTTTAATAATATAAAATTCATGTAGTCCTTTATGTACACACACACACACACACAGACACACACACACACACACACGCACTTCTGGATGTAGCTACAATTACCTCCATGTAATTGTTCAAATTTTATAAAATGATGTTATCTAATTATTTTAAATGGACATTTAGTTTGAAGAGTAGATATTAGAGAGAAGTGTTTATTAAAGTTGACAGCATTGCTGTCTCCTCTGTGTCAGAGTAAATTTTACTTTTCATCACTTCTATTATCACTTACAGAAATTCAGGCTATTGCTTTAAAAGGTTTCAAACACAATTTTTAATGAAATTCTGATTTTTTTCTGCCTCCCTAATGCAACCTGTTAAAGCCAATAAAGCATTTTAGACTCTTTAGGAGTAAGCGAACTCAAAGGAGCACTGTTTTCCAGGGAAATGATAATGGGATACACACCTTTCTTTTCTGGGTCACTAGTTTAAAAGTAGCTCAGGCTGTAAGTGATGGAAAGTCATTACTGTTCAATGGCCTATGTGAAATTCGATGGTGGTTTCAGTCCAGTTCCTAGTGAATAGGCGTTCACATCCCAATTGGCATTAATTGGCATGTATGTTGACAGTTTTATTATGAGGATCAAGGTCTGTGAACATTGAAATTTGATTTGGAGGCACATGACAAATAATAGTACACAATGCTAGGGAAGACAAGTTCCTAAGAATGTAACCATAGAGAGAGTTTTAAAAGATTTCTATGGTGCTCAGAATTTTTAAATGCCAGAGGTGTATTTATAATATTGATTTGGTGTATCTCTAACATTGTTTCAGATTTAAAGTATACAATTTTTAAATCCCTAATTATTGGAAATATTTATTAGCAAAATGAATAAATGTTACTTAGAATATATCTACAAACTATCAGTTGTCTTAGATCAATTAAGTTATATCCTCCTCGCTGGATCCAGTAATCAATATTATGTGTTTTCATAGATTATATTCAACTAGCTCTGGAAGTGAAATGCAATGTCTTTTCTAGAGATTCAGCAAAATTCCTTCACTCAAATGGTACTAACTACAATATTTAGAATACAAATTTAAATACTGTCTATGTCTGATCTCTCTTAATTAATTGTTAGGTATATTGATATGGGTTAGTAAGCCAAGTTATCAGAATTTCAAGAAATCAAAAATAATAAAGAAAATAAATATGTATTAAACAAAGGCAATGATTGCTAATTGTTCCAAATGATGAAATTGGATAATGTCCACTAGATATTATTCTCTATATGTTGTGTGCTTCCTCCCTCCTCCCTCTCTCTCTCTCTCTCTCTCTCTGTCTCACACACACACACCAATTAGAAAGTAAGCCATGTGGTAATTATTTATTCCATATCTATATTTTTTATTTTATAGGAACTTTAAACTTCCTCAATACGATAATTTATTAAATACTGACAAGATGCATAAGAACTGCCATTCTTATTCTTTTACATAAGCCAAAGAAAGGTCTTAAGGAAGTAAAAGTTCTTATCCATGTTCCAGTGACTGATAGATTCAGATTTCATGTTTATCTTTCTTTGAATTCAAAATCCATGTTTATTTCACTACACTAAGAGATAAACCTTATTTGATATTATATTTTTAGAGGCTATAAGCAAATGATTGCTGCTCTTTTAGGTATTTTATATATAAATAAGATTTGAACTAGATACAGTCTCAAGTCCCTGTTAGTTCAGCTGTCATCAGATTCTAACGATGTTTTAAGTGAACAAAGTAGGACAAGAATTTGAATTGTCAAATAATCTTTTTTTTTTTGGTACCAATCGTTGAACTCAGAGACACTTGACCACTGAGCCATATCCCAAGCCCTATTTCGTATTTTATTTAGAGACAGGGTCTCACTGAGTTGCTTAGCATCTTGCCTTTGCTGAGGCTGGTTTTGAACTTGCAATCCTCCTGCCTTATCCTCCCAAGCCTCTGGGATTACAGGCATGCACCATCATGCCCAGTTGAGAGTGCCTCTTTATGGCAGGTCTGATGAAGAGTGGAAAATGAAAAAAGAACTTGTCTAAATGTCAGGAAACACATTAGTGACTAGTATAAACATCAACTTTTAAGTAAGAAATAAGGCAAGGGTGTCAATGGATAAGCATTCGTTGCAAGAAGCTGGAAGAAGAAGGGAAAATTAAAACAAGAATACTAAGAAGACCACGTGTAAGTGTGGAAACAAGTTTCAACATGTATGGAATTTAAGATCAATCCGGGGTGGGATTTGTTCCTACTTCTTCCATTCTGGAAGTCTCTGGACTTGGGTTCATAGGATTTCAGATACTTTTTGTTCTTAGATAAAACTAAAGAAAGACTATACTATTGGATAGATATGTAAGGATAATATCGTATGTGCTAGTGACTGGATTCGCTCTGGGAGGATAAGAGAACTGACTTAAGGAAAATGTAATAACTTTTCTTCGTACTTCTGAATTTCAAATTCTGATATCAGAATTACTAAAATTCTTGGTAAAAAATTTTTTTTTTGGTACTGGAGACTGAACTCAGGGGCACTCGACCACTGAGCCACATCCCCAGCCCTATTTTGTGTTTTATGTAGAGACAGGGTCTCAATGAGTTGCTTAGTACCTCGCCATTGCTGAGGCTGGCTTTGAACTCGCGATTCTCCTGTCTCAGCCTCCCTAAGTGCTGGGATTACAGGCTTGCGCCACCGCGCCCGCCTGGTAAAAAATTTTTTTGCTGTATTTGTTTAATACATTGAACTTAGTATAAACAAATACTAGCAAAATAGGAGAAATTAGACATTAAAAATCAAAACTCTAAACTGAACAGAACAATTAAGCCAAAGTAGAGGCTGTTTACAATAAAAGACCTATGTTTCAATTTTTTAAATGTGAAAAATTATAAAATTTCTTAATTCTGTATACTTTAATTCATTTATGTTTAGAAGAAAAATCAGCAATACTTAATTGGACCAAAATCTTTTACACTTTTCTGCTAAAATTATCTACAGATCCCAGTATTAATTAATTAATTTTTTTAAAAAATAATATACTGATAGAAAATTTTCATCCATTTAAGTTTACTTTAGGGAAACAGTAAGATCCAGTTTAGTATCAAATATGGTGAATTAGGTGAAAAACTCTAGGTAGAAAATACTGTTTTGATCAAATTGAAGTGTGACTAAAAGGTAATATGAGTGATTTGTGTGTCTGTGACTTAAAAACTAGAACTGCTTGCAATTCTAAAGGAAGATTGAAAAAATTTAAGCACTGTCATAATATTGAACAGTGTCTAAAATTCTCTTGAAATGGCTATTTTGAAAGAAAAGACAATCTCTATTTCAGTGTTGGTATGTTTCTTAGAATTTTAATTTTATACAATTACCTATAATATAGGAAGCAAATATAATAAATTAGACATTACAATTTATGTTAATCATAAGCAAAGAGAGTACTATTTTCTTTAATTCAGTGATTCTGCAGCCACAATTATTGTAATACAACAGTGGGGAAAGTAAAAACAAATTAGACAATATTTAAAAACCCTTGATTCCCTTCCTTGCTCAGTAACCAATGCAAGATGACATCAGGTAAATCATTCAACACATTTAACTTTCATATTAGTAATGTCCAGGCTTATTTTGAGGTTATTATTAACTATTGCAAGGGACATTGTTTTGTTTTTGTTTCAGATTCAAAATGTGGCAGAAAAATTAATATTTTGATTAGGGCCATCCATTTCCTTCTCATTGTCAGTGTTCTGTTTGTTGCTGTATCTGGTAGGATGCTTTATTCAACCAATAATAGGTAATTCATTTCAAAGGTGTTTAAACAGTAAATCTACTCTCACTTAATAAACCCAAGGTACTCAATCTTCGAGTACGATGAATTAACTGGCTCAGTGATGTGATACAGCCTACAATCCATCGCTCTTCCATTTCATCATCCTACCATATTTTACTGCTCCTTGATATTTCCAAGCATCATATGCAAACACAGAAACAGTTGAAGAAAAAGAAAATACTTCTGTGTTGAAAATAAAGCAGCATTTTTTTGAGACATTCACTATTTCTAGGTAATTCTTTCACTCTTGTTGGACAGAGCTGTGTTACCTGAAAACACTAAGCTAGAAACTGAGAGATAGCATCAATATGGGACCTAAGACTAACAGAGATTTCCCCAGAATTGAGGAATGATAATATTCCTAGAAGGTTGATTATTTTAGCTAAATTATGGCTCTCTGAGAAAGACATCAATAATCATATATATCTTGTTACTGGAAGCTATTCATTCCTTATTTTTTTTCAAGAACATTAATGAGCCAATAATTGTGTAATGATAAAAAAATGCATGTTATTCATAAAAACCCTACATCTTTGTAGCACAA
>CM053399.1:146847192-146862822 GCA_028644305.1 Xerus rutilus
TATTGCTTGTCATCATGTGTTTAATCTTTCACTTATCCCACAAGTGTAATAATTTTAATTCAAAGAAAATTAAGGTCTAGCTAATTATTTGGTATTATTTTCATATCTTTATCAAATATTTTTATCCTAAATTTGGGGGCTCAGAGCTAATCATGATATACTTATTCATTTAATATGCTTTAGATCATATTTATTTATTTATTTTGGTACCTGGGATGAAACTCAGGGGTACTTGACCACTGAGCCACATTCCCAGCCCTATTTTGTGTTTTATATAGAGACAGAGTCTCACTGACTTGCTTAGCACCTAACTATTGATGAGGCTGGCTTTAAACTTGCAATTCTCCTGTCTCAGCCTCCCAAAGTGCTGTGATTACATGCGTGTGCCACCATGCCCAGCTAGATCATGTTTAATTGCTTACGATACTGTATCTCCCTTGGTACATACCATGTCACTATGTCCTTATAGTGTAAAATATTGGTCATTATTCTTGTTTTTAGATACTTGTTTTGTGTGTCATTTAATGTATAATACCACTTGAAAAAATAATGTATCTTACTTTAAATTAATATACATGTATATATACACATATATATATAGTCTAGAGTACCCCAAATTTCTTGTTTTTCACTGTCACCAATCCTTAAAGCATTCCACAATTGAAAGGATTTACCAGAACACTCTTTCTACTGTAAAAAATTAATCTGGAATATGAAATATACTCAATACATGAGAGTATATAGTTAAATTGCTATAAGCATATTAGATAACGTAATTCAATAACCATTCTGGAAAAGGCATGTTTAAATTTTGCTAAGTATTGTTTTTTGAAAGGAAACAAATCTGCTTTTGAGTTTGATTGAAAAATGCTTAACTACTCAATTTCTTCAACTAGCTTTGTTTGCATATAATTTGGTTTCACCGCATTGTGATTGTACATTTGCATTTAAATAGATTCATCTTCAAATGGCTTGCAACATACAATACAAATGTGGGAGTGTGAGGCCATTTTGTAGAAGACATTTTTACTGACCTAATAGTCCAAAATGCTTTATCTCTGTGACATTTTAAAAGTTGCACTATGAATGTTATCACATCTGTAACTCACAATGAAATTGCAATTTGGAATTATTTCTCAATGTGTGGCTTGAACCTGACTCTTTGCTTCATTCTTCACCTCATTCTAATGCAAAGTGATGAAACTGAATGTCTCAGCTATTTCCTTAACCTCAAATCTGGGTAGAGGACTATGCAATTTAAAGTAACTCAAATGACATTATGCACATTTATTGATCTTGCTTCTCAGTAGTAACGTCTACTTGACTTCTAATATTGACAAGCAAAATTCTTTCATTCTGAAAATTAGTGAGATGTTAAAACTACACTCAATGTCTTAGTAGTATTATAGCAATTGAACACAGGCAACAATAAAATCATTACAATAGTCCCTCCTTTATAAATCTTACTACATTTTATATGTATGTACTGTGGATCACTTGTACCTGACCTAATTTCCTGGCAGAGAGTTAGTTTAAGAAGATGTTATCACACAATAGATGGTATGAATTCTCCTAATATATTCTCGATTTTGAGAAGGCCAGTTCTATTTTTATTTGATCTTTTAGGTTTTATCTTATTTGTCTAAACTATCAACTAATTTGATTCTTTTCTTAGTATAATATAAAATTGTTTAATCTTTTCCTTAGTGTATGTGTTTCTAATTTTTTTTAAAGTTCAATTTTTATTATTTGTTTTTTCAATTAAGTACTGCATGATTATAATTATTGTATTTAGAACAGTATAATTTATTCAGGCACTAACCAATTCTTTCTGCAAAAAACTATTTTTGGATAGAAACTAATTTTTTCCACTAATGGTAGGAAATAGAACTGAGACCTAACAAAATCAGCAAAACTCCAATTTCACGGTGAGAGCAATTATTTCCATAGTATACATTTGAATTAAATTAATTCAAAGTTGAGTGGAACCCCCAAAATAATTCGTATATAAAGTCCTTGCTTCTTCTCTCACATTGTTAATGAGAACTATAAACAACCATATTGAGAGCATAAATAAATAACCATATTGAGAGCATAAATAAACAACATGATAAAATATAAAGAAATAAGTTTAGGAAATAAACTAATATATACAATATAGAAATATTGTATACATAATTTTATATGTACAATATAGGAAAATAAAACAAAACAAAATCCCCAGTAATGTCTAATGAATGCTGTCCAACTATCTGAATTTGTACTTTGAAAATAAATACTAATATATTGGAAGAAAATTGTAGTTTGTTTACACTACATGTGACTGGTAATGCCTATCCTTTGCTAATTGTTTAAAAATTTCACTATAAAATTTTTATATTCTTCAGGGAATATATATATTATTAAAAATTTCATAATCTACATTATTGTATATATATTCAATATATATTATGCATATATATTACATAAAAAGAGAGACAGAGGTAAATGCATGACGAGGTAAATATAGCTTGTTTCTGGAATATTTGTTTCCACTGGCTTCTTCTGGATCACAAGAACGTCCCTAGAAACATATGTACATGATCATGTGTGTTTCTAAAACTATCAGCAGTAAGATATTTAAGCAGTTTTTTCAGAGCATTGTCTTTCACAACTAAAATTTTCCTACAATTGGTGTGTTGTAGAAACTTACAGCTGGAGGTGTTTGCTGAAGTTATAAAAAAGCCAGGACAACCCAAGGAATGTATTTATGTGCATCTAAACAAAAATAGATAAAATTAAAATACCAGAAGAACATATTTGAAAACAGAAGCGGGAAGGAAAAAAAGGAATTACAGAAAGGCAAGTAGAACTCTATAGCATTCCAGAACTATTTGAGGTCAGAAATTCAATAGGAGTATTTGACAAGGTGACTTTATAAAATAAAATAGAAATGAGATAATTATATTTGGTTCTAAGCAATTAATTAAAAATTACTAATTCAAGATAGTAATGGAAAAAGAAACCATATGGCTATAAAAGAAGGAAGTAGTAGCATATGTTGTTACACAGAAGAGTGGTCAACTCTCTCAAGATATTTTTGTGAGATAGATTAATGAATTAGCTCCAGGATTACCACTCAAATTTAATCCTGGGTATGAATTTTCTACACACACACACAAACACACACACATACACACACACACACCTGAGAGATTTTCTAACATATATATAATTTCTATTACAAATATAATTACTTTGTGTCTAGATTAAATAAAAGCAATATTAATAATCAAAATATTGACAAAACTTTCACATTTAAGAGATTATACACTTAAGAATGAGTAGCATAAGCATCAATCTAATGTTTGGGTTTGCTTACTCTTTAACTTTTGACACAATTTCATTTTGATATAATACACACGTATGTGCTCTAAAGAAATGAAAGGTATCATTGGTATTTGTTGAAGTCATGGAAAAGCCATGACAACCTCAAATATGAGAGGGTAAAATAAAATTGTTCATTGCTCAAGTCCAGTGAAAGCCATGTAGAACTGAGAATTTTAGAAAACTTTACAAGCTAAATAGACCTAAATTTTCATGGTATATTGAGCCTAGGAAGAATTAATATTCCAAAGCTTGATTTAATGTATAATGAAAACCTATTTGGTGTTTATTTATTAGTTTATTTTTATCCCTTACGATGTAATTAAATATTATTTCTTTTTAAGATATTTGTTCATTCCAAATTTCTCTACTCATAAACCAATATTAGGTATGTTTTGCCACATTTACAAAATACAGAATGAAATGGCTGCTTTGAAGTTGTGAGCATTTTTCTTTGTAAAAATGCGACACAAAACAGTTTTACTCAGCCTCATCTTCCATTGGTGTAGAGCCAAAACATTTGGGAATAGTGCTTTTATTATTATTTCCATTACAGTCACTGCCATTTTGAGAAAAATTAGTTTTGTCTAAATACACAGCTTGCATATTTTGAATCATCATTTCTGGAAATAACAAACCATACAATATCAGACTTAATATCATGTTGCATATTTTCTGAAAATGGAGCATGCATGCAACTGAATTCTCTTGATTAAAAACCTTTTTTGAGTGTGTATAATTCATTTTTTGCTTAGTAAACTAAATATATCAGGGGATACACTGTGGGCAGATTGAGGGAGGGAAATAAAATAGAAAACACTACAAATTGGGATGAGGATTAGAAGATTGGAAACTAGTAACTACAATCCCCAAGCAGGAGGCTGTACTGAATGGTTGTCTGAGCCCTTGAATTGAAAGAAGCCAAGTTGAATTTGAATCACTGCCTACCATTGGCTGCTGATAAATTGTGTTTTTCTATATGTTGTTGTTTATTTTGAAGAATAAATTAATAAAGATATTTGATATTTTTATTATAATATTAGCAATAAATATGAACTATTACCATCGTTTAAAGCAAAGTGCTTTAAAAAGAAGATGTGTAGATTCTGAGACTGAGACAAGGAGGAAAGAAATTTATTGAGCACTTCTAATATTCAACACAACTGTAGAATTGCTAGCAATGTGCAAAGACGTACTACACAGCAATGAGTAAGTAAATCTATTTCTGATATCCACTCAAGGGCATAATCTTGGTAGTAACTGGTAAGGTAAATGAAACTTTAGGCTAAGGTACCTGAAGTCTTCATTGCCAATTTTTAGCCTATCCATTGAATGCTTGATATAGTTACTGTATTTTAAAAATTCACTTAAATTACCTCAGTCAAAATTTTTAAGGATTTAGGAATATGAAACAATTGAATGAGAAAAGTCCTGCAGGTTCTAGAATTTTTTTTTTTTTTTTGTACCAGGGATTGAACTCAGGGGCACTCGACCACTGAGCCACATCCCCAGCCCTATTTTGGGTTTTATGTAGAGACAGGGTCTCACTGAGTTGCTTAGCGCTTCGCCATTGCTGAGGCTGGCTTTGAACTCGAAGTTCTCCTGTCTGAGCCTCCCTAAGTGCTGGGATTACAGGCTTGTGCCACTGTGCCCTGCTCAGGTTCTAGAATTTTAAAAATAAATTTTAGAATTATGTTCGAAGAAGATTTAGAACCTGAGATAAAATAATAAAATCAGCATTATGAAATTCCTTTGATTTAAAGAAAACATGATCATCCTTAAATCAGTATGTCAATATTTAAAAGTAAAGGGCTTACTAAATAGTAGAAGTATATTTTTCATTTTTCTATGCAGAGATAAATATAGCTAAACTTTTGTTATTTGGGTCTGTCAATTCATTAAAGAGAGATGATATTTTAAAAAGAATAGTTTTGATTTACAGTTCACTTTCTCCAATTTTTCTATTGGCAACATGATGTAAGTCAATATTCAATGCCTTACAGAATTCCTATAAGCACTAAATGAGAGAATGAATATAAAGCAGATATCATAGTCCCTGACAAATGGTTATCTTAAATATGAGTTATTCTTACTGATGGAAATATTGGTACAAAAATAAAATTGTGAGATCTTAGAAATCATATCTACACAACTAGTCAAGTTCTATAAATGTATATGTATTCTATATTATTTCAATAAAGGAAGAATGCAGAGATGACAAAGATAAGTAAAAGTGGACACAGGACAAAATAATAAGGACAGATTTTAATCAGTAATAACTGCATTAGGGAAAAGAGGTTAGCATAAACTGAGCTCAACCTTGATGAGTACAGAAGTGAATGGGCATTTTTAAAAGGAGAACCAGGAAGGAGGGAGAGCAGGAAGTGGTGGCTCATTAGAATCAAGCTGAGTTTTCTGCCAATTATCCATTGGGATTCCATAAGACTGGTACACTGAAATCCTATGTTGGCCAAAATAAAAAGCAAATTATTTTTACAGTCTTGAATTTTCTTCCATAGGCACTCAGGGAGGATTGGAGTCATCATAATTTTGTGGCTTTGAGTTATTAAAAACTATGTTGGTGTTTGCTCAAGTCTTTATGATCAGGATTGAGGCCTAGTTGAGAGTAGGGTTTGAAGCAGCCTGACTAGAGTTTTGTCAAGAATACAGCCTTAGTGATCAATAAGAGAAAAAGGAGATAAAAGTATCTGAATAAGTGCTTTTGAACATTCGTTCCATTCCCACCTAAGAGATACTTGTATCATGTAGTCCTTTGATTTTATTTAACTACCATGGATTTCATTATAAATCCAAATCACATGTGAAAGCTTCTTCTTTTAGAGTATGAAAGATATCCAAAATAAATTTTAAGTTATAGTATTAAACTTTAAGGATAAAGTTGAACTCACTGTGCTAGGCAAATTGCACAAAGACTATCATTCCATATACAATTTTCTGACTATATAATATCATTTTCTGACTAAGAGCTCAAATTTTTTTGGTGATGTCAAACAAAACTAACAAAAAGTATGATTTATTTTCATTATCTTGCAGCCAAGACAATTTTGTAGTGCATAGTACAAAACACTTTGGAAAACCTTCAAGCACAAGAAAAATATAACAAATGATTTCTTTCTCTCTCCAGCTCCAAAATCCTCACCTGACTTTCTTCCCTCTTGCCTGAAATCTGCACATTCTCTTCAGTCTTCATTGAAATAGTCTAATGATGACTTGATCAATTCAAAATTTAAATTTGAAAATTCCTCCTTACCTACCTTGACTCTTTCCACAAGCTCAAATATACAGTGGCTATTCTTTCTTTATTTTCCAACACTACCTATTTTCTTGAGATGCAAATTTATCTCCCTGCTGTATAAATCATGTGTTGCTATCTTGGATAGTCCTGAACTTAATGTTTTTTTTTTTTTTTTTAAATGGGCAATCCTACATTCCTCATTTCCTTGTAAGATGTCTTGAATGTATTCTGTGCAGGAAATATTATTAAATAAACAATGTGTAGCCCAGGAAACCCTTCTTTCCTTTTGAATTTCTTGATTTTTCTTCCATTTTTATACTATACCATATCCATTTTCCTGATCCCTAAATTTGGGTAAATTTATGCTTAACCTATGTGCCAATTTTATTGGCTTATCCCTCTCAATGTTATTTACAAACTACTATGGAACACTTACAGCTTCTGCTAAACCAAATACTAAAGGAAAGTATGTAATTACGAAATTTCAGGAAATATGAGCTAAAGTATAAAAGATATCTGGAGAATTATTGTACATAAAACATCTGTCTCCTTTTTTTAAATGACTAAAGACTACAACATAAGAAAGTACAGATCTCATCTACACCAGCATCATCTGCAGCTTGATGAAATAAATGGCTTGATCATTATAAAAGATCACTGCTCAACTCATAACTTGTCCACTGCTCAACTCATAGCTTGTCCACTTACCTAGATAAACATAATCATTCCAAATTGTTTTCTCCAGATCTTAGTTCCCTTCTTCATAAAATCAGTCATATTCTCAGGATGATGTTGCACTAAAAAATGATCCATAAATACCAGGCAATGTAAACACCATGATAATGAAAATTATGATGTGATAGTGATGATGATGATGATGATGATGATGATGTTATTCTTCTTTTGATCACTTCCTATTCTCCTCTATCTCCATTTCCTACAATTTTATAATATTTTAAGTTGTGAATATATGCTTATTAGCTTTCTTATAATGCCCATTTTTTTATTTCATTTAAATTACTCATATTCTACTTTTTCTCCTTTATTATGTTGTTTATATCCCAGAGGCTCACTCAACTCTGGCAGAATGAGATAATACATATAAAAAGACACACACACATATATACACATGTAATATTTACACACGTATGTCAAATGGAATTATATATAAATAAAATAGCATTATATATAAACAAAATAGCATTTTAGAGTCATTATGCTTTCACATATAGGCATAACAAAGGTTTTAATAATTTGTCCAATGTTATATTTTAGAAAATTTGTTATTGAGCATTGTGTAGTTTTGAGATATTTTGTTGTACTTGAAAAAACAAGTCCCTGAAAACCTGCCTCTAATTATTTTCTTTCCTTTCTAAGTGGACAGCAAGCCAAATTTTGGACACAGATTATTATAAAAATATAGGTATTTTATAGATTTCTACAATCTTATGATTAGAATACATTAAAATATTTACTCTAATATATTACACAAATAAGGATTTTGTCTAGAAAATTACTATTATTACAATATCTAGACTTTTCTCAAAAAATAGTGAAGTTTGCTTCCTCAAGAATCAATCTTTATTGCTTTGATAATAGAAAATTTCTTTCTTTTATTAGGTATAAAATCTGTTTCCCTTGGACCAACCAATGCGAAGTATTAGTTCTGCTCTCCAGAGCTCTACAGTACGAGTCTAATCCATCTTCCACATGACAGCCCTTCACATATTTGAAGACAGCTTGCACTGCTCGGCTAAATCCTTAATCTATATATTCCTGTGGTTCAACTACATTTTTGTCAGCTCCAGTTATTCTTTTCTGACTTCCTATGAGTTTCTTTTCTTAAGCTTTATTTTGTCAGTGCATAGTTTCAAGACAACTTTCACTTGGAATAATCAATCCTCAAACGAATGAGCATAAAATCAAATAGGAGTTACAAAATAGTTGAGTAAGAACTTTTTTTTTTAAATCAGTCATCACTTTTCAATTGCTATGTTACAAACTGTCCTTAGCCTTAGAATGTGAAATGGTAATTATTTAATTAAGTGTATGAATTCTGAGAGCAAGAATTCTATGGGTGATGTATGTACAAGGGCAGACTGGTTCTGTGCTTCTGAATTCCTGAGGCCATGTCTGGGAGAACTTAAACAGCCAGTATAATGTATAGGTCTTGAAATCATTTGGAGGCTTCTTCACTAACATGCAAGGACCCAGGTTGGGATGACTTAAAGACTGACCTCAGCTGAGGCTAGAGACTGGAGCACAAACATATGGTCTCTCCTTGAGGCTTGGGGTTTTCAAAGTCTGGCAGCTAAATTCTGACAGTGTTCAGAGCAAGCACTCCAAAAACAAGACCAAAGCTGATAGGCCTCTTCTGACCTAACCTGAGAAGACATTTAGGTTCTGTATCAACCTTAAATTAAAGGAATACAGCAAAAGCATGTTGCAGAAATGCCCCTTTCAGTTTCTGAGGACCTAGCCAGGCTCAGGGAATTATTAGAGCCTGCCCAGGCAGGAATGCCTAGATTATCTGGACAATCACTGACTTTTCTCATATATGCTGGGAATAGACCAAATTAGTGTTATCTGTAGAAAGCTGCTAAGTATGTCAGAACAGTTGCTTCTTCAGACGCTGGACAAAGAACAAAGCATACTAAAAAAATTAATGATGTCACTACTTCTGTAGCCTAACTTAGAAAACCCCTCTTCCTGTTGTAAATGCAGGTGCTTATCTAGCTAGTAGCCACTGGACAAAGTGTTTTGAGCAATAAGAGACACTATCTCTGGTGAACTATTATTATTATCATAGGCCTATGTGAAGAAGCACTGAGCCATGAAGGTGCACCTGTGTACCTGTCACCACAGGCCTTTCCCAGTAAACATTTTCCAATAAACCCTATGTCTCTCCCTGCCTGATTTCTAGGTGTCTTTCTTCATTACTTAACAACCTAGCCCACCACCCTAAACCACGCGCTGTGGATATTGCAGTCACTTTAACTACTTTTTATTAATGATAAGTGAATTGCTAAGTACAGCCAGATACAAGTTCAGGGTAATTTAAATATTCCTCTCGGTAGGTGAGTGACAGAGGAGTGTGTGATGCAGGAGATATTATTGGAGTAATTTTGAGAAAATTATTTGTCTCAGTCTGCCCTGTGGTACAATTCATAGTCCTCCACCTAAAAAATATACTCACTCACTTCAAAAGACCCCCTAGAGACTAATCCTGTGAGCATCAGATCTAAATCTGGGATTAAGATGATCAATCAGGTACAGCTGAACCTCTTTGGGTTCAGTTTTTCTCATGTGGCTTATCATTATCCAAATGCTTAGAAACTAAAGAGGCAAGTCATCTTCCTGCAACAACCCAGCACATTAGCACAAACAATGTATGGAATCCTTGCAGTAAACAGTAAACACTACCATGGAAAGAGGAGAAACTAAAGGTTCACAGTAGTCACTGTCCCATTGTGGTTTTGCAGTTCATTCAGGTACATGTTGCCAGCTCTGAAGGCCTCTTCATTTTGTATTACCTTTATCATTTTAGGTCTAAGCTTTATATATATGTGTGTGTGTGTGTATGTGTATATATATATATATATATATATATATATAATTTAGTTTTCTTATATGTCAATTTATAATCCAATCCACTGAATGAAAGCTGTACCTACTAATTATACCTACTAATTTCTTTGTGACAAGTTCTCTCAACCTTGGACTTCCTATGAGGTAGTTGTGGGACATCTTTAAGGTCATTAGAAGGCTATTCTTTAGCACAGAGCAGTTCTGGAACACACAGAAGGCATTTTGACTGTGTCAAAGAGTCCATGAGACATCACTTAAAAATGTTTGAAGGATTTTTAAGGAAAGATTTTCAGTCACATTCTTGGCCTTATCATTACTCAAAGGCCATATTCTCCTGACAACATGTGGATCAGATATTTTCCCTGGATTCCTTTATTAGTTTGAATATCATATGCCTTCTGGAAAGGATGTGACTGAGAAATGGTTTTATTTTCAAACTTTAGCAAGCCTCGTCTTTTTCAAATTTTCATGTTTTGTCTTAAAAATGAACTTTCAAGACTCTTTTTAGCTAATTTCCTCTATTTGTATGTTATGGTACATAAAGACAACTGCTAACATTTTCAAATCCAGAATGCAAATATCCTTAGCAAATCCAACTAGTTTTTTGGAGACATTTTGTATTTTTCATATTACCCCAGGTGGCAATCTGGCCATGTCTTGCAACAATTCAAGAAGGGTAATGTTTCTTTCAGCTGAATAATATTTATTTTCTATTTTTTAATCATTCACTGACAGCCATGTCTGTGTCTTTCAGGTTTATGCCTATGATTCAGTCTCCAAACCAGTGCCAAATATATTCTGTTTATTTTACTGGTATTATATTTTGAGATAGTAAATTTGATTCCAATCTTTTCTTACTGCAGAACAACCTACACCAACTTAGTCATATAAAACAAAAACTCACATAACGTTAACTAATTTACGTGATCAAGAATTTGTAGAGTCCCAGGAGAAGATGCCTTGCCCTCCTTCACCATGTCTAGGGACTCAGTTGGGAAGGATTTAGCAGCCAGGAATGATTTAAGTGGACTTATGCTAGAATCTCTGAAGGCTTCTTCACGGAAGTGTCTGATGTATACATTGACTGAAAAGCTAGACTTAGCTGAAGATTTTGATTAGAGCACTTACACATGGCTTCATGTGGTGCTTGGGTTTTCACTGCTCAACAGCTGAGTATTAAGAGGAATTCCAAAATGAGAACATAAAGCAACCATGTGTTTTATGACACCAAGACAAAGGATGCAAAATCATTTTTAGAAGTCAGCCTGTGCCATTTCAACCTCATTCTTTTGATTGCAAATAATTCACTAAGGTCCATGCAGATTCAAAAATTGGATTTAGTTTCCAATTTTTGACAGGTAAATAGAAAGTCTACAATGCAAATGAGTATAAGATAAGAAATGGTATTCTAATCATATTTGTAAAACATGACTGGTAAATTGTTAACCTGTAACTTATCTCCAGACTTGGCTACTGTGTATTATTTTGGAAAAAAAAAAAACAAATCAAAACCAAATAAAAGAAAACAAGAAAAACAACAAACACCCACACCCAAATTGATTTCACTATAAGATTGTTCTATAATGGAATTTGAATTGCTCTTCAAATTAGCATTGAATCAAGTACAGATTCCATAACAGAAATACTAAGAACCCTATTACAAGTTCTCTGGAGAATAAACAACACTTCCACAGATTTCATTCAATCTAATGATTCTACATTAGATATTTTTTTTACAAATGAATTTGCTAATAGCAGTGTGAATTGTAGGCCAAATATCAGGTAAGGAGTTAGTTTTTGTCGTTATCTACTTTTTATGAAGAGCATGAAATTAAGATAAACTGGATAAATTTTGCAGAGTAAAGATAAGAATGGAGAAATAATGGCCATCTTACCTGTTTTGGTCATATGAAACAACAGATTTCTTGGTACTAATAAAATTTAACTCCATGTAAGTAGTTCCAAAATATAGTCAGTTACCTAAGGTGATGAAATACCCATTTGAACAGACACTCATGTTATCCAAAAAGCCCTGCGTTTAGGAGTCCATGTGACCAGAATGCAATTATGTATCCCCTGATCCTTCTGCTCAACTTCTCTAACATTCCTATTAAAACTTCTTAAAATGTACTGATAACTTCTGATCCTTTGGTTTTCACTCACTGTCATCTACTTAGGTCTCACCTACCTAGTTAATTTTCCATTATTTTTCATTATAACAGCTCATTTACAAATTTCCCCAGTCCAGATGATTTCCCCACACCTCTACTACACTTCCCCAGAAACACTCCAGTAAAGGAGTATTAAATACAACTATCACCCTATGCTTTCTTTGAAATTTTCAGTTTAATATTGCTAGAAGAAGGAAGAACACAGATAAATCCTGAAAGAAGAGTTCTGCTCCAGAGTTCCTAAGGACCAGCAGGAGCTGCAGAGGGCCCAAATCAACCCTCAGGAAACTCCATGGTTGTCCAGTCAAAGAGAGACCAGGTACTGCTACCTCTAGCTACTGGGAGCCCAAATTCAGGGCAAAAGTTGCTCCAGAGACACCAGCACCAGGCAGCCCTGCCCAAGGGTGGCCTGGGCCCACCTCTGTTCCACTCTAGAGTTCCTGTGGACCGGCAGGAGCCGAAAAGGGCCCAGATCCACTCTCAGGAACCTCCACGGGTGTCCAGCCAAAGGAAGACCAGGGACTGCTAGCCACTAGCCACTGGGGAGCCCAAACTCAGGGTTAGAGTCCCGCAGAGACCCCAGCATGAGGCAGTACCACACAACTGTGGCCTGGGTCCGCCCCAGTTCCGCTCCAGAGTTCCTGCGGACCAGCAAGAGCCACAGAAGGCCCAAATCCACCCTCAGGAAACTGCACGAGTGTCCAACCAAGGGTTGACCAGAGACTGATAGCTACCAGCCACAGAGGAAGGCACACCCAGGTTAAGAGTCACGTGCAAAGATCCCAGCGAGAAGAGGCCCCACCCAAGTGCACTCTGGGCCCGCCTCAGTTGCACTCCAGAGTTCCTGTGGACAAGAGAGAAAGAAGGCCCCAAACTGCCCTTAGGGAATGCCAGGGGTGCCCAGCTGAAGGCATACCAGAGCTTGCTAGCCTCAAGCCCCAGGGGAGCTCACACTCACTGTAAGGGTCAAACACAGACTCTCCTGCTTGTGACTCGACCGAAGTGAGACCTGGGCCTGCCTCCAGTTCTGCTCCAGAGTTCCTGTTCACCAGCAGGAGCCCAAGAGAGGGGCAAAACAGCCCTCAGGGACTGCCTCAGGAGCCCAGCCAAGGCCATTCCCACTGCTGTCTAGAGGTACATCCACTACCTCTGCCACCAACTTTAGTAGCAGTAATGTCCATCTGGGGGCACTGGGAGAAGAGAAGTAGCTCCAAGGTGAAACACAGGTAATCTGGAGTGTCAATACAAGATTATGAGATAGAAGCCGCAATAATTCAGATTGGTATTGCAAGAAAGGAAGATACACAATCAAAGTGAAAAAACAAGGGAAGTAAGTGCCCCAAATAAACCTCGATACCACTGTAACAGAAACCATTGACAACACAGTTGATGAAATTTCAAAGAAACAATTCATAATGTACATAATTAAAATGATTGGTGAACTAAAGAATGACATATGTGAACAATTACAGGCAAAAATTGATCAATCCAACAAAGAAATAGGTGAGCAAATAAAGGCAACCATCGATCATTCTAACAAAGAGATAAGAGAGCAATTACAAGTAGCAAAAGATTACTTTAAGAAAGAGCTAGAGATTGTGAAAAAAAAGACAATCAGAAATACTTGAAATGAAGGAAACAATAAACCAAATAAAAAACTCAATAGAAAGCGTCACCAGCAGACTAGATCACCTGGAAGACAGAATCTCGCATAATGAAGGCAAGATATACAATCTTGAAAATAAACTTGACCATACAATGAAGATGGTAAAAAATCATGAACAGAACATACAAGAAATATGGGATAGCATCAAAAGACCAAATATAAGATTTATTGGGATAGAAGAAGGTGCAGAATTTCTAACCAAAGGAATGCACAATCTCTTCAATAAAATAATATCAGAAAATTTCCCAAATATGAAATATGAAATGGAAAATCAAATACAAGAGGCTTATAGGACACCAAACATACAAAATTTCGACAGATCTACACCAAGGCATGTTATAATGAAAATGTCCAACATACAGAATAAGGATAGAATTTTAAAGGCCACAATAGAGAGGAACCAGATTACATATAAGAAGAGACCAATTCGGATCTTACCAGATTTTTCAACCCAGACCCTAAGAGCCAGGAGATCATGAAATAACATATTCCAAGCCCTGAAAGAAAATGGATGCCAACCAAGAATCCTATATCCAGCAAAACTGAACTTCAGATTTGATGATGAAATTAAAACTTTCCATGTTAAAGAAAAATTAAAAGAATTTACAACAAGAAAGCCTGCACCACACAGCATTCTTGACAAAATATTCTGTGATGAGGAAATGATAACCAACAATGAAAATTTACAAAGAGAGGAACTACACTAAAGGAAAGACCATTCAAAAGAGAAAAACAACTCAAGGTAAAAACCAAAAACAAAACAAAATGACCAGAATTACAAATCATATTTCAATAATAACCCTGAATGTAAATGGCCTAAATGCACCAATTAAAAGACATAGACTGACAGACTGGATTAAAAAAAAAAGACCCAACAATACGCTGTATTCAAGAGACTCATCTCACAGGAAAAGACATACACAGACTGAAAGTGAAAGGGTGGGAAAAAACATTTCACTCACATGGACCCCACAAACAAGCAGGACTTTCCATTCTCATATCAAATAAAGTGGACTTCAAATTGAAGATGGTGAAAAGCGACAAATAAGGTCATTTCATACTTCTTAAGGAATCATACATCAACAAGACATAACAATCATAAATATCTATGCCCCAAATAATGGGACTTCTACATATGTCAAACAAATCCTTCTCAAATACAAGAATCAAATAGACCACAACACAATAATACTTGCAGACTTTAACACAGTTCACTCACCATTGGATAGATCTTCCAAACAAAAACTTAATAAAGAAACTATAGATATCAATGAAACTATCAATAATTTAGACTTAACAGACATATATAGAGTGTTCCATCCATCAACAAGCAAATACACTTTTTTCTCAGCTGCACATGGATCCTTTTCCAAAATAGGTCCTATGTTATGTCACAAAGCCAGTCGTAGCAAATACAAAAAAATAGAGATTCTACCCTGCATCCTATCTGATCACAATGGAATAAAATTATAAATCAATGACAGATTAAAAAACAGAAAATACTCCATCACCTGGAAAATACATAATATGCTATTGTATGATGCATGGATAACAGAAGACATCAAGGAAGAGATAAAAAAAAA
>CM053399.1:146863322-146951626 GCA_028644305.1 Xerus rutilus
GACTTAAAAACAGCAAACTACATTGCTGCAGCCACTTCAATGTTCATAGCAGCTCAATTCACAATAGCTAAACTGTGGAACCAACCTAGATGCCCTTCTATAGATGAATGGATAAAGAAAGTGTGGTATATATACACAATGGAATATTACTGAGCAATAAAAAAGAATAAAATTATGGCATTTGCAGGTAAATGGATGGAGTTGGAGAATATCATGCTAAGTGAAGTAAGCCAACCTCAGAAAACCAAATCCCAAATGTATTTGTTGATAAGTGGATGCTGATGTATAATATGGGGAAGGACATGAGAACAATGGAGGAACTCTGTTCACAGGGATGTAAGGGGGGACGGGGCATGGGGACAGTAAAGGTGGTGGAATATGATGGTCATCATAGGCCTAACTTTATGTATAACTGCATGTATGTGGTGATTCTATATCACTTACAACCAGAGAAATGAAATGTTAACATCTAAAAAAATTAGCTACTCAAATCAGTTTCTCTTCACCCACAATTTTAATGATGTATTAAAGTTAGGTTTTAAAAATCTAATATGTATCTTTTAAATATAAAATTTCTGATTGCTTAGTAATCCCCTTGATTCCAATTATCTTTTGTTCATGTTACTATAAAAATCATTTTCCTCTCCAGAATTCCTTAGGACAAATAAAATTCCTTCAAAAAAAAATCTGAAACAAAATTTTGTTGTGAATAGATTTTATTTTGCCTTGATTAAAGTCATGGTTGTACGAATGTCACAGGTTTCAACATTCAGTTAAAAACTTAACGGTAATTTTAAACATGTAAGCTGATGATAATGTAGAACTATGAACCAGCTATTAACATTTGTCAAAAATATGGAAGGAAAGGCATGAATATTCACTTATCTGTAACAAAGTTTTCAGTTAAAACTTCATGTTTTGTAACTTGTAATGATAAAGTTCAAGTTCTACGTAAATGTGTTTATAAAAGAATACAAAGAGCCTTCTACCTCAGATTTTAGAATAGCAATTGTGAAGAGTGAAAATTTGAATCATGGTCTCTCCAACTGCCTTATGGCTGCATTGTACTGAGAACTTCCTGTTCAAAGGTGCAGGTCAAGATGGCCCAATTGCTATGGTGATGCTCTGTTGAAGGGGCTCTGTGTAAGAGCACATCGCTGTATCAATTGAGACTTTGAGCTCAACTCCTGAGTGGAGAGAATTCTGACCAAAACAAGATAACTCAAATGTCTCACCAGTCCTGCATCTTTCAGATTGCCTGCTTTGCTGAAACTTTTCCACAAATAACTTTTTGATGAAATCTATAAAATAAATGTGCTGAATTAGTTCTGAGTCATTCATCCTCATCCAGAGGTTGATGTCCCACCTAGCCCAAGCCTTCTATCTATGTGCTCTGTTTATCTTTTCTCAATCTCCCATTGTCCCTTGAAGGTGTTTTCTGAATTAAGAGCCAGCTGAGAGATGGGGCTATGGCAGTTGGTGCCTGAACAGGGATGTGAAGCCCAGGCAAGCGAACTGATAGACTATTTGTTTTAAGAAACCTTTTTTAAAACCTAAGTTTGAAACAATTTTGGCATAGAGATTGGTTTTCACAATAATAGTTGGCCATTAACTGTACTGTGGCTGATATAGTTTAAAAGATTTAGTTTTTAAGTAAGTTAGAATTGCATCTAAAGGCAATTTTCCTTGCTAAAAAAAATACAGTTTATGTTTAAAATGATAATCTGTCAGTTTTCTCAAGTTACTTCTAAGTAGCCTTTGAAGACTAATAAATCCATTCATATTTATATATTTTATGTATTCAGCACTGATGTCATCACGTTCTACTTGTTGGACACATTATTTTCAAAATGTTTATATGTATTTAACATATCAAAATATTCTGCTTTAGTTCATCTACCTAGTTTTTTTAATCTTGAGACTATTAAATCTTATACAAAAATTAAATTAAGAAGGGTATTGTTGATTTCTTTAATGATCTGGACTTGGTAGGCTCATAAAAATTTTACCTATTCTCATTGTTATACCTTCAAACTGTTCTGTTTAATTGTTCCTCCCTACCCTTGCATACAACATTGAACAGATCTCAAAGTATTTATTTTAATATTCTATTATTTAAATGTTCTATCTGATCTAATGGCAAAACTTTATTGTCTCATTTGATTGCAAGCTATTCCCTTTGCATGCAGCTTTAATGTGACTCTATCAAAGAAACTTTCATACACTTCATGTTCAACTACTTTCTTCTGTTTGCTTTATCTCCTCATCTACACTGTCATTGATGATTATGGTTTTTCTGAATTAAGGAAAGGGTAATAATCTATAGGAAATAAGCATAACGTTGTGTGATAGCATAACTGTAATATTACATCAAGACCACCTTTGCATTCAATGCTGAAATAATAGCAGTTTGATCTATCAAAGCTATTTTGTCAATTTTCCCAAGGTGCACATTGTGGGACACTACTTTTCTTATAGTTCCTAACGAAGACAAAGTTTCTTCTGATTAGACTTTGATAGTTTTCTTGTTGCTGTCCACCATAGCCTCTCGCTTCTGGCTGTCTACTTCATGTATTTTTTCTTCTTTTAAGGCCACCTCGTCCATGCTCCTTCCACAGATCCAACTTTAGACTGCACAGGCCTGCTTTGTGGAATTATTAAAGTTCTGTTCATTCCCTATGGAGCTTCCTGCACTGCTGCCACAGGAAAGTCAGGTCTATCAGTTGCTTCAGGCTTGTATCCCTAAAACTCCAAAAGACTCACATCACTCTGTAAGAAGTTCTCTAATATTTACCTCATTTGGCTTTGATACAGGAAAAAATGCACATAACATTAATATATCTATTTCCAAATAACTTCTGTAGATATTTTTGCCATCAAACTCTTCTCCCCTAACATAGGTAGGAGTTGGATGAAGAACTGATTTTATAATGGCTTACTATGAATTGAGCACCTAGTCTTTCTGTCCATTGAAGCCATTGTCAACAGCAAAAAAATTTAAAATAATAGGAAAGGTTGCATTTAACCTTGAGTTACAAAGAATACACTTGTATAAAATCTTGGAGACCTTTAATTCTAATTCCATACCTCCACAAAGATCATGGAAAAACTCAATAAACCTAAGGAAAATTAAGGGCCATTTTTCAATTTTAGTTACATCATTGATCTTTTTATACATTTTGTAATATATAGAGCATTTTTAAGAAATTGCATCTATATTAATTATTACTTAGATTACTTACAGATATTCATTACTGATAGAAGAAGCTAGAGTCATATTTATACTTAAACATCTGGTGATTTGTTTTGCACAAAGTTAAAATTATTAAAAGTAGGTTCATTTAAATCCACTAAAGTAGGTTGATTAAGATGTAAATTTATATTACTAAATTGTTTAGAGACTTATTAATAAGAGAAGTCACCTGAAAGTGTGAATATCATATTGAATTATGTCTTTCCTAAGTATATTCAATGGTTCTCTGTTGCTTATAACATTGAAATTTAAATTTCCTCTTCAATATCACAGATTTTACTTTTCTACAATGTTGAATAGTAGCAAAAAAGATGTAAGCAGAGATCTGAAAATGACTTTTACTTTAAAATGTGCTCACTTGCTTCAAATCCTTCTACTCATATGAAGATGTCTGAACTAGCCTACTGGAAGGTAAAACCACATGGAAAAGAATCAAATGGAATCAACTGTAGCTCAACCAGGTTGTCAACCAGGTTATCAGTAGTATTAAGTGATGATATCCTAGGTATTGATTAGCTGACTGCAACATTCAGCCAAGTCAGTACAGCTCAGATCTGCTGAGCTGTCCCACAAAACTACAAACTAAACAAATGGCTTCTACGTAACTGCTACAGTAGTTTAGATCTTCTGTTATGTATCATAGCCTAAAACGGTATTTAGCTATATTTAAAAATTGTTTGTGACTATAAAAAGTTAAATTATACTGCACATATATCTTAATTCAAAGGAATTTAGCCATAATATCCATTGTACAGGGCGTGCTTATGTGCCTGATATTTGTGGAAGTTTGAAGTTTTCTCCTTTTTTATGAAATAGGCTATGGATTTTGGTGGGTGAGCATATTGAGCATATTGAGAGTTTAGAGGGTTCCTTAGAAAGACTGATACAGGCCTGTAAAGACCAGCATCCTACAAACAATCTCCAGCAAATAGAGTCAAAGAAAGCAAAAGTGAGAGTTCATGGAGTGATCTCATTAGTGCTTTACACCCAGTAAATATGCCTACCAATGAAATGAGTTTGATATGATATATAAAAGAAGCACTTTAATTTACAAAAATGGTCTGAATTTTATAACCTGACAATGATAATCATATTTTTTAATCTTTGTGTTAAAACAAAATTAAAAACTCAAGATTCCTATCCACAAAGATTATAGCACATTCAGATCCATTATGACACAATAAATTTGTCCCTCGTTTATGTTTCCAACATCTGAATTTTTCTTAAAATAGGAAGAGATTACAAACTAAGAAAGTGCATCTATATTAATTATTTCTTAGATTACCTACAGATATTCATTACTGATAGAAGTAATGAATGATGTATGAATATATAGATAAGAAAGAAAGCAATATAGATTTATTTAATATCTGTAATGAACTATTTGTTTTTCCTGACATCATTTCATTCAAATGGCAATGACTGAGCTAAGGAGATGGGATGTAAGGTGAGGCACAAGCTCCAGAGAACATAACAATGCTTAAGAAAGGTAAGGTAGTGTTTACTATTTTCTAGGCCTTGTTTTAAGTGCACTAAGTATAAATCATTAACTCTTGAGGTTTTGCGCCAGTCCAAAGAAGTGAGTATTATTATTTTACGTCATGTTTCTGAGTCAGAAAAAGGTCTAATGGTCACTAGGTACTAAGTGGTAGTAGGGACTAGAATCTTGGCATTTATTTTTTAAAAATATATCAGTGGCCAATTTTTTTTTCCTGCATGGAGGAAATGAGCTTGGAATTATTTATTTAGAGTCAAATAGTAGGTGAGCTCAAAGAAAAAATACTAGATATAGGTGTTAGTCTTTCATTGTGTTGACCTCTGGAAATTTGAATCAAACAAGTCAAAACATTAGAATTTACCAAAAATTAAAAATTTCTCTGCTTCATTTCTTAGTTTTTGAAGGGGGAGGCCAAAATATGTCCTACATCTATCCCTTACCAATACCACCCTGTGAGAAGGGCACTGGTATCCTCACTTTACAGAGAAGGGAACTAAACCTCAGAGGGGCTGACAAATTTCCTACATGTCATTTGTTGGTAAGTAGGTTTTCTTATACCAACTGCACTGCTACTTCTCTTATGTCATCTTATATAGTCTTAGCGTATGAATCAGTTAAAGAACTCTTGTAGTAAGTGACCTCCCTTAAAAGTTTCATACATGATCCCTTCTTCCCTTTAATTTCTGAGTTTAGATGCATGAATGGTCTTCTTCATGTTTTCATAATTACCTATAACTGCAAGGGAAAATGCAAGGTAGAGAATTTATGTAGAATACTCATATGTAAATTTATGTGGTTTTGACTTCCCCTTCTTCTGTTATAGAATAAGCTACTTGCCTTAGGCAATATTACCCCTAATTACACTAATAAGAGTGGTCAAATTAAATTCCTAGATATTAGTGCTAGAAATCGTCTATTCTCATTGGCAATCACTGAAGAACTTACAACATATTTGGCACTAATTTTCTGGTGCCTCTCAAAAATAACTTCTGATGCCTAATATAAATTAATTTTGTAAAATGATTTTACATTTGGAGAATTGGGATGAAATATTTAGGTCAAGTATAAAGGAAATTTAAACTTCTAATGCTTCAGATGTTCTTTTCTTCTATAGTTATTTGAATTTACAAATAAAGATGCCTTTTGTGAGTAAGGGTTGCATGGTATTTTTGCTTTTGTATGCAGTTTACTTTATAAGTGGTTTAAGTAGGGAGTGTAAAACACATAAATATTAATTAAAACAAAGTTTTAAATGATGAAACATTGTGGCACAGATTACATGATAGGAATGGCTGGATTTTGTGTGCTCAGGTCTATAATATAATCACCACAGATTTAATGAGCATGTGTCTCTCATATATATACAAGAAATAACCACATTGTAAGCAAATATTTGGAAAATGGTATGTGAGATATACAAAGTAAATATGACAGGGAGACAGAGTAAATAGATAAATATTTTTACCTGCATGAGTTTTGGTAGGAAAATTTGAGTTGAGTCAAAGAATGGGTTGGATGACATGGGAAGAAAACAGTTCAAATGAAAGGAAGAACATAAATAAGGCAAAAACACCACAAAGTTCTTGTCCATTTCTACTACATCTAGGAAATGTAATTGTCATCTACAAACATAAGCTTTGCATGAAGGTCACTCACGACTGATCTCCTGAAAGTTTTAGCTATTAAAAAAAATAAAGACAGAAAATGCCAGCATTGTTTTCTCTGAATATGAAATTTGGGGAGATGGGTGAAGTTAATACTCTTTTACATTGATTGTGAGCATTTTAACCTCTGACTCATTGCAGATGATAGTTTTAATGGATTTTTATCATTTGAATAAGGTAAAGAAGAAAGTGAAGTTTCCCATTAAATTAATTGTAAAGACAGACTCTAAGGAAAAAGAAAAGACAACAAACAAGAGACAGGGTAAATGAGCTATGTTTGAAACATTTTAAGGAAAACCTCAAGCATTTAGTCAAAAGGCTAATGTGGTAATTGCCAGCAATTCACTAGCATTCACTAAAGTGTCATCTTTAATGGTTTATACTTGAAAACACTTCATTTGCCAAAGTTAAAAATGTATTCTTATTTCTAAAATGTTATGATTCAAATAATAAAGGGCTTTACCTTGGTCTTGCTGCATTTAGTTTGAGTGAGGAAGATTTCAAGTTTTCTACTTGATTTATCACTGTGTGACAGCCAATTTTTGAACAGTATTGTACCAAAATAACTTTTTCTCTTCCTTCAATTTAAAGATGATCTCACCTACTATCAATACTTACAGTATAAAATGCATTTTTATTGTATTCATGTTATTATATCTGATCATTGTAGCACAAATTTTTACATGGGAGGTACTTAATTTTATACCATTTCTATAACATGGCTACCACAGTACCATGCAACTGAGTATTAATAACTAGTAGACACTTTTTTGGAGCACTTAATATATACACAATCTTATGCTAAGCACATTAACTACATTATCTAAATACTCAAAATACAATCTAGACACATACTTATAATTTTTCTAATTTCATCAACAAGAAAGTTGGTGATTTACATGGTATATGCAGATTACCCAACATCCCACAACAAGAAGATGCAAACTACTGATATTTTATTCTATCAAAATCTCTAACTCTAGATCAGATCTAGGAATTGTACTATGCTTGTGCCATTTCTGAATAACCCTAACCTGAATATTTTACCTCTTAAAGCCTCAGACCTGATCAGCAGTCAGAGTTATGCTACAAATTTTAATTCTTCTCTTGCAGTTTTAAAAATTATTCTCGAGATTGAGAATGTAGTTCAGAAGTAGGACACTTGCCTTGCATGGGCAAAGCCATGGGTTTGGTTCCCAAGACTGCAAAAATAAGTACATAAATAAATAAATACAACAAAAATAACCTTTTACTGAGGTACAGTTACATGTAGTGAGATATACATATATTACTTACAAATCTAAACATGAAAATTGTATCCTAGGCCCCTATCAAGATGCAGAATATCCCATCACCCCCAAAATAGTCTTAGTACTCCAGATAGTTCCTTCCCATCCTTAACTCCAATTCTTTTTACTCATTGTTCTTATTTCTTTCTCCAAAGATTAATTTTGCTTATTCTAGAGCTTGGCTTAAATGGGTTCAAAAACTATGCATTATTTCATATTCTGTTTAGAATGTTTTTACATTTGATCCATGTTTTTACTTATATCTGTAGATGGTTCCTTTTATTGCTAATATTATTCCATTGTATGACTAAGTCATAATATTTTAATCCATGTTTCTGCTGATAGACATTTTGGTTATTTTCAGTTCTTGGTTATTATGAATAAAGAAACTGTGAATGTTTGGTATAAATCTTTTTATAGACATAAGTTTTCATATCAAAAAGTGAAATTACTGGTTCCTAGCACAGGTGTAATTTTAACTTCAATTAGAAATTGTCAAGCCAAATTTTGAAGTTATTTTATTATTTTATTCTCCCTGCAGCAATGAAGATTGTTCTGCATCTTTGCCAAGATTTGGTATGATCATCTCTTTTAAAATTTTAATAGTGCTAAGAAGTGTGCACACCTACTCTTTACTATAGCTGTAATATCAGAGGGTAACATTTCCTTCCATGTCCTTGTTTTTGTTCCCCCTTTTATCTTAAGGCGCCTCTAGATATCTTTTAAATAAGGTCTGAAATTTGTAGTTTTTTAAACAAACAAAAATATTACACAGAAGCCTTATTGATGTGGTAGGAAAGTATCAGGAGAGGTGAAACAAGGTAGAGTCTTAGGATTAGGTCTTTACTGAGACTGAATTGGGTATTTCCCTTCCCTGGAGTTGGATGGCTCTGATAAAATAGTTTTCCATCAGAGCAGGCCTTTTGAAGGAAACCAGAGATCTCCGGGCATATTGTAGAATGATTACGTTTCCCTTCCTCTGCTAGTAGTTCAAAAGAATTTTTCTCCGGTTTTTACCCAAAAGACAGGCAAGACTCCTGGAGCTAAAATCATCAAAGCGTGTCTGTCTGTCCTCTCCAGATCGAATCTCCTTTGAGTTTTTAAATATCAAATTAGTCCATACTAAGCCTTCAGCAATTTTTCAATGCTAGTGTACATTTTTTTTTTTGTCCACAGGAATTGAATCCAGTGGACACTTAATGACTGAGCCACAACCTCAGCTCTTTTTATTTTTTGGGACAGTCCATGCTGGTTTAGAACAGGATAGTGACTTCAGCTTCAGACTTCTGCTTCTTGTAAGCTGTGATTCTCTCTATTTGTCTCTCTTCAATTTGGGGTAGCCAGCAGTTTACTCTGTGACCTTAATTGTCAGATAGATTCAGGAGTTACTAATTTTCAGTTTGTTAAGTTATTTTCATGTCATGAAGATAGTAGTGAGGACTTTCAGGTTTTTTACATGCCAGAATGGAAATCAGAAGGTCATATTTAGTGCTGGTGTTAATATACTATAAATATTATAATTTAAAACAATAAAATATATAATAAATGCTCTTTATTAGCAATGGCATTAAGTAGAATTACTCTTCTGACAATTGTAATGCTTTTTAAGGATATTTGAAAGACGAGGTTGTGGTGGAAAAATATTTTCACTAGCATTCATATTAGTATATATTATTCTATAGGTAAGTGATGCACTATATAGAAGTGTGGTATTATGCTAGAGGAAGGCAATTATTATTTATTAGTAGTGAATTCATTACGTAAAGTTGCTTTACTATAGAGTAAGAAAGCAAATATTGCTCTAGACAATGTTAAACAGGCAAGGATGACTTCATTTGAGGATATTGCAATAGGAGAGAGAGAGACTGACCTCAACTCTCCTGAAGGAAAGGGCTAGATCGTTTCTAAGAGTTGATGTAGGGGAGACTGAGTTGTGGCTCAGTGGTAGCGTGTTCACCTCACATGTGTGAGACACTGGGTTCAATCCTTAGTACCACATAAAAATAAATAAAAATAAAGGTATAGTGTTTACAAATAAAAAAGATCTGAAAAAAAATGAGATGTAGAGGATCTCATAGATCACTTGTATTAGATAGTTGACTTTACCTAAAAATAAAATGTAAATTTTCCTTTATCTTCATGATAGCTGGTAGTTTTGCAATTTAGAGTAAGTGCCTACTGTTTATGGATTTAGGCTCTTTCCTTCCAAAAGCCTGGGACAGGGGCAGTAACTTCCTGGATGATAACATCTCAAAGAGATGGTTGATGGGACCATAAGAAAATTATTCCTGGATTGTGAAACTAGCAGGAGGTTTTTAAAAGATTTATAACTCAAAGTGGCAGAGAAAAGATTTATAATTATAAGTTTTCTCAGCTAAATGCTCCAAGTGAGCTCAGAGCCGTGAATTGGGAAATAGACTTTCAAAGTTGAGTCAAGTTGAGGGAAATGTTAAAGCACTTTTGTTCAATAGGCACGGAAGCCAAGATTCCTAGCTTTATAATAACTATTTTTTATCACTCAATACACTGCTTTTCAATAACTTGAACCTTAAATTCAAGCCCAAAATTATCATAGCAAACTTATTCTTTATCAAGCTGAGACACTTAAAATAGCAATTTTATACTTAACAAATATTTTATTAGAAAAAGATATTTGATATTTGTGAAAAGTCTAAATACTGCAAAATTTTAAAGTGCAAACAGCATTGTAGCTGAAATCCACGTATCATAAAATTTCAAATATTAATTTATTTAAATCATTAAAAGAGTAAATAGTTTTGCACTAATGTAATTAAGGGGCATATTTAATTCGTCTTTGTTACAATTTCTGACCTTAAATTTTGCTAACCAAATCTTTATGAAAAAACACTCCTAACAAAAATAATAAGACAGTTATGATACAACAGCACATTACATGAATAATCAAAAATAAAAGTTTAATAAGATGCTTAATTTCAAGGATTTAAAAAGGCACTGGAATATAAATATTAAAAAAATATTGCTCCAGTCATTAGGATTCCTGAGGCAATTTTTTTTTAATGTCCCAGGCCCGTCTATAGTTGCAAAGATAAAATCAAGTGAGCAGTGATGATGCATGCAGGACACACACTTGTTGATGAGAAGCCAGGCAGGTTATTTTTTCATGCATTTCATTATATCATCTTCAGATAAGGCTGAATTTCTTCTTATTTTATCTTTACTTAAATGTTGTATTTCTTCTTGGCCTCTGCCTTCAATGTGGATTTTTTTAAAACTTATTTCTAAGCACAGTACTACATTGCTGAACACACAAACTAGGCAAAGTTTACACAAAAGCAGGTTTTGTTGTAATCAGAGATAATTGCTATAACAGCAACTGGTGCAAGGTGTAAATGGAAGAATAAAATGTAGAACTTACTGCTGGAGGCATCCAAATAAGGCACATCCACCAAAGCAGTGTCCCTTGAGGGAAGGAGAAGCAAAAACAAAATAAATGATGGCAATATTCTGCCATTAAGAAGCAAATATAAAAGTATAGGGCACTGACAGTCACTGGGAAAAACAAATAATTTGGTAGAGTGCTGTGTGTTTAGCAGAGGTTAGCTAGGAAAGAAAAGAAGACAGAGGAAATGTAGGGAATATGAACTATGGTGAATGCTTTCAAGAGAACTGACAAAACAGTGAATTTTCTTATTATAACTAATGTTAGCAGAAGTTTGGAGTATTTCATTGGGGACTGGAATAAGGGACATTTGGAGAAATATAAGAGAGGATGAGCAGATAGAAAAGTATCATAATAATCTGGATAAAAAGACTGAGGTTTTATATTCACAAGCTTAGTCTTATTTCAGATATTGAAATGTTGACTAATCATCAGTGATGATCAGCTCAGGCTTCTTTACAAGAGACGGATTGCCAAGAATTCAAGTGCACATCCTGCGTTAGATTCTGGCAAAAACAAATAAGACACAGCCTCTGAGTATCATGGTATACAAAATGGAATATAAAGGGCTGTTGTATAAAACTAAGGTTTCCAGAAAAAATGAGGGTCAACTAAGAGATAAATCATGTGCAGCAGTGAAGAATTTTGAAAGAAGACTATTTAAGAAAAACTTCCATTTTGAAATTTAACTGTGAAATATAACTGGCTGACTCTCATAATATCCTCTTGTTTAATTCTGGATAGCTTTTCCCTTTGCTTCAAATAATGTAATTAATAGCATTAATTTTATACAAGTATACATTAATTAATTATGCATATATATTAGACTGTATATACTCTTAGGAAAACATTATTTTGTTTGGGGATCTGAGGGAAAATGATTTGTGTATATCTAATAATTTATTTTCTTAATTAAACACACATCTACCACTTTAGTTTACCTTAGGAAAGAGGTAAAAGACTTCTATGTCAATTATTTTCATTGCAATATTAAGATAAAAGTCAAAAGGAGGGGTAGGATTAATAATATTAGAATAATATTATTATTATGTCTAGAGTCCATCTAGATATTTTTAAAGGACCATTTCAAATAACTTATAATGTATCATTTTAAATTTACATTTAATTTATAATTAAATTCTAAATTTAGTTCATTGTAAATTTCTTTGTTAAATTTTAATTTGCTTTTAATTTTTTGAAATCTTAACTTTTTAAATTTGAAATTTACTTTTTCAAAGAGATTTTTGCTTTTCAAATCTGATCTTTAAAATTAATGAGTTTTTTAATTAATGTATGTTTAAAAGTTAAAGATTAAGAACCTAACATATAACCAGGCACTTTGGGAGGCTGAGACAGGAGAATAGTGAGTTCAAAGCCAGCCTTTTAAAATTTTTTTTTATTTTGTCTTAAGAATGACTTTGAATTGACATTTTAATTTAGTAATTTCACTTTATTGTAAATAAGCTCTCCTGAAGTTTATTTTTACTACATCATACTTATGAAGAATGGTCACTGAATTTTATCAGCTGGAGATGATATAAGTAAATTTTTAAAAATATCAAAAAATTTATTCTTTATGTTTCACTACATGCCTAAAACATACATTACCAGTTAAACTGTTAGGGCTATGTAACAAATAGTTTTGAAGTTCACAATTTGTACATAATGTCATTCATTTGAATATTTTGCCAAGGGGAGATACTTGAAGAAGATGTAAGATTATAATCATCTCTCTCCTTCTATAGCACTTTGTTACTTTGCTTTTCTTCTGCCTGTGCATCTAAAGAGTTTCATATTAAGCTCCAATTCTGGTCTCTGTTCTGCATCAGCTTAGATCTAGGAAGTAAAAACAAGAAAAAATTAAGTGAAGAAACCCTCAGAAGTGTTATGAAAGTCCCAAGGCCCCAGAAGAACTCATTGCCTACTGAATAGCTCTGAGATATTTATTCTTCTCTTCCAAGCTTGGATTGAACGTGAAACATGAACATGATGAGACATATTGAGAAGCATCTTCATTTCAATATCTTGTCTGATAGAAGATGCCACCATGCCCATGTTCATTTTGGACATAAGACATAATGAGTGAACTCTGCAAGATTAGTGAGTCCCAGATATCTGCTGTACTACATTCTACTTTTATCACTTAGAATTTGCTGAAAGATTAGATCTGATGTTAAGTACTTTTACCACAATTAAAGAAAAATACACTTTTGGCTGAAACAGTCATGATGACCTCTATCTTATATTCATATACAAGATAAAATTATCCTGAATTGATGTTCACTGTTTTTTGGTTATATAGTATTACATTTCCTTTAATTTTATCATATTTTTCATAGTTTTACACTTTTATTCATACTTGGGAAAGTTGCCTCAGATAAACTTTCCCAAATTCCCACTTTTATCATTGAATATCATAGCATTTGTTTTTTGATTTTTAAATTTTATTTATTTTGTTAGTTGTAGGTGGACAGAATATTTTTATTTTGTTTTTATGTGGTGCTGAGGATCGAACCCAGTGCCTCACGCGTGCTAGGCGAGCACGCTACCACAGCGCCACAATCCCAGCCCTAAGTATCATAGCATTTGTACATTGAGTATCACTTACCATACTCAAAATTTGGCTGAATATATTTTATTAAAGAGTCTGTATGATTTATTGTTTTATTTGTTACCTCTTATTAAAAAAAGATTGGACATTGGAGGAAGCTCTTTAAATTTGATTAATGAGCTTAATATGAAATCTTCTGAGGTTTAAGTTTCTCTTAGAATTTCATACTTTGATTCTTTGTGTCTCATCTTTTTAGCCACAGCTTTAAAATTCAGTCCAGATACACAGTAAAATCATCCTGTTGGGTCTCTATTGCAAAATTGTAATAATTGATGTTTAATAATTTGTTACATTTCAAGACCTTTTAAATAGAAGCTAAACATCATGGTGACAATAATATATAATAGCACTGTATATATTAGTGTATTTATACATAAAATATATGTACACTGTCAGGTAAAGCTATGGAGATAAGGAAGTTCATCTAATTACAGCTAAATATAAATTCAAAGAAGTTAAAATTTTTATTTCCACCCAAACTTATAAGAGGCCAATAACCAAAATTTTTAGGAAAAAGCCAAAACTGCAACAAAATATCTCAGTTTAACCTCAATAGTTCTGCTTTAAATCATGTTCATCATTGTGAATCTGAAAAACATTCCAAGGCAAAAATTAACATATGAAAAAAACTTCAAAGACCAATGAGAAGGAAAAAAAGATGTCCTCAACCTTTTTTGTAGACCTAAGATTTTATGCCTTGAGCCATTCCTTTCAATTATAAATAAACACATTGTGTCCAGGATTAAAAAAAATCTGCAATATTTTTAGTTTGAAAATGGTAGTGGGAAAATTACATTGCATTAGTGCCATAAATCATAGAAATATGCTTTGAAATACTGGCATGAATATATATTTATGAAAAATAATTGTAGTACTTAAGTTGATGTATAAAATAATACAGCTAAGTTACATCTGTTCATTGAGTTGAGTACCTTGGAAAATTCAAACTTCATACCACATAAAATATTTTCCTTAATAAAGCATTATGTTTCTGTTATCATATCTGTATGCTGCATAATTTATAATTGTACCTTTATGTTTGTGGTCAATATTATCTGCTTGAAGTATTGGTAGGTCTAATATTCTGTAGAGCACCTACACAGTTTTGTGAAAAATCAATGCCACCAGCATTCAGGTCAAGTTGGAGCAGGGAGTTCATACTTTGATCATCCTCTCTGTTCTAAACACATAATAACAATTGATAAAATATTAAAAAGGAAACCCTAAAAGGCAACGCTAGGCTCAGATAAAAAATAAAAAAAAAATTCTGTGTACCAAGAATAGAATAAAAACAGAGAAAAATGAGCTGTGCTGAAGCTGCAGGCTTACTGAGTTCTAGGTCCAAATGAAGGCAGTGTTGGCCGGGAGTATAGCTCCTGCAGGGCAAATGGTACTAAAATAGTTTAATGTACAGTGGATACTCTGTGCTAAGCTAACCACATGAAGCCAGAAATTTGATCTGGACCCCTATTCCACAAACTTTCAAATGGAAAGAAAAATTTTAAAAATAAGGTGACATAAAACACATGATACCTGTCACTGCCTGGGTCTACAGATGGTGGGAAGCTTTAATACAGAAAAGTGAGTGGATGGAAAAGCCTCCCAACGAGGAGTTGGATTATTTATTGACTTCCTTTAGGAGTGGATCTGTCATGCTCCTCACACAAGCACAGAGCAGAGAATCTGAACTCTACAGAAGACTTAGTTCTTTGTTGTGAGCCTAGAGGGTTGAATGGAAACAAGTGAAATACTGCCAACAATCCAGGAAGCAATCCCAGAATGATTGAAAGACCAAATTCCAAATTCCCCAAATTTCAGTTTCCACTTAAGAACACAGAACATCTAAAATGGTTCAATGCAAAGATAGGCAAAATAACATAAAGTGGAATAAAAATCTTTCATTTCATGCAAAGTTCTTACAAATATTTTTATGAATTGTACACAAAGTTCTTATGAAGACTTTATGTAAAAATATTTGGAGAAATATGGGTATATAAATTCCAGCTTTAAAAATAATTACCTTTTAAAGGAAAACAGAAAAGAAAATATTAAATTAGAAATCTTAAAGAGGAAATATTGAAATGCAACATGTGAGGAAAATTTTAGACGAGAAACATGAATAATGTTTGATAATGTTTGAAAGACTCACAAAAATCAGCTGAGAGAAAAATGGCAATGCAAATACAAACATGAACAACACTTAAGAAACCTGGGGATACATTGAAAGACTCTGTTTTTAAATTATACTTGCTCTAGAAGAAAAGAAAACAGGTAATAGCAAAAAGTATTAGTTAAGATAATGGTAGCAAAGATTTTTTTCAGAATTGAAATATTCTTATTTTGAAAGAGTAATCAGAATAATTAATAATATAAATGAAAGAAATTGAGTCCATTAACCTGTGGTAAAACAGCAAAACATCAAGGAAAAAAAAGACAATAAAAATCTGCATAATGAAAATACTCGTGGAGTAACAGTTATTAAACTGACAAGTCTTTCCTACTTCGGTCAATGCTTGCAAATAGTGCTACTATATTTTTGGTTTACTTCTAAAATACATTTGACCACTCAGAAATTTATACCGATCTAAACACTCAGGTAGTATTGAGAAAAAAAAAAAAAAGATATATTCAGGACAAAATTAAGAAAATGATTGATGAATATTAGTGAATATTGGAATAGTGATCTATCTCAAGACCAAAAAACCCTTACTAAACTGACTCTAAAATAACCACCTTTGGTAAAAAGATGTGAACTGGGAAATATGAGAAAAATGAGAACATGAGATTAAAAATTATAGTAGATCTTTACAATAATCAAAATGTAAACAAACCATAGTGACAATGGCCTTTTATAATTTAATCATGTTCTTGTATAAAGAATAAAAGAAAACCTGAGACTTCAAAAAGAAACACCAATGTGAGTGGGTCGCACTAATGCAAGTAGCACTCATGTTCAGTGGGTGCTTCAGTATGGCCCTGGTTAGCATCAGGAGCAATGTGGGAATATTAAATGTGTATAGACCCAGACAAGTGTAAAAAGACTCAGAGATCCATTAAGTGTCTTGCAACATTAAATCAAGGAGCTTCTAGGAACTTAACCTTTCGCAGATCCCAAATAGCCGATGATGATATTCAATACTAGGCACCTGCACTTCACTTTGAGGATGAGTTTCTGAGTAATAAGTCAATAGTGCTGATATTTAGCAGCACTACTGACTTATTAGAGAAAGATAGATGGCTATGAAACCCTGAGGTTACTAACTGGCCAAGCAGGTAGAAAGCTGAAATTACTTCATAGCATATCGACACATTTTACTATGTTTCATATATGTACTTTTTGATGTAAAAGCCATTGTATAATACGTACCTGTTTGAATTGTGGTTAATGTGAATGAGCATTGAATTTTAATTTTAATTTTATGATACACATGTGACTAGAAGTGATTGTAATCTCAGTGTTTATTAACAAAATCTAGTAATATTTCACAATACTATACTCATGAAAATATATCATTTTAGTTTAATGAGTTATAGCAACTATCATCAACATGGATAAATTTCAAATAATGATGAAATCATAATGCCATCTAAAATATAATTACCAGAAAACTACTTCCATTTAATATTTGAGAGTACACAAATATGTAGTAAATACGCCTGAGAAAAACACTGCTGCTGGGGTAAAAGAAAAGCAGGCCTGTAAAAGACTGAACAGGAGGGGGTTTACACTATTTCTCTCCATCTAAATAAGAGAGTCAAAAATTATGGTTTAAGGTTAAGATTTTTATAACTGTATGTAATATACATGTGTATATTGGTCTTATCAATTCTTGCCTGGATATCTTTTCCTGCTATGGATATGGATATCTTTTCCCATAGCATTGCCTATGGGTGGGAGAGAGGAAACTAGCTTCAGTGTTACAACTTGGTCACACAGCTGTGGGTTTGCTCTCTGAGGACATGTCAGGCAAGCATACTACCACTCAGCTACACCTCCTGCTCTTTTTATTTTATTTTGACACAGGGTCTCATTAAGTTGCCAAGGTTGACCTTGAACTTGTCATCTTTCTGCCCCAGCCTCCAGAGTAGCACCATCGCATATCCTTATTACCCCATTTTATTCCATATGTTACTGGAGGTTGTATTTTGACACAGAGAACATTAGATATAGAGAAACTAAGTGAAACTGCTATTTAATATAATATTAACTACTGGAGAATAAAGATTTTGTTTCACTTAAGGTATGATGTACATTGTTAAATAGTCAACTACAATTCAGCACAATTATTGACTATAGAGTGATTGTAGATTCATGGTTCAAATTACTTCTCATTTTCTTCATTTTCAAAGGTATCCTGTGATCTCCATGGGAGGGACATTGCTAATTAAATGAAGATTTTGTGTTCAGTGAAATAAAATTGCAATACAGATAGGTTAGAATTCAAATTTAGGAATTACTAAAATGAGAAAAAAATGAATGTGGGGGGAAATTTTTTTTGAGGTGTTTGTGTGTAGTGAGGAAAATGTCTCAACAGTAGGCAGTCCAAGGCAAGAGTTCCATACTGATTACCCACCCTTTCAAGAAGTTCTCTCTTTGACCTGCAGAGTTTTTAGTATATCAATACCAGAGGTGTTAAAGTAAAAGAAGAAGAGAATTATTAATAGCAATATTGAAATAAACTTCATTATAGATTCATTTTTATTTCATAATGTTTACATAAGTTCTTCCTGAAATAATTTTAACACCCTCAAAAATAGGAAATTTATGTTTTCTTTCAGAAAATTGGCAATAGTTTAAGATGTTTCAAGATTTTTACTATTTTTTAAAAATAGTTTCATTTTATCTAAACAAATATAAAATGTAATATATAGCTAAGAAAAGTAGCACAGTTTTTAAGCAATTAATATGGTTCATTTTCCTTTCATTGTTCTTATTTGATATGTTCTCAGAGAATGAGAAACTGGATATTTTCCCCTCAATAAGGTTTGTGTGAGAACCATCATTTAAGAGTCTTAAGCCCCTTAGAATTAAGAATATTCCTTTCATGGAATGTATTTCACACAGAATTTTCAGGAACAACTATATTTCTTTGGTAAAAAATGCTTTTCTTTTATGTCAAACTCTTCAAAGTAAAGTGTTAACATGGGACTGCTTTTCCTCATTACTGAGAGAGATTTTTTGACATGCACCTCCAGGGCTTTCCCCAACATACTCTGGCCCCAGGAGGCGCTTCTGGCAGTTAACAATCTTATTTACTTTGAAAAGAAGGATCTCTGCTGCTTCTCTGGGGGCAAGCCCAGCATTGCCTGTGAAAGTCCTGCCCCTGGCCCTAGGTTTTCCGTGGCTAAGCCAGACCATCAACTGCACAGTCTGTATCAGAGCTGGTTCAGATAGCCCGCATTTTGTGGGGAAAAAGGCACGCTCATAGTGGAACTGTAAATTGGTACAGGTAGCCGGCATGGCAGCTCTCTAGGAAACTGCTCCTCCCGCCTGCTTGCTTTATTTATTTATTTATTTATTTATTTATTTATTTAATGATATAAAGATGATATGCTAACTTCTGTCTTTTATTTCTTGTTTCATTTCTCTATGAATTCAAATTTGGATGGAGGAAAAGGACACTATTTAATGAAGACCACTTTTAAGATTCCAGTGTGAATATTTGTTAAAATAAAACCAAGTCATGTAGTCTTGGGTTTGAATCTTATCTATGCCTTATGTCATCATTTTAGACAAACCAGATTCTCAGAACTTGTTTTCTTACCTATAAATGAGAAGTAGTAAGATATATTATGTATTATAAGAATTTACTTAAGTATGTATATACACTTATAAAATTATAACAAAAATATTACTCTATAAAATGTAACTAAAGTAGCTATGAAACAATACACAATAGTTGTATTGAAATTATAAGAAGTGATCTTTTTTTTACACATGATAAAATATTTAACACATTTAAGAGAAAAAGTTATCGTATTTATGTGATACTAACATAAGCAGAAACTTGGTATAAAATTTACACATACAAGCTAAGAGTCCCATAGGATATCAAGTTAAGTAATGAATAGGGAAAAAAGATTTTAGAATAGAAAAGAAAAAGAGATTCTTTACTACCATAGTATCATAGTGTTTGCTGAATATGTTCCCTGAATACTCCATCTGTCAACAATTCTCTTTTGATAAAAGGAACTATTCTCTTTTCATTCCTAATGCCATTTTGTCAACGTATTTCTCAATTTTTATTCTATCTTTTCCCCCTTCTCCTCTTCAGGAGACGGTTTTATAATGTACTTTCTTGTCTTAGTTTCATTGCCATAAATTTATTTTTGTTCCCACAGAGCATGACTATTAGCTATGAATACTGAGATCAATAAAATAAGCAACCTGTGTGTATGATTATCCAAAATGAGACAGAACTTCTACGTATAATAAGAAATTAATAGGTTTTTTTCTTTTTTGAGGGAAGTGAAGGGCTAGTGGAGATACCCTCTACCAATCTTAGAAGTGAGTAAAAAAGATCAAATACATAACTGCTAACTGTAGCAAAAGAAAACAAATGGAACTTGAGTGAATTTAGAAACAGCAAGCCTATTTAAAGGATATAATCCATGATGTTGCTCATGTAATGAATGACATAAAGTAAATAATGATAAATAGTACCTAAGTCACACATTAGTTCCTTGGACATTTGTGGATATGAACATTACCTTAGTGAGACAAATTAGTATCTGCTGCTTGTCATTTATGTTCTTTGGATCCCAATGACCATAGGTTTCAGGAAGGTTGTTTAAATAAGGCAAACTGATACAATGATCAATAGTTACCACCTCAAACATTCTTCCTATTCTCCACCCAATAATCACATTTGTTCTTAATTTTTACTCTCTGGGGTTGGCTTCTACCATATCTCATTCCAGCAATAAGGCTGTACAAACAAAACCCAGCAATTTATGGTAAGAGATGTGACAAACTTATGAATGAAGAATATACTTTATTTAAGTTATATATCCAAAACTCAGGGTTTTCTGTTGTTGTCTTATACATAGTACCGTATGCAATAAAGAAAAGAAAGTTTCTTTGACAAATGGTGCTGAGAACAATGGATTCTCATTCAGAAAATGAATATTGACTCTTATTTCACAGTTACTTGAAAATAAATCCAAAATGGATCACATATTTAAATGTAAAAACTAAAATTATAAAGATTATAGATGAGAACATACAAAACAATCTTTGTGATTCCAGATAACGAATTTTTTTTTGTACACAAACAGAACAAACTACAAAAATAATAAATGGAAGTTTATGAAAATTAAAAACTTGCTCTTCAAGAGATACTATCGACTAAATTAAAATGAGGCCTAGAATGGTGCAAAATATTCACAATAAATATATTGGACAAGGCAGGGCTGAGGTTGTGGATCAGTGGTAGAGCACTTGCCTAGCATGTGTGAGGCACTGGGTTCGATTATCAGCACCGTGTATAAATAAATAAAGGTGCATTGACAACTATGTGTGTGTGTGTGTGTGTGTGTGTGTGTGTGTGTGTATATATATATATATCTGACAAGATATTTGGGCCCATACTATATAAAGAGTTTTTATAACTCAATAAGCAAGTGTTTTATAGTTATTGCATTATATGTATTTTCACATGTAATAAAGCACCCATTATTAGAACAAATTTAAAAAAGCAAGATTAAATATTGTACAACATCTTACAGTATAAAATATTTCAAGAGATAAAATACAAAATTCACTAGGGGGATGGAGGTGTAGCTCACTGGTATAGTGCTTACTTGCCTGGCATGCCAAGGCCATGAGGCCAATTCTCAGAATAAGCAACAAAACAAAAACTCATGATCAAATGACAAGCAAATTGTGTTTTTCAAAAATGATTGGGTATTCAATTACCTGATAAACAAGACTACATACAGAATGGATTTCAAAGTTAAAAAGATTATATGTATATATATATATATATATATATATATGTAGTATATATGTGTATATATACATATATAAAGTGTATATATATATATAAAGTATATATGTGTATATATATACACATATATACTTTATGAATACAATGTATTATAGTAAAATATTAAATTTTCTAAAGAAAAATGTAAGATATGTGATTTAAAATTTGGCTATATCATTAATATTTTATTAACCCCAGGCACAGCTTATTTTCTACTTACTTGAATCAGAATTGAAGAGTTTATATTGTATATGTATATGTGTCTCTATTCACATGCAGTAAGGAGGCATACATGTGTAAGCGTATATGTATACAAACATAATACAAACATACATAATATTTGAGTCACCTTTTCCACTGCTGTGATTAAAAGACCAGATAGGAACAATTTTAGAGGAGGAAAAGTTTATTTGTGGGCTCACAGTTTCAGAGGTCTCAGTCCACAGACAGCTGGCTCCATTCCTCAGGGCTCAAGGTGAGGCAGCACATCACAGTGAAGAGTGTGCTGGAGAGAAGTGGCTCACATGATGATCAGAATGCTCAGCTTACAAAATATCTACCCCAAAGGCATGCCCCCAAAGACCCGCCTCTTCCAGGATACCTTGAGTTATCACTCAGTAAATCCCCAATGGGGGATTAATTCATTGATTGGGTTAAGATTCTCATTAACACAATCATTTCACCTCTAAGCCATCTTGCATTGTCTCACACATGAGCTTCTGGAGGACACCTCATATCTACATCATAACATATCATATACATACACATGCAAAAGAAAGTGAGATATTATATCTCTATGTCTATCATATCCAATGAGGGGACAAACACACACACAATGTAGAGAAAAATTGAATCTGTAAAAGTGCCTGGGGAAATTACCCTGTGAACTTTTCCTGTATTAGTCATTTTTAGTCATTTCATAGGAGTTAATTTGCTATCCCAAATTGTATCTGTTTTTATAAATATGAGGTGGAGATTTAATTACAACAAATTCTCTTATTAGGGTAAACAGCAGCTAACTGATATGATGCTAATTCAATAAGATGGACTGCATATAATGAAATAAGACTTTCAAATTATATTAGTGTACCAATGCTATGCTTCGTGATCATTTTCAACAGCATTACAGTCAGTGGTTAGTGGCATGTACATCCTGAAGAGAGTGAGCATATTTTATTTGATCAGGTAGGTTAAAAACTGACAAAATAGTGCAGTTGTGAGACTTGATTGCTGAGCTCATTCTTGCTGCTTGCTGTTTACTTAAAGAGAAGCTTACTGATTTCTTTAAGGATACTAATTGGAAATGAATGAGCTCTCAGAGTTTATCAATTAAAGAAGTAACATAAATCATCCTAGTCCTTGTATTCTTCACATTGCCTGTGGGTGGTAGTGCAGAGGTGGAATTTAGCTGAGCCATTTCATAATCACAGTGAAACACATCATGGTGTGATGGTGTCTAATGTTTTAAAGCATGCTCTGGTTATTTATATTAGAATCTGCATTACTACTGCAAATGGTTTTATAAAATTACTTTATTTATTTTTATAATAATATTCTTTATTCAACTAAAATGGAAGCAAGGATCCTACTGTTTAAAGTACGTGATATGTTCAGGTTTAAAAGGTATAAGGGGCCAGTATTTTCAGATATCTTTAACCAGGATTCCTAAAGGAGCAGCAGCCCTCAAGTAACCCTAGAGTTCCTTGAAGCAGTTTAAAATGTGTACTTCTAAAAGCTACACAATTAACAGTCCAAGTATCACTTTCATACCAATTATATATTTAATCACCTTCATTTTATAAAATGTGGTTTATCTATATTGGGTCAAATTTTTAAAAATTTACTTTTCTTCTATATGTGTGAATATATCTGTGCATTTCTTTGAAGAAGATTCACAATATTTAAAATAGAATGTAAGTAGCTACCCTGATAAAAGACAAAAAAAAAGTCCAATTTTCAGGTTCGAGTTTTTTCATTTTTTCTTATATTTTTTAACTGGGCTTTTGTTTTTCCATGAGCCTTTGAATATGTATATAGAAGATTACTTATGTGCATTTTTCTAAAATATTTTCTATAGCTTTTATAAAATTATTAGATGGGATTTTGATCTCTAAATATAAAAAAAGGCTTTGGAATCACCCTACCTTTTCACAGTTTAATGGATCAATTTTGATGTTAAGATATCTATAAATGAAGAGCTTACCTGTGCACTCACTGCATATCTAGAGGTTCTTGAATGACAGTGGTGTCAATATTCTGGCAGTCACTTATTTCTTCAATTATGCATTCTTTTTATGTTCAATTCAAATTTCATTTGACATTGTTCCATGTGACTTCTTTGATGAACTTCCATTTGTGTTGACTAATTCTTTCTTGAGTACCAGATTTTGTAGAATGTCATGAGTTCAACAATGAGAGGCAATAAAGTAATACAACTACTGGTTTTACTCCCTGTACTTCCTGTGATGTGACTGGTCAATAATCATGATATATCTCTGTGGTTCACCTAGTACCTTGTAGACTGATGGAAAGAAAGGACATTTGTATTTTACATAATTACAGTTAATATACCATAATAACTGAAATCTGAATCAAGTTTTGTGGAAATGACATTATTTAACTAACTACGGTAACAAATTCATTCATATCAGAATCATGTAAGTAAGAACTGCTTGTGTGAAATATCCTGTGAAAATATTCTTTGAAAATGAAGAAAAAATACTTTTTTCAGATAAACAATAGCAGGAAAGATTTGTAATTGCCCAATTAGAATATTTAGAGATGTAGAAGGACTTCTTTGCACTCAAATGAAAGATACCAGCTTAAGTGCATGGAAACATACACCTACAGAAAAGAAAGAATCACAATAAAAGGAACATATTCCTGGGTGAATGAGTTTAAAAGCATATATAATGTTTTATTCTTTTAATTTATCTTAAAGCCAGTTGACATTTTAATTTAAATTATTCTGATGTTTATAACATAGGTAGATATAAAATATTTAAAAAGAGTATAACTAGAGAATGTGTTAGTTTAAAAGAAATTGAACTATGCAAGATTTGTATATTTTACATAAAGAATAATTTAACTTGTAAGTTAATTTTGATAAGAAAAAATTTTATGATCTGTACATTCTCAGTTAAAAATACACAGATATAGCTAAAAACACCAGTGGAGGAATTAAAACTGGACACTAAATTTTTAAAATTTATTTAGAAGAAAGCAGGAAATGAGGAACATATAAATGACAATCAGATGGAATCTTCAAATCAAATATCATCAATAATTCCACTAAATATAATTTATCCTATTAAATATAGATAGCTTTTTTCCTATTTAAGTCTTATAAAAATGGATATCATCAGATAAAATAAAACATGTTCTTGGAAGCATGCTATCTAAGAGAGATTAGTTTGAAATGTCAAAATAGAAATAGATTACAAATAGAAGGTGGAAAAAATATACCACTTGAAATGTAAATATATGAGGGTTATTTTTTTCTATTTTAATCTTAATAAGGACCTCAAAATAATATTGGCACAACTAAAGGAGGATAATACAAAATAAATGAAAGTCAATTCATAAATAAAAGTTAAATCATAAAAAATAAAATAGGAGAAATACATGAGTCCATAATGTGTAGGGGTATTTTAACATATATTACATTTGTAACTGTAATTATGTTAGTCTCTTAAAGCTAATATCATGGTCATTTTTAGAAGTATAGTATATATTTGTGAACATGAAGTTCAAATGAGATAATATATTCTATGTGTTAAGGACAAGATTATAGGGTAATTAATAACATTTCTGTAAAAGTAAATGCTAATGCTTATATGTATTTAAATTTGTAACAGTCCAACATACAAAGAAGAAAAGTCCATTCTAAACTTTGGCATTCTAAATATGAAAACTGCTTTCTTGAGCATTGCCATATTTTCTTTCTGATTGCAAAATCTTCCATTTTTTCCTTTTTATCCTTTCTTCTCTTTATATTAGTGCATTATAGTTATACATAATTGTGAGGCTCATTTTGGTATATTCATAAATATATATACATATACATATATATATAGTATGTATAAGCATAATTTTCTCTATTTCAGTTCTCAGTACCATACCCTCCACCTTCAGTAGATCCCCTTCCTGTACTCTATTGGTAATCCATCTATTAATTTATTTTTTAAATTGTTGCTTTATAGTTATAACTAAAAGTGGAATTCATTGTGATATATTCATACATGCACATAACATAGTTTGGTTAATTTTTTTCCCCACTTTTCCTCCTCTTTCCCTCCCTCCTCTTTCCTCTCTATTCCCTTCCTGGAGGGGATTCCCCAGGAGAACCAGTGTTCTCCTTTCTATTTTCATTAGATTACAACCCCCACCTTTGAAATTCCTTATTTATCGCCATCTTCCACATGTGAGAGAGAATGTCTGAAACTTGACTCTCTGAATCTGACTTCTTTCATTTGGCATGACTTTTTAAATGCAATTCTTTATACTTTTGGATTCTGAACCTTACATTCTATAGAAATTGATCTCTCAATGGTTACATCATCTCCTAGACAAAATAGATTGCATTTCTAGACCCCATGTCCTTTCATGTTCTTTGATGGTATTCACCACTGTAGAAACTGAACAGACTTACCTGGTTTGAAATGCTATCTTCATTCTAGCTCCACATGATACTTCTTTTTAAAATGCTTTTGAATCTTTGATTTACTTCTCTTTTTCTTTTCTCACCTTGAGGGGGTATATCTGAAGGGTCTGACTTTTTATATGAACTCTTCTTTCAAAATATACATTTGTGGAATTTATTAATTTTTCATCATATAGGTGATTGCTTCACTTGTTGATGACCACAAGCTACATTTTTAGTACTAGCCTCCCTTACAAACTTCAGTGGCTGCATAGTGAAATTTATCGAAATTACTGTCTGATTTTCTCCATTTTTCACTTCATTACTCTACCTAGTTTTATTTGCATTTACCTTGAAATATAAATTTCTACTATCTTTCTTGGTAGGTGACACTCCAGTTTTCTTTTCTTGTGAGCCACTCCTTTCCATAAGCCTTCATCCTGCTCCTACCAAGTTTCTTGCCTCATACTAGAAAATTCTTACTCTTTGAACTTGAGCTCAGGATATCCTCTTTTTAGGCTTCCTCTACCTTTTCTTAAACCTACCCACTGTACCACTTAGTAAATATTGTTACTCAGGTTCTCTTATTAAAACTTACTATCCTATGCTCAGCAAGAATTCTTTAAGCCATATTTTGGATTTGCTAGTTGTCTTTCTACTATTTTCTGCCACTGGGGGCAGTAGAGAGAACTCAAGTTAGAAGATAAAGAAGGGTCAGTGCACTGTGACTTGGACAGTAATAGTTAACTTCAGTAATGGCTCTGATTTTGGCATTTGTTTTACTACAACCTCAGAACCAGCCTCATTTTGATCCTTAGTGGACACCAGAACCGTCTTTTTATCATCCCTCCCTCCCTCAAATCTGAGTCCCATAACCATGATGCCCCTTCCCTTAGAAGTCCTGGGGCATTGATAGCAGGTCTGAAGTAACTGCTCCTTAGAAGTCAGAATTCCAGATCCACAAAGTCATCCTTCAGGGGCTTTTAAATAATAATTTCAGCCTTTTTCTTCTGTTTTCTCAGCCTAAAGGGTTAGTTGCTACCACCACGGTGATACTTTAATGTTTCTTTGTTTGCCATACAGTTCTCAAGTAATGTTAAAAATTGTGTTTATTAAAACATACCTGTTAAGCCAGGGGCAGTGGTGTGTACCTGTAATCCTATCAATTTGGGAGGCTGAGGCAGGGGGATCTCAAGTTGGAGGCTAGCCTCAGCAACTTAGTGAGTAAGGGCTGGGGATGTAGCTCAGTATTAAAGCACCCCTGAGTTCAATCCCCAGTACCAAAAAAGAAAATATGAAATTGTGTCACCTGTCTGGACGTCTCCTTTAATCCATCTCTTCGTCATATACGCTCTTTTATGCCATCTGTCAGTTTAATGGTTTTTTTTTGTAAATATTTTTTTCTTCTTAAAGTAGATGGAGTTTCTTGAAGACAAGCTACTTATCTTTCCTTTTGGCACTCTCAGAAAATAGCACATGGTCTGATTAATGATACATATTTGTTAAACAAACAAAAGAATGAATGGCAGCATTGAATCATCCCAAGTGTCTGTTTCCATCATGTTATGGAGCATTTTGGAAGCCTGGCTTTGTAAACTAAATGTCAGAGCAGAACAGGAGGCTGTGGGGAGCACCAGCTACCTAATCAATGACTTAACACTTGCCCAGGTTTTCATCATTGACTAGAGAAGGACCGAAAGATGACTTTCTCTCCTCTGCAGAACATGTAGTGCATGAAACCTTCTGAGAAGGAGATCTTACATTAAGATTTCTTTTGAGAGTCTCCAAAGTTTCTAAACCCTTATCATTTAAAACTATGGGGATGAAGTGTTACATTGCTATTTAAATAACAAATTATACCTAATTGATATTCTTTAATAAGAATTAATCATATGAAAAAAATGCTATTATGCATCATTGTAATCAATATCATCTATAATTGTTATTTTTATGTACTGTGGGTATTGTGATTGATTATTGATATAACACTCCATCAAATTAGTTGCTTTGTCTGAGAATATTGATTTTGTATTTATTCTTAAGAACAAACTGAGTTATTTTAAAATTTTATTTTCTGAGAAGAAATTATATACTATAATTTTCATATTGGTCTAAAATTTATTTGAAATAGTCCTTGCCTTACAATAAAGTAAAAAATACAGTGTTAGATCTTTGTACAATACAGCTTGCCTCAATAAAACAATGTGTGCCCTTTTCACTGAGCAAATATTATTAATAGTTTAAGGAAATAGTAAACAATCTAGATAGGAAAACTAAAGTATAATTTTTAAAAGCTATTTAAAATATACACATAATTTTGCAAATAGATTCAGTTCACACTTTTCTAAACATTTGAACTCAAAGAGAACCTCAAAGGACATTCTTCATGCAATTATTTTATTTACATCCTATTACTATTTTTTTCTGCTCTTGGTTTCCTTTTCTGAAGCTCGTTCCTCCTGTCCTCTATTTCATAATCACTGTGGTGAATAACTGGTATAAAGTTATTTATCAGTCTCTTGTTTAATTTGAATACCACACAGAGAAAGAAGGTGTCTTTTAATATGTAGAAAATGCATTTTGTTTACACATATTCAGTTCTAAAAAGCATTAAAGCTTTTCTCAAATAATATGAAAAATTGAGAGTATACTCTCTTCATTCTGCAATGAACTGACTAATCTTTTCCCTTTCACAGGGGAGGACAGTTTATGCAATTCATCCTGTTTTTTTATGAGTACAACACCACCCTTCTAGGAGGAAGGTCTCAATCAATGTTATGGGCCCTAAGAGTTCAGATTTCTTTTCTCAGAAAGCAATTGACTACAGTTGTATATAATCTATACTCTCTTTTCCACTGCTGTGATTTCATTCTTCTGACAACCATATTTCACACAGTAGGATTCAGCAAGGTCAACAATTAAACACCTTGAGCTCATCCAATAGTCCCAGGATCGTGACTTGCCTAAATGATAAGACATAAAACACACATTAAAAGTCCAGAGAGGTGGAGAGTATAAAAAGGAAAGACACAAATTACAAAATCTGTACAAATCAATGGGACTGTTTTAAAAAATCAGTATTAGGCAGCATGGTGGCTAGGAAAATAACATTTTTCCCCAGGGGTTGGTAAGTGTAGCATAATGAGTGCAACCTTTATAGCTAGCAATTAGTCTGCCATGCAAGGCCATCAGCAGAAAATGGAATTACCAAGATCCATCCTGATCAAGAAGCCATATATGCTCCTAATGAGCAGCCTATATCTTTTCTTTCTTATTACCTTTAAAAATTCAAGGGCAGCATAGGTTTAATATTGTGAAGTAGAGAAAAAAATCATTACCTATTCTTAAATTAAAAGAAAAAAGTCAGTTTGTTGTGGATATGTTTCCACTTGCAATAATAGCTGCTTAAACTCTTCCTATTTTTTCCTTATCTGTTCAATTGATGAGACAGTATTTTGAAAATTTAAAAGTAAAGTATATTTGTGAATCTTAGAGTTAAGTGTTTATGATATCATCATTTGACATTCAGGTTTAAGCCAGATCTTTCTCCTTTGTGACAGGACAACACAAAACACTATTGGAAGAGGAAGAAACATGCTTCCCACTAGGTACTGTTTTTTCTTCAAGATTTCCTTTATATTATGGAAACCAGTGTTGTCACCTTTCTCCAGCAGAAATATGCTGGAGAAGGAATGCAAATTCATTCAGATTATAATATCAGTAGGCAGTAATTCAAGATAACACCATAACCTTTCCTTTTTCTGTGTCATACATCCATTATTCCATTTTTCTGAAATGTATATTCTTGCTTTACATAGCTGGAAAAAAACTAACTCATCCTTTCTGTCTCAGCTCAAAAGTTCTACTTATCTGTTCAAATCATCATATGGTACCTGACCTTGGATTGAGTACAGAGAGGTACTCGAAGCTAGGGAGCAGAAAGACAGTAAATATAGATAATAAATAAGTGGATCCGATTGGGAAGATGGGGCTGGTTTGAAAGAAAAGCAAATGCTGCCCTTTTCCCCTCCTCCTTACAAAGCCCTTCCCCTGCTCCTGCTCCAACTTGTTGCTAAGGTGACCAGCCCCAGGAATTGTTCTTCTCTGCAGAGAGTTATAAGAGTTGTTAATTGATACCTCCTGGTTGTTACCTTGCTGCCTGGGTGACTTCACCATTTGGCTGTTCCCCTTTACCCATTTGCTTTTCACTTTTTGGTGCATCCCTCCCTCCCCCACTGGTCTCCTAAGCCGGATGGGGGAGATAAGGGAAAGAGAGCAGGAGAGCAAAGATCATCTAAAATATATGAAAGGGGCAGTACACTCCCTGTCATGAGCAGCGCAATTTAGAGGTGAATTGTCTTTAAAAACGCAAGTGTATATCCAATCACACCAATCATCAAATATAATCATTTAATGAAAAAAATATTGGGTGTGCTGGAGCACCCCAACTAGCATTAAATGCACACTAATTAAACACTATGTAAGTCACACTATCCTAGGGCAACTATATATGACAAGCAATTCACATAATTCTAGGGCATCCACAAGCCCCAAAGTACCTCCGGTGCCATGTGACTTCTTTTAGCCAAAGAGCAGATGTTGTCTTTGTCTGGTGGTTCTCTTCAGCCAACGGCTGGACATCAGGGAATGGTGGAGTTGATCCAGGGATGGAGAGCAAGGCAGCCAGTCTCACTGATGTTCTTAGAGCAAAACGCCCAATGTGGCAGGACAAGCAGTTTAAGTACAGTTCCAAGTTGGTGGTGTGAGCTGGTGATTGGTTACACCCAGTGAAAGTCAATGTCCATTGGTTATGCCCAGTGAGATAATGTAATTGCAACTGGGCATATTCTTTGCAAATGTGCACAGAACTATGCTCCCTATCAATTGTAACTAGTCAGTGCTAAGCATGCCTTATGGCTAGTGCCCCTTACTGATTGCAAGCAGACATGAGTAAGTTTGTCAATGGCTGCTGTTCCTTATGGCCAGCAACTTAGTGAGTCCCAGCATGTCCAGACATGTCTATGTGATGAATCCAGCTTAATTCTATTTTAAGATTAAAAGCTATCTTGCCCTGAGATCATAAAAGGTTTATTATTGTTTTACTTGCTGGATCATGTTTGGCTTTGATTAGGTAACTGCCCTCCTGAATTCCGATGCAGGAACGTGAGTTTACTCCCTGTCTAAAGATGTTAAACTATGTAAGTCATTGACTCCCTATCTGCTTCTGTGTTGCCCTAGCTGGAACCTTGTCAATTGTAAGATACATACCTTTGTAATTCTTTGTGTAATAAAAACCTCTCTGCTCCTGGACGAGACTGCTGCCCTCACATTTTGAAGGGGGTAGCTGCTGTATAGCTAATTCATGTACACAATATAAGCTTGCTTAATTTTATTTAAAATTGAAGTTGGTGGTCCTTTTTTGTGTCCTGGGTTCAACATTTTGGGGGTCCCAGTAAGATCAGACCACCAAAATTCTGATGCCGGACCTTTGCTCTAGGACTCTAAGCCCAGAGTGCCACCTCAGGGGTGCACACCTTGAGACATTCCAAGGCCGCAGGGTGTGCTTTCAGTTCATCAGATTGCTGGAGGGAGCTGCAATAAAAGAATTAGCACTAAAGAAAGTACATTAAGCCGGGCGTGGTGGTTCAAGCCTGTAATCCCAGCACTTAGGGAGGCTGAGACAGGAGAATCGCGAGTTCAAAGCCAGCCTCAGCAATGGCGAGGCGCTGAGCAACTCAGTGAGACCCTGTCTCTACATAAAACACAAAATAGGGCTGGGGATGTGGCTCAGTGGTAGAGTACCCCTGAGTTCAATCTCCAGTACCAAAAAAAAAAAAAGAAAAAAAAAGAAAGTACATTAAAAAAATTAGCAAGTGTGTGGTAGAGGAGGCCTCCACAGGAAAGTGGTGCCCCTATGACATCTGACATTAAGTTTTGGGGAGATCTGTGCTGGGGACAGTGAGGTGTTTGGCCAGACACGTGACCTCCTGTCTGGGACAGTAACGAAGTGTCCCACTGCCCTCTGGTACTGATTTGGTGGAATTCCTTCTGAGGACAGTGAGGTGTCTGACGAGGCACATATGCACTCCTGTCCACAGCATTAGCAAGACATTGCACTGCTCTCTGGGTTTTGGCTTCTGGTTTTGATCCTCTGTGTCTTGTTTTGTGTTTTATGTTTTCCCTGACTTTTTGTTGTGTGTCTTCTCTGGTATAAACTTAAGATAATTGAACAACAAAATGGGTAGTAAGGCAAGTAAGCCTGACACTCCTTTGAGCTGTGTTTTAAGAACTTTTGACAAATTTTACCCCCCTTTCATTAAGCAGTACCCTGCAGTACTGTAAGTGCATTTTGCTCCGTGTCTGCAGATGTTGTGTGGCCCCTGGCTTCCAAGCTGAGGCTCAACCCGGAGTCCCCACCAGCTCTCACATCATGCTGCTTCCTGGCTTGGCATTTGTGAGCTACTACAGAACTGCCCTGCATCCCCTCCTCCCTTGTCCTCAGCTCACCTATGGAACAAAATTAAACTTGTTTGCCACTGAGAAAGGAGGAATAGCCCTAGGAATGGTCACACAAAAGAATGGACCTGCTTAACAGCCAATAGCTTACCTCAGTAAAGAGCTTAACATGATAGCATTGTTCTCAAAAGTAATGAAAAAAAATAAGGTATCATAATTTTTATCTAAAACCTGTCTCATTACCAACTAGGAAAAAAAATGGTTAAAATGCTTTAGGCCTGTGGTTTCTGCTTAGGATAGTAGTTTTCCCCAGCTCCTTCCAGATCTTAGCTAAGACTTACATTGAAACGTAAATAAAAGAAGCCTGTAGCCTCATTAGTAGACCAGTCTGAGACCCAAGGAAAGAAAAATAAAGAAAAGAAAAAGTGTCTAATTTGGCTAGCCTTGAACCCAAACTGTATGATACTTTACTAAAATAGTTACCGGCTGCATATTTTTTTTCTAGGACTTTTAATTTTTCTTAAGTTCTACTTATATTTTTTTGAGCTCATGATTTTAACCCTACACATCTAGGTTAATATTTTTCTGATAAGTCCTATTTTTATTCATTTGTTGAGTTTTTAAACATCTAACATTGCAATGGAAATTCACCTGCAAGAAGCTACAAGGCCTTTGCTTATTGTGTTATGTGTGCATACTTGTGTTATGTGTTGTATGTCTATATGTGCATCATGTGCATGATATCAAAATTGGCATAATGAGTGCTCATAAGTTAAAATCTAATAAAATGGATCCAAGTACCTTTAATTCACATGATTTAAGAAGGTTCAACTTAAACTGGGTAAACAGATAAAAGTAAAAATGTCTTTAAAATTACTTAACTCACAAGCCTTTCTAGGTGGTCAAAAAACTAATAAAATGTTAATGTCTATAAAATGTGTAATATCCATTTTTTCTAGGACTTGTCTTTAACCAGGGAAAATGGTTAATATCATTCAATACACTTGTCTAATATCTTGTTATTTATAATAAAAATAAGTAAATTAGATTTAACATTGTATTACTCAAATGTGTTTGTTAGACATATAATTTACAATTAAAATGCTAACTGTTAAATTTAACATCAAGTACTTTTAATTCCTTTAAATTCCATAGGGTAACATTATTGGTGTTTTCTAAATGGTAACTTTAAAGGGTTTAAAATTGTTTTGTCCTCACTAAAAATAAAATCACTAAGTTTAAAGCACAACAGGTATAATTCTATATACTTGAACATTGTGTTAACATAAAAAGATAAACAAATTTTATTCTATATACAAAAGTTTATAGATTTCTATATATAAAGGCCTGAAGGTTACTACTGTTTGAATTAGAGTACTGTAAATAACAAAAAATATATCTTTTCATTAAAATGGAGTAATTTGTCTAAATTCAGAAATTTATAAGAATTGCTTTGAGATGTGAACAGAAGAAGAAATAAATAGATGGAAAATAGAAATTAGGAAATAGGAATTAGGAAAATAGAAATTCTAGATATGGTGTTTAGTGGAAGGAAAAAGAAAGTGTTTCTGGGTAAGAAACTCTTTGTATGATAAAAGAAACAAGAGCATTTAAAGTAAGTGATAAAGAAAGTTTAGAGTAAGGGATAAAAAGGTCAGAGTAAATGACAAGAGAGTCTAAATGAAAGAGTAAATTTCAAAAAAGTTTATGTTTGTGATTACAATGAGTATATTTACTACAAATTTATTTGAAGTTTAATGTACAGGTGTAAAACAAAGTCTAAAACATTGTTCTGCTCTTATCAAGATGACTTTCTTATATTTATCAGGTTTTATCACTTGAGGAAACTAAGTCTCAAAGAAATTAAAGTTTATACAACTGTGGTTTAAACAACAACTGTTATTTTGGAGTACTGTACTATGTTACAGTCTAGATTTTTCTTTGAAAGCTAAACTTGGTTAATATAACAACATCAATGTAATTATGATGGTATTACTCCTATTTGTATATTAAATGTGTTCATATTTCTCAAGTATACAAGTCTTTAAAGTAGAAAGTTACAAGAGAATTATATCAAGCTGATGTTCTCCAAACTAAAGTTGTATGGTAATTTTAAACTTATAAAGATAACAAATTTTATTGAGGATTTATTTATATCATTTAATGTTCTATAACTGAACCCATTATCAATAAGATAAAGTTTTATGTTACTTTTTACATTGGGGTAAAATTTAAATGTATTTTTAAGCAAATGAGGGCCTAATCTATTTAAAGTTTAATATTATGAGACATTGAAACATTTTGCTACTTTTCCACACAAAAGGAAAGTTAAAAGCCCTCTCAGCCTTTCTTTAATTCATGTTTTTGATGTAATCTCATATTGTGTTAGCTAACATTCATGTGGACTCAGGAAACAATATATGTAAAATTTGTAAAATGATATTTAAAAAAACAAAGATCAGCTCCACAACTTGAACACTTTAAGATTTGTGGGGAGGGCTGGGATTGTAGCTCAGTGGTAGAGCGCTTGCTTTGCGTGCGTGAAGTACTGGGTTCAATCCTCAGCACCACATAAAAATAAATAAAGATATTGCATTCATCTACAACTAAAAAATATTTAAAAAAAAAAAAAGATTTGTGGGGAGCCCTGTCTTACCTGAGATAAGGCTCTGTCTCCCACCTTACTACATGTTAAAATGGCTTCAAAGTAGTTCAGACTTCAATTCATTTAAAGTTGTGTTCAAAGAATTAATTTTGTTGTAAAAATTAATAAGATCTCAAACAAGGGATATAATGTATATCTCAGCCAGATAACTACTACACAAACTAAATATGTTTTTACTCTTGTTAATTTCATTTTTTATTTTCCTTATAAACTCTATGATCATTGCCTGTTAATGTTTTGCAGAGGTACTGATTCAGAAACACACAACCCAGGTTAAATTAAGATAAATGAGCCATCACCTGCAGGACAGATAGACATATGCAAATACTTCTTCCACTCCCACTTCTTTGGATACCTGCTATGGACACTCTCTTCCTCCCGGAAAAATTCTATGCTACTATTCTTTAAATAAAACTTGCTTTCTATTCTTGCCTTGGCATTTGTCCAATTGGGAAATGGAATACATCATCAGTAAGGGGCAGTATCAAAACGCAGGTTAATAGACCATTTATCTTTGTATGCATTGGGTTAACAGAGTGCTATTTGCATAGTGGCATTTAATAAATTAATAATATCTGTGTGAATTAATTTATCATTTGTATTTTCAAAACACAGGAAGATAATTTAGAATTTTTGAGAGCAGACCACTAGATTGGGAAAATGTATTTTGGTTATGAGAAAAATTGTCCAAGTTTCCCTGAATTCTAAGCTTGCCTATACAATTAGTCTTCTGGAATATTCATTTCAAAAAGTGTGATAACTTGTAACATTGCATTATTGTCATGCTATTGCACTGGTCATTAAATTGAATTTGTTCTTAATTATGCATTCCTGGTGCACATGCTTCTAGTACTTCTACTGGGTTCACTGCTCTAGCAGTGGTGTGCACAGTTCATATTCACAGTCTTTTCTTTACACACCATTATTTCCTATGGCAGTAATCTGTAGGTAAAGGTAGTTTTTGTGTACTATTACTTGTCATCTCTCTAGCCTTCTATTTATGAAACTGTAAATGCTGATTTGATTTTTATTCCTCATGGACAATCTTTTGTCTTCTGTGTTATGCTATTTCCTTTCTGGGGAGACATCCTACTTCTCCTAGTAACAACAATGTTTAGCTTTACAAAGTCTGGTGGCTGGAAACTTCTCCATAAATAGAGATTAGGCCTTGCCTGGAATGTTGAAGTTCTGCTGTCAGCTTATCAGATTATTTGCCCTCCAACTGGAGTGGGCAAGTCTATTAACAAGTCCTGGTACTGTGCTCCCATCCCAGGTCCCATGACAACTCCTGGACACTTTGATTAGCAGAGGCTAAGATTGATTTTGGTGAAAAATGTGGTAGCAGAAGTGGAAGAAAATTCTATTAGGAAGGAAATCAGGTGATTTACTTTAACTTAAATTAGTAATTCTGTAAAGGTGATACTGCTGATTGTGAGTGACGAGTACTGCTCCCTCATGTGTTGAAGTATAACATTAGAGAAGCACGCCAAGGCAAGCATACAAAGCAGGGTTTATTTAAAAAGGGGTAACACAGACTTCTCCTGGGAGGGAGAAGGGGGCCATAGCTGGTATCCTGGTATCCCAAGAAGTGAGAGTGTTTATGCTTATTTTATACATCTTAGATTTTCTTTTTTCTCCTGCTCTCCTCCCCCTTATCTCTCTCCTTCTTGCATATGTGACTTGGCATTTACCAGGAGACGTTCAGGTGGGATTGCCAAAAGGTCAGAAGCAGATGGACAGGGGGAAGGGCCAAATGGAGTAGTCCGGCACACATTAATTAACAACTCTTACAACTCCCTGTAGGGAGGGACAATTCCTGGGACAGGTTACCTGAACAACAGTTTGGAGCAGGGGCAGGTTATCTTGTTAGGGTGGAGAAGGACTCTGAAGGCAACAACTTTTCAATTCCTCAGGAACAGTCCCAACTTCCTGAACCCAAACTGGCCTCCATTCTCTTCATCTGACCTGGATCACTTATTTATACTAACTGCCTGTCTTTCATTCTGGCTTCAAAGGCAGAGACATATCTTGTTTGTGTTTACAACTTGTGTCCCTAAATAAGTACCTGACAAAGCTCCAGAACCTTTAAATTATATTTTGACTTGACTTTATACTATCATATTCTCTATTTTTCACTATTTTTCTTCAGTAGTTCTAGACTTTCCAAACATTTGTATTTGTCACTAATAATATATAAACAAATACTATAATTTTAGACAAATGTAGATTGTAAGTAAATGAAATATATATTACAGTAAAATATTTAATACCTTAACTAGGAAAATTTCCTAATATACTCGTAGCCTACTAAATTTCAATAGTTGCCATTTTTTTCAGTTACTCTTATATTATTCTTGGCATTTACCAGATTTCCCCAAGGAGTTCACATACTGAATCTGGGTAGATCATAAAATGGGGGGAAAAATCATATTTTCATATTTAGTGATAGTCAATTAAATTAATAATTTTCCATGAATTTCTTATAAGTATAGATAGACAGACTATTAAAAATAACTATGTCTTAGTCACCAAAAGTAATTACACATATTTCTATTCTATTGTCAAGATTCTGTAAATGTAATTTGTTTGTATTCTACATTAGAGATGTTGCACATATAATTCATGCTTGTAACTAACATGAGGTTTTCATAGTTATTATGCCAAATTCCAGATCACAAGTAAATCTAGTCTTCTAGTCTGCAAATGTTTATTTAGCATAAAAACTTTAAGAACTGGGAGAATTCCACATCTACTAGACATTTAGCAACTAAATTTTTAAATCATTTATTCTCTCAGTGATGATATGAATAGCTATGCTGCATTCAAATGTTCTACATCCAATTACTTCATTTATTTTTACAACATGAAAGTTCAGATGAGAATTCGTAACTTTCCTAAAAAGAGTGTAACTACTATAAGACACACAGACATGTTAACTACAAGGGGCAGCAAATGTCTCATAGGATTGTCTTTAAAAAATGAAATTTAGGACTGGGGATGTAGCTCAGTGGTAGAGTATATATGTCCTCAAGATGTGGTTTCAATCTCCAAATCCATACAAATACAAAAACGTTAATTTAAAATTATCAATGTTCTGCATGTGTCACCTTATTATATAGTAATTTTATTGGGACACATGTTGGATATGGAAAATGACAAACCCCAAAATAGTTTGGCCTGGGGAGAGAGAATGAGGGAGATGGCAATACATTGATCCTTTCCCAATACATTCTTTCCCAGTGACAAAACTGTCCCTGGGGGAGGAGATATCCATCAAGTCTGAAATGGCAGTCTCTGGGAAGAGGCCAAAGTATTGATCCTGCATTAAACAAATCCTTTTCCAGACACCAACCACTTGCCCCAGAACCTCCATCTGGCCCAGTAAAAGATAAACCATAGATACTGACCACTGACCCTAGACTTCTTCCCATCTTACCCAGCAAAAAGGACCCCAAATTCCCGAGTACCCAAACTCACATACTCCTTAAGTAAATCACATCTCAGTGTAACCAATATAAGCACAGAACCCCCCTTAGATGGAGTCTCATTTTCCACCAAAAAAATGGGCATCATTCCTAAATAAAAGCTGTACTGATCTGTGAAGTTCACATCTGGCCAAGTCCTTCTGTACTAACAACATGTGTCATTGATTTGCAAATATGAATTTTTAAATAGTTAATGTTATGATACAATTGCTTTATTTTGTTATCCTATGAAATATATGTTTTTAAAAGTATTGTTCCAGTAAAGAAGATTATTGGTTTTACCAGTTATCCAGTTAGAATTTATGAAACAAAATGTTTAAGAACATCTACTATAATGCTATTGTTTGTGGCACATTTACCTAGTGAAATCCAGTTTGGGATTTGTATACTAAAACTTCTCATGAATATGTTAAATATTTCCTCCTAGGAAATTCTCAAGGACCAAATCTATGGTCTCTTTATGCTTTCTGGATGTTTTTATGAAGCAAAATATATTTTGAGGTCATCAACAGAAGGGTTTTTTTTGAAATTATATTTACTATATCATAATCAAGACTTTACATAGGAAGAATGGTGCCAAATCATTGAAATCACAGGTCTCAGATATATCTAGATAGTTAAATAGGTACATATATAGATAGGACAGATAGATACAAAAATGTGTATCTACAGACATATATATACTCAACATATACAGAATGTTTATAATATAAAATGTAGAATCATAGTGCATAATGATTTGACAAATTTGCTTTTGCTTTTGTAGCTCTGACAAACTGGCTAGTAACATAACTTTGCCTCATGAGAAAATTCTGACACTTCTGTTAAGTCCTCTGTTTCTGATATTGGAAAAGGGATATTTAATTAACATCTAAACAAAAGCAACAAAGGCTAATACAAGTGTATGACATTACCAAAGCCATAGATGAGTGTTAGGATCCTTTAGGAAAATTAACCACTCATCCTAGTTCTATCACATTATTAATTTTTTTGTGGCCAAGTGGCTGTGATTCAACCCTTCTCCACTCATTTCTCAAAGTAGTCCCTATAGAAAACACCATAGAAAATCCTCAAATAGAAGTTTCTGGTTGTTCAAATAAGAATTAATGTATTTTTCCTAAAAGTCTCCTCATAACACAATAAGGAGGCTTCATGAGAATAATTTAGTCCCTACTCTGATAGCTATATAAGAGCAATTGCTTTCTTGTTATTTTTGCTTTATGGTTACCATATTCCTTCTCTATACTATAAAAAATGGGAACAAGGAATAAGTCTATTCTGTTTATTATTATATTGCTGCATGTACCAGTTTCTTAGGATATTAATAACAAATTGACTGAGTGAATAAATGCCTTGAAAGAGTTCAGTCTGTTTAAATAAATGCTAATGTAATTTAGGTATTTCTAATCAGATTAGGATTTGAAGAGAGATGCTGAAAATTTGGAGTACAGAACATGTAATGCCAGATGCTCTGTCTTCACTAAGCTACTTCTTCTAATGCTTTTTGGATTCATGAGAAAACGGAATAAAAGTTGCCTTCCATATAATTGAATCCCAGCTTTAGAAATTAAAGTAATTGATCAAATGCTCAATTGTCACAGACACAAACTGCTCCAAATGCTGATTATAGATACTGAACTAATTCAATTATAAGTAAATAGAAAGTTCATCACAATCTTCATGAATTTGTAGCCCTGCATAAAAAACAGCAAAAATGACAGCCAAAATACCCCTGGAACAGTATTTTGATTGGAATCAGAAAGCATTGCACTCAATATTTGGAGTTCAGGTGGAGAAGATGATGTCAGAAGGAACTAGAAAATGAGTACAGAAGAAAATGATTTTGGAAAATTAAAGCAGTACTTAGGCAGGGGATATTCCTTTTCTTCTAAGTCTATGATGAACTATAAAACTGTTCTCAGTTCTGATGTGAAAATTGAATAAGTAAAACAAAAAAATAAATGAAATAAACATGGAAATGTGATTGTCCAAAAAGCACAAGAAAAGACATTTTACAACATTAAGACACTAAGGAAATTCATATCAAAAAATCTTATTGGCATGATATTTTGACACAAATGTACTTATATAAATATACTTTAAGCATTATTGTTTAAATAGTCTTCAAAGTGTCACTGCTACTGGTTGTATGCCATTTACAATAAGCTTCTTTGTACTTCCTATACTAGTAGTAATCATTCATGATTTTAAAGCCTATGCCTATATATATATATTTTTTCAATAAAAGCAAAATCTCTCTGTATTTCTCTTCCAGGCATCATTAATATTTATTTTTTCATGATTGATATTAAAAATAATTCTGATTTATGAAGAACAATGAGATTTTATGTAGTATTGAAAGACTTGCCTGAAGCACAGGGATATTTGGAGCAGAACAACACTAGCAGCTTTCAGATCTGCTAATAGACTCATTCACATATATGAACAATGCATAGCATTGTCATCATTAAAAAGTAACAACTAGCCAAATGAATAAAGCAATCTAAATTCACACACTTTATCAGAGAACATTTAATGTCGTTACTGGGCTTTTTAAAAAAATCAGTGGTTCTAAAACTATAACATGAATGAAACAAATTTGAATGAACATATTGACCATTCTTTCATTTGAAAAAGAAAACACAAATTACTTGAGGCTGTGAACAGCTTGATATCTACCAAAATTTAGCTAATGAGAATAATGAAAATGTTCTCTGTATTTCACAGAAGAGACAGTAGTGCATTGGTCAAATTTGAAAAAACTGCAAATTTGTAGTAATTAGAGAATACTTGTACTACAGAATGATTTAAAGAGATAAACATTATAAAAGTACTAGTGCCAAAGGTATAGAAACCCATTTTCAAAATGGATGTCATTCCATAATTTCCCATCATTACCTTAATTATACATGAATGTGTAGATCACTAGAATAACAGTGATCTACACATTCATGTATAATATAACACATCTGTTGTTCAGTGCTCAACAAATTTTAAATGTAAACCTGGATATGTTGCTTACTGAACTTTATACCAGAGTTGAGATGTTTTACTTAAGGGAGAGGAAAAGTCAGTACACGTTTGACAATTAGGACTAGCTGTTTAGCATCTTACCTGCATTTAAAATAAATGCTTTAAATAAAATTTTACCAGTTTTACATTGCGAACATTTTTCTCAGAAAATACTCTCATCATACCATATCAACATTTTGTTACTGGCTTGTCTGTTTCAATAAAATTTTGCTTAAACATGTTTATTGTGATCAAACTAATATCATTTTTGATGATATTAGTTTGTAATCAACTTAAAAATTTTTTAAATTTTCAACATGATGATGTTTATATTATTCTGCATTTTTAAATGATTTTTGGTTAAATTAATTCTGTATTAAAACATTAGAGGTTATATTTCTTATCACATTTTAACACATATCTTAGTTTAATGACGGAATTTCATAATTTAAAATTTCTTTCCCTGTGGTTGAGGTTTGTTGAAAATCAAGGTAGGGAAGGAAACAATATTTGAAATGGATTCAATTACTGAGGTATCACCTCAGTGCTTCTAAAGATGTAGATTAAATTTGTTATTTTTTCTCCTATATTATAACAAGAATTGAACCAACTTGTTCTTTTATTGTTTCTTCTGTTGTATCTCTAAAAGAGTGCTTCAGGCTAGCATGAGGAAAAAGAATGACCACTTTGATAATAAGATCAAATAATTCTAAATTTGTTACAATAATTGATATTATTAGAAATGAACAAATGAAATCCTCTTTTGAAATATAATATATAATTAAGCCAAGATCATTCTTAGCCTAAAAACACATTATTGACAAGTCTCTAGGGTTTTCCATTCACCTAGAAAAGCATGTGCTATTAAAATGTGCTATTTAAAGCCTGTGCTATTAAATTTAATATTTAAATTTGATACTTAAATTTAATATTTAAATTAGATTAAATATGATTTTAATATTAAAACCTAGAATTAAAACAATATTAAATATAAATTTATTAAAAGTTAGAATGCTAGTCTCTGAACATTAAAATGAATATGCTTTCCTCTGTGTTCAAACTTTAAACACTCTTTTAAAACCTATTTACATCAATAATTTTTTGATGGTGCTGAGGATATTTATATCAATGTTATTTTATCTGTACGTTAAAGATCTAGAAGATATTTAGCTTCTATTTTCCAAAATTGTAAGTTCTTTCCTCCTGTGAGTTTGAAAAACATATTAACTTTTACAAAAGTGTTAAGTTGATTAAATGTATGAAGAAGAACACAAACATACCTATTTTTATTAACTCATCATTATAAGGACAGCCTTGCAGCTATATAGTGGACACTTGCGAAAATATTAAACATGGTTTTCACGTAAAAGTTGCCTTAACAATTTCATCATTCTAAACTTGAGAAAGGCAGCAATAATCATGAGGAGTTGTGAGAGGATGCTCTTTATTATGTAAGTATGTATAGCATTTATAGATGTAAACTATTGAGAAATGATTGTAGGGTGGGTTTAGGACAATGATTAAACATGGGAACATATAAGACTGATTATTAGAATTTCTTTTCTAGAAGTAAATAGCTTTCATCAAAAATTATTTAGAATTGTGAAAGTTTTCAAAAAGTTAGCTGGCTCTTAGCAAGCATCCTTGCAAATAGGGAAAAATAAATGTAGAATAATATTTTACTACTTTTTCTAAAGAATGGACTAGATATTCAAAGATTTTTTGGGTGGAAGGAATTGAGCCCAGAGGTGCTTTACCACTGAGCCACATCCCTAGCTCTTTTTATTTTTTTATTTTGAGGCAGGGTGTCCCTAAAATTGCTTAGGGCCTCACTAAATGGCTGAGGCTGGCCTTGAACTTGTGATCCTCCTGCCTCAGCTTCCCTAGCTGCTGGTATTACAGATGTGCAGCACCACATCCAGCTCAAAGATAATTCTTTAAACGCTTGAAATGCAATGGTTTTCAGATTATTTTCATTTAATATAATATATTTAATAATTTTTATAATTTTAATGTAAATATGCATAGATAGGCATCTTAAGGTCACTATATGAACCCCATCAGTACCTTACATAAAATAGTCCCTTTTGCTTTTACCTTAGTCAAAGTGTCTAAAGAGTAAATACGAACTTAACAGACAGTATATGTAAGTAAAAAAACAAATTCTGATTACTCTTAAATTTTCTTTTTAGAAATTTTAGTTACCAAAAACAGTACATTATTATTTCTACTCAATATTAGTCTGAAGACCTAAAATCATTTGGGAGTTATTACTCAACAAAGCAAACAAATCACAGTAAAAACAGTCTGAGAAACAGCATATATTTTGATAGTTTACATAAAATAGCAATCTACATGAAGTACTGCCTAAAGTTTATGAGGGACAAATATTCTGGAAAATCATTTTTGTTGAAAATGTTTGTATTTCAGTGCTTTTATGTGAAACTGAATGTTACATTTCCATGTTTCATAATGCCATTCTATTTTTAAGTCATCAAACCACTATGATCAGTACAAAAACTTACATTCTGTAATGTATTACAGAAATATTAGATTTTCAGAAATGTGGTAAATGAACATGTCAATTATTTAAAAAATTTCAGAAATTTCTATTGCAATTTTATGAATATTAGATTAATAGTCTTTGTTATTTTGTTCTTCATCTAACAATCATCCATTCTTATCTTAATTTGACTTTTCCTGAGCTGATGGCCAGCAATATTTAAAGCACTGGAAATTAAAGCCAAATAAAATGGAAATGATATTTTCAGCTCTGAGAACATAATAGAATAAGCTATACTACCAATTTTCTTCCTTCTCTTGGTATTCTCCAGAATCTTCAACTGAAATTTAAATAAGTACTTAATAGTATCAATAATCCTACCAGAAATGTGGGTCCCCTCACACTTGGGATATTTCATCTAATTTATTAATTACCTTTTGAAGTAGGCAGCTTATGGCTGCATATTTCCTTAGAAAATAATCCACATACATGTGATCAAGGAATTTTATCAAACTCCAGAAAAGCCAAGGGATGTTGACATTGATTTTATAATTAAAAATCACTTTGGGCAGGGCACAGTGGCACATGCCTGTAATACCAGCACTTGGGAGGCTGAGACAGGAGAATCGCGAGTTCAAAGCCACACACAAAATAGGTCTGGGGATGTGCCTCAGTGGTTAAGTATTGCTAAATTCAATCCCTAGTATCAAAAGAAAAAATTCTCCTTGGGGCTGATATTAACTGCAGATCTTAGTGCAGTTATATAATTTTAACCTAGAGAATACTGGAGTGCAGAGTTTCCCATCAAACGGTGGATTGAACTAAACTTTAACTTAAACTTCAGTACCTTATTTGTTAACACACAAAGCTTTGCCTCTACGTTTGATTTGGCTCATTTGTAAATAAGACTTTCTCACTACTTACAGGAGGAAAGGGTTGTGACAGAAGATACAAGTAATGGGAGGTTCTGAAGATGCCAGATGAGCCAGACACAGATCCCAGGCCCTTTCTAGCACCTTCACCTCTGTTATTAGACACTTGTTCAAGCCTATCCCCACAGTCATCTAAGAAGCCAGCTAATGCTGAGTGAGCAGAGATCTCTAATTATGCAAAATTAATTTGAATTTCTATTAAAAATTTCCCTTATTTTTTTCTTCTTTGGTAATAGAAATTGGTGTGTGATACAGTTATCCCTAGAATAAAAGCAAAGACAGTTCTGGATAATCAATTAATGCACAACTGCCCCAGTAAGTCTTCCATATGCTTAGAGTAGTCCTGGTAGACATCTTTGTAGCACAAATTTGACCTGTAGTTAGCTGTACTGTACCATATGCTTAAAATTTTATTACTAGGTGGATCTTAGGTTAGGTTTTCATATTCAGATAAAGTAGAATTTCAAAAATAAAACCAGGTTTGTAAAACCTTTGATTCACAAAATTTAGACAATCTGTGGATTTATAATACTGAAATTATGATAAATAAAAATAAAGACAAAAGAAGAACTAGTAGATTATTGTTTTCAAACATCATTTTTGTGAATAAAACGTTAGATGTATGTATGCTTTAGTATTAAATTCTATTTTTAGAAAAGATTGATTTTCCAAATTAAAACATTCAAGTTAGTGGGTAATATGCTTAAAATTCCAATATAATTACAGAAGCACATTTTTCTCATTTGTGACAAAGATAACTAGTACAGGATCAAATAAAATGGAAAATGACATTTTCAGGTGTGAGAACATAAAATATGAGCTATGTTAGAAATTTTTCATCATCTATAGAATTAAAAGATTTTCCATTTTTAGTGACTTGCTTATGTATAAGATACAGCTCTTATTCTTCAATATTCTGAAAAACCCCAATTACAAATGAAAAATTAGATACAGTTAAATGAACAGCAAAATTTTTATTTAAAAATATATTCATAATTATTGAATAATCACTTATGTTTTGTTTTATCTTATTAACTTACCAAATAGGATTTTAATGAAATCAGTTATCTTATCAGTAATAAATTAAAATACATTAAAAAGATAAAAAGATTAATGTAATTGGCTCTTAAATTTGCATCAGGAATAAATGTTTTCTTGTTTAAAGATAAGTAATAATAGTGATTATATAGTTTCAATTCTTCATTTTAACCCAGGGGTGAAAAGCAAATTGTTTTGGTCTGGATCTATGACCAAGAATTGCTGAGCTCAAACTAATTTATCTAGGCAGATTCATGGAGTGAATCACCAGCCTCACAACAGGATGGGTTTTATAAGCTTTAATATGAGACCATATAACAAAGCAAGTAACAGTTATACTTTGCAATATTGAATCTTGTATATAATGAATCAATAATATAGAAGAACAGAAAGAGAGAGAGAGTGGCTCCAGCACAATAAGCACTCACCACTCAACACTGGATAACACAACATGGGTTTGCAAGTACACTCAAAGAATCATCATTACCTCCAGCACCCATCCTTGGGTAAAATAAACAAACACATAGGTAAGAGCCTTCCTCCTCAAAGCATCATCATCACCTTCAGAGTCTTTCTCCTCAAAGCACCATTCAAAATCCTTCTTCTTTACTCACAACAGCATCAACACCTTCAACACCTATCCTTGGGTAAAATCAGCAAAATCAGCAAAATCAGCAACAACAAGGGTAGGGTAAGAATCATAGGTGAGAATCCTTCTTGTCCACTTAAAGCGTCATCATCACCTTCAACACCCAGCCTTGGGTAAAATCAGCAACACCAAGAGTGGGGTAAAACAGCACAGGTGAGAATCTGCCTTCCACCTCGCGAGTCAGCTTCTCATCATCAGGTTCCTTCTTCTTTCTCAAAACATCAGATTCTTTCTTCCCCGGTTGAAATTTCTTTCCAGATGGATCCTCTTCTTCTTCTGTCGAGTTGGATTCCTTCTCTCTTGCTCAGATCCAGTTGGATACCTTCTTTCTTTGGTCCAGATGGGTCCCTTCTTCTTCTCCCAGTCCAGATAAAATCCTTCTGGCTTCTCTCTCCTTTGGAGGGCTTAAAAAGATATGGCAACTCCTCCCAACATGCAGTCCAGCATTATGCAGCTGGCCTTAGACTGCAAAATCTCTGTGAGGTGGGAATTGGCCAGGTTCCAAAACTCACAGAATCAAAGGCTGAAAGTTTTGAGGCACCAAGAGCTCATTAGTACACCAGATGGCCCCTAACAATAACATTGAGGGTGCTTCCTCAAAGTTTTTCCAAATTCCTCGCTAACGAGCTCCTCTGTCCTAAGTCACACTCAAGGATGGGCCCATATTATTAACCATCTATACACAAGAAAATTGGACACATTGGCTATGAGACCAAAATTATCCAGAAATGAATTAGTAAAGGCAAAAGAACTTTCTCTGCACAAGGAGTCTTCCCAATGGAGAAAAAAAAAGAAAAAGAAAGAAAGAAAGAAAGAAAGAAAGAAAGAAAGAAAGAAAGAAAAAAAGCTGCTGAGAAAAGGAGAATGAAATAAACTTCCAATGCATGCAATTAACTAAATTGCAGTGGATTTGCCCTAGTGGGCATATTGGTGGGATCTCCATACTAGATGACATTAACAGAATAGACAATTTTTTTGAGCATTGAATGAAAAATTTTTATTGTTGGAGCTTTTTGTTTTTTTCTTACAAGTAAATCATAATGCAAAGGAATCTGGAGTTCAAACAACTAGGTTCCTAAAAGAAAGAGGGAAGGCTGTGTTCATAACTCAGTTGTCTAGACAATCAAAAATTTTAACTGGATAAAGTTTGGATAAATTTTGAACTAAAAATATAGAAAGGACTATCTTTGATATTAAAGAGTTACTTGCTTTTTTCATGATACTTTTAGTATAGCTCTACATTCACAACAAAAATGCTGAAAAGCAAGGGCATTAGAAATGTAAATCTTTTCTGTGCCATAATGGTTTCGTGCTTAATTTCTAATAATGTGTCAGACCAAACCAAATATCAATGTCTTGTATTTACTTTATCTAATCTTCAAGTGGAACAAAAATGCTCAGTAGCCATTGGTTTAATAAAAATAATTTACAGCTTTCAGTCAGATTTGTGCAATCCCAAGGGTATATTTTTTGACAATTTAAACCTCCAGCATTCTTCTGATTCTATTTTTTTTAATATCTAACTTCAAGATGCAAGCATTTCTCCACTACAGTTTGAATGGCTAGATTTTTGATCAATTCAGTAAGTTCCACCATGAAAGCATTTTTCATTCTTTTTATTAGGATAGAAATTAGAAGACAAGTAAATTCTTGATTTATTCTTAGCACAGTCCCTCTACATTTGTATTCAAAGAGTCTCTGTTCTTCTGCTTTGAGTCACATTACCAAAACTTTCTAATTTTTATTGACATTGATTTTTGCTAGATTTTGGATGGAGTCAAGGGAAGAAATAGAAAAAAAAATCTTGTTGCATATTTGATCTAGACTAATGACTGTTGTAATTCTCCTTTTGAAACATGAACTTATTCCAATGTGCTAGAGTTTTTTTGTTTTTTGTTTTCCTTCTTTCATAGTTTGGGTCTTGACTGTCCCCAAAAGGTTCATGTGTGGAAAGCTTGATCCACAACCTGTTGCACTGTGGGAAGTAGTAGAATCTTTGGGAGGTGGAGCCTAGTAGAAGGAGGCTAAGTCACTGGGACATACATATTGGGACCCCTGACTTTCTCTTCTCTTTTTCATTTCTCTGCCAACTTGAGTGAGCTGCTTCATTCTTCCATGTGTGCTTCTACCATGTTGTACTGCTTTGCCTCAGGTCCAAATATAATGGGCCAATCTACAGAGGATAGAAATATCTGAAAACATGAGCTACAATAATTCTTTCCTCCTTATAAGTTGATAATCTTACATGTCTATGATTTACTAAAATTAATACATTAGGAAATAATTTAAGTATACCTCAAATATCATCCCTGCTTATAATCTGTTTGTTCCCAAAGAGCACCATGAGAACATAATAATCAACACCCAGGCTTTATAAGAATTACCAAATCACACACACACCTGTTTACTTTAATTCACTGTGTCAATCATGAGTCACATCCGTAGCCTTCGTGTTAAAAAATTCCATATGATTTCAGGCAACCTCCCTCCATGAATTACAATAACGCAAATTTACAGAGGAAGAATATAGAACACTTGCTTAAATTTATAAATTCTTTCCGTCTGATTTTATTTTTAATACAGAGAAATCACTTTTCCCAAATATTTAAAAATATGGAGCATGCATGTGATTCCCATTTCAGCTGTGATTAATCTTTCTAGTAAGACAGTTGCTACCAAGCTGTCCAGGTTTTTAGCTTCCAAGAGGTTAATTTCTATCTATTTAGATGCCCATGAGTTTTGGCAACTGTTCCCAAATAAGCATAACCATTGTAAACTCTGGAGTAGGTCAAATGACTCAACTACCTTGGCTACAAATAGCATTATGATGATTTTATAAATAGAACTGAATTACCATTATCTATGTTTTCAAAGAGACCTTTTGAAAAATCCAAGTTTTGGATGATAGCCAAGTGACTATGCTTTTGAAATACTTAGATATTTAAAAACAGACAATTTTTTTTTTTTGAAAATGATTCTGGATCTTTTACTACCTTGAAAAGGCAAAGGAACCTCTCTTGAGATTGACACTAAGGTCAAACATCAGGGTTTACTGTTTAACCTGGGCTGCCTTCTGTATCTATTGGCTGTCTAGATATTAAACATTTGTTGTTTAAACAGAGCAAAGATATGAGAACATTGCAACAAATATTCTGCAATTTTTCACTATTTTATATTCATGAAGCAGGATAATTCTAGGCCACATCTCTACCATACGCTTTGTTTTTGACCATATAAATATGATTTGATCCTCACATTTATTATTAACACATTACCCTGACAGATTATAGTTTCAATAGATTAAAGAAAAAACCTACTTTCAGCTATTTTCATTTCATTAAAAAACACTAATGTAGGCACAACTACTATACTACTTGTGTATATGAACAAACATACGCACATTCTTTGTACCAGACTGAACCATATAAGTTGCAAAAGCAGAAGAGGAAAAAACTATACATAGAAAAAATAATTCATATGTAGTATATTTGAAAATGTATTAAATATTTATGATAAAATCATTTCACTAAAAACCATAGTAATTACATTAGTAAGGTGATACAAGTTTTTCACACCAGTCATGATTGATCTGCTTTTAGGATTTTAATATGAGTTTGAAAGTACTCAGTATACATCACTTTATAGCAGGTACTCATTTTAAGACATTGCATGAAATAGCTCTTAAATCCCCCCAAATACATTAAAATCTCAAAATACATTAGTAAATTCTCCTAAATACACTCTTAGCAGCAGCCTTCTTTACTCTTAAAATGTGGTACATCAATGTAAACAACTTATGAAATGATCTCAGTGACAGGCAATTTCAGTATTTATCATTCTGTTTTCAGAAGTACATTTTTGATTTAAGAAGAATTTAATCATCACTTTACCTTCAATTTCTTCTCTTCTTCCTTTTGTTTCTGGCCACAGTTAAATATTTTAAAAGATATTATCAGAAGAGTAGATGTGATTAATCAAGTTTTAAGATTTAATTCATATTAAAAGATAATACCACTGAATATTTTAAAAGTTGCTTTTCTGAAAGTCATTAATTGGTATGTTAATATTTCTGTTTTATGCCCATATAAATGATACTATATTAGATGCAGTTCCAAAAGTATTTTTATACTCTTTCTTTGAAGCATGTAGACCAAAGGAATGACACCCCGGTACCTCCTTTAGACACAGGCATACAGTCCCTGACTCCAAGGACCTCTGAATTCCACTATTTTTGAAAACTTGGGATTCTGAATTTGATGGTCTCTATTTATTCCTAGGTTTATGTAACAGAAAACTAAGTAAAATGTATTAATTTTGTCCATAAATTATAAGACAACACTTCATTTTGTTTTAATGTGAAGATAGTCAGCTTTGAAACTGTGTCTTTATATTTAAGATTCTGCTAGAGAGTTAATTACAAAAATGATTTAATCATAAATGCAAATTCTAAAGCAAGCCTCATACTTGAAAACTGCTAATAGGGTGAATTTTCCAGTTGGCCTTCCTTCTTCATTTTGTATTACATTTCTGTTTTTGAATACTTCCTATAAACTAGTCCATTAATGTAATCAAAATTACATTACATATAATAATCTTAGGAAGGACAATTACGGGAATGAAAATGAAAAGGACTAGGGAAAATGTGGCTTTCCAGAGAGACACTGTATAGAGAATAATTTGGGTTATCTATTTAACAGAATCAAAGTGTTTTTCCTCTTACTGAAAGCACTTTTTTTGGACTCCCATAAATGCTTTTAAGACTTTCTTTGGAAAACCCATCATTTTCAAAGTACCCTTAAGAGCACATAATCCCTACATAATTTGAAAAAATTGCACTTTTCTGAAATAATGGCAATTTTCTAGATAACTAGTTTATACAATAAGGAAATGCCTCAGCCTTGCTTTGAAAAAGGGAGTGCATTACAGATGGACACCTTGTGCCATACTTTGGATGAAGTATATTACCTAAAACTACAGAAATATACAGATTAATGTGTAGTAGATGGTAATCTATACCTTTTTTAGGGAAAAAATATGCAGCTCAGAAAACATCTAGGCATTTTGGTGGGGTGAAGAGGGTAGCACTGTAAACCAATAGTTTTGAAGCCTTGTAAGGAGAAAACACATAAGTATTTGGGAGATATTCAGAACATTGGCATTTTTAAAGGTTACTTTACACGGTATATACGTGGTGACCTAGAAAAGTGAAGAGAGAATGCTGGTTGAACCTAACTTACCTTGACAAATCATACCTATCAGATTTGCAATGAGATTTTGACATTATCTATAGGCTACACAAGGCAAGGAAAGAAAAAATATATATGAGAGGAACAAGAGAAAAAAAATAACTCCTACACATGAGATGATAATCCACTTCCCTAAAAGAGAGAGATTGCAATATTTATCATTCTTCCCACCATTGAAATTCTGGTTTCATATGCACAGCACTGGCTGACCTGATTTAAATTGTTTACAATTACCCATCACAAATCAATGGCCTGTCAGAACTGCTTCTGCCACCATCCTTAAAAAATTAGCATGTAAGAATACCAGGGTTTTCTCTTGCAGAAATCTTGCAAGGGAGTCAAATTTTGTTTTGATTATTGTTAACATTTTACTTATAGAGATAATTAAACATCTTAAAAAACAATTCCCTAGGAAGTAAATGTCCCTTATGTCCCTTATGAGAGAATAGACAAAAATAAGTTTCTTACAAGAAGGCAGCGATGCTTGTCAAACCTTGGAAATATATCATTGTCATTCACAGTCACACTCAGAGAAATCTGATAGGAGAACTGTAGATAAATCCTTTCCCTTAGGTAATATATTGCAAAATACTTTAGGATAGAAAATATTCATTATACTTGGAAAAAGATCTTAAAATGATCAATCAATTGTACAGATCCTCATGAAAACATGAGGCCCAACCTTGCATATGAAAACTCAACAAAAAGAATTGAATTTGTAATTAAGTTTCATGAAAATAACATATGTAACAAGTTGTTACAGACATTGAAAAAGACAATGATATTAAAGTTATGCCTTATTTTATTCTATACCAAGATAATTTTAAATCATGAACATTTTGTATACATTATGGCAATATAGACCTTAGTACAAAATAGACATATGTTCTGTATAATGTTAACAAAAATTAAAAAGAGGCAAAGAAAAAAAATACAATTCAGGAAAATAATGTTTAATAAGGAAGTTATCTAAATATTGAATAAGTTAAAATGCAATGTGACTAAAATAATCTTAAATTATATGTGGATAGGATAGAACTGAAACAAACAAGAATTATTAAGCCCTGCTGTTACACAACTGTAATAGGATATCAAGCTATTCAATTTTTATGATGAAAGAAACATGAAGACTCTTCTACTTTACCCTCCTTTTGTATACATAGATAACAGTATGTACTTATGAGTAGTTTGTATTGTTTCTCTCAGTAATGGGTGGAGTTTGAACACTTGCTAAATCTTAGGAACCATGCTAAGTATAGAAAAAACATTTTCTCTTTGAATTCTAACCATTAACCTATGTTATTAGGTTGGTGTACTGAATATAATGAAATTGTTTCTTTTACAGAATTCATTGTTAATATAATTAAGTGAAAATTTTATAAAGTCAAGTTTCTCTACAGAAGGACTTAGGGGCATTAATGCAAAAAGTCTCCACTAATGCTCATGGCTTTGGTATTAGTCAGATAGTCATATCTGGAAGTACAGATAAGTAGTTGGCTTGTTTTATATGAAAAACAGATATTAAATACCAGGATCACAAACATGTGTTGCCATATAATGATCATTTTAAAGAAATCTCTCATTCAGTAGCATGGTAGTCAGTTTACAATGTTTATTTATTTTTTTCTTTTCAGTTTAGTATTTTTTAGAGATCACATACATGACTTTAAGTTAAAATACTCAGCTCAATTTTATTGCACTAAACTTTGGGATTTTTATACAGGAGGGATGTAAAGATTAGAGAATTTACATAATTTACTTAGCTGAAATTCATATAAGTTGAAAGAGGTCAGACCAGATTTAAACCATTTCTCTCATACTCTTAAATTTTTATTTTTATCCTTTGACTTAAACTAATATAAGGCCCAGAGAAGTTAAGGTAACAGAACTATAGCAATTTAACTGTGTAACTTTAATAATTCCTATTTCATGTGATTCCTGTTCCATGCATTCTCACTTAGTATGAGAATCTGAGTCAACTAAATGTCACGAGAGTCAGGTAAAGAGATTTTTAAAATAAAAGTTTATTATAAAAACATTTAGAAATATAGAAAAACTAAAGTGTTCATGTAGAGTTCCCATGTCTCTGGCCAAGTTTCTCCGTCACAAATATCTTATATTAGGATGATGTCTTTGCTATAATTAATGAACAAATATTGATTAATTATTATGTGAAAAAGCTAGTACCTTACTATGATTTCCAAAGTTTTACCTATGTCTTTTTGATGATTCAGGATTTCATTCAGGATAACATTACATTTAATCATCTTGTTCCCTTGGGATTCTCATGACCATAACAGCTTCTCAGAGTTTCCTTGTTTTTGATGGCCTTGCTAGCTTTGAGGAGTATTGGTCAGATATTTTGTAGTTTCACTCAGTTGTACTGTATCTGATATAATAAAAGGTTTATGGGCTATGGAGGAGAGTAGCCCACAGAGACAAAGTGCCATTTCCATGACATTATATTGAGAGTATAGTCTGGCAATAAGACTTGTCACTTGTTAGGTTTACCTGGTTCACCTGGATGAGATAGTTTGTCAGTTTTATTTCATTCTACCCTCCCAACTTGTACTCTTTTGAAAGAAGTCACTATGTGCATCAACATTTAAATAGTGAGAGAGGGTGAAAATCAAATGGGGAAATATTCTAAGTAATCTTCATGGCTATCTTTGTAAATCACTTGGATTTCTTCTACTTGGAGGATTGGTTCGTTTTACCATACTTACTTAATTTATTTTTAAACACATTCTCATTTTCTGGTGTTATGAGATATTCTAGACTGATCTCATGTATTTATTGACACAGTCCTAGAATTAGTCACTTACTAAAGAGCACTGATTCCTTTCATTGGAGAATAATATTAGAGAGCAAAATATGAATGCTAGGAGAGCTCACTTCTAGCAAGCTGTCATGATTTCTAAGATATTAGAGAAGAGTATAGATATCTGTATATGCTACCTGCCTGTGCATGTACTCAGACATATAAATATTTCCATATGTAACCATGTTTACCTCTATTAAATTAAACATTGCTTCACTGATGTCTAAGGCTATAATCTATTACCAGATACATAATTCCAGACTCTTCCCTTGATTGATTTGTAAATTTTAATTGCAGCAGTTATGATTAGTATACTCATAGAGGAGTATCAGAAATGTTAATCTATAGACTTATAAACATCTTTGTCAACTAAAACATAACATTTATGAGCACTTTTTCATTTAGCCTTGCAATCAGAAGATATTCAAATGTATAGCCTTTGTTCAGTGTAGACCAAGGATTAGAAATAGAAATGCTAGAGAAGCCTCTTAGATCACATGAATTCGATTCACCTTTTGTAGACCAGATCATTTTTATCAAGAATGTTTTCTTCTATCAAGTATACATTATTTTAATGCACCTTGGCTTCTATCCAGGAGAAAAAACTATTCTATTGCAGGTAAGTGACATACTATTTCTGGCATCTATCTGAGTAAACTGTTCTCTACATAGTCTCAATTAGGAATTGTTGATATTGATAACATTTTAAAGTAAATATATATTTCTACTACTGCAACTGAATAGTTATTCAGATCATCTGTACAGGTAAATAGAAATGTCACACATAATGAGACATTTTCTTGAAAACAAATTCTAAAAGGTGAGAGAAAAGATGTGCTGTTCACAGTTTAAGCTGAGTCTTATGATTTTAATGCTCTTATAATATTTATAGTCATTTCAATGTAATTATTAATCTTTTATGTATAGTCAAGTTAAAGCAACACATTGTTTCAGGTAGGATAATTCAGATTGGACTTCAAATCTTATTTGCTTCTTATTGGTTGATCAGCATATTTTTTTAAAACATTTATTTTTTAGTTGTAGGCAGACAGAATATCTTTATTTTATTTTTATGTGGTGCTGAGGATCGAACCCAGTGCCTCATGCATGCCAGGCGAGCATGCTACCACTGCGCCATAACCCCAGCCCCGATCAGCATATATTTTTAATCTTTATCTTTTCCAAGTGCCAAACAAGGAAAATAACTAAAAATACAGAAAACAGTTATGGCTTAGTATCTAGGAGGTAACACATAGAGCCTGAACAGTCTTTAGTAAATAATAGGTGATTCAAAAGTATTTTTCTCATCCATATCATTTATAACTTCTAGAAAAAAAATATGCCAGAGGACACACTCTTGGGAAATCATACTACAATATGAGTCTCTACCATTATCATTTGTGGCATGACTTTGATCAAATCCTGTAAGTTCTCTGCAATGCCACTCTGTTATTGAAGCAATAGTGTTCTTTTCTCTTTTTTTCCTTTTGTTTATTCATATTATCAATAGTTCAATCTGTTACATAGAATGTGTGACAACATGGAGATCTGAAATGGAAAAAAGAAAAGAAAAGAAAAAAGAAACCTAAGTGACCTTTATTTAATTATTTTTTCCCCAAGATTAGAGGACACTGCTTCAAAGTACACAAGTGTGTTTCTCAAAGCATTAAATGCAGGCTTTTTTTTTTTTAAGAATAAGAATATCTGCTTTTTCAATCACTGTTTCTTTTGTTTTATTACTAAGGCTGATATTTGTTATTCATTCAATACATATTAGTGGGATGAATGATCAAATGAATTAATACCTTCTGTCCATTACATCAATGATATTTAACTGTGTGCATATGCCACTCAATGTTTATTACATGTATTATTTCTCCTTAAATCTCAATTTCATTGTTTATTAAATATTTCTTGAGCAGGGTAAAATATTTGTTATAGCTATACAATACATAAATATGATTGGTTACAAAAGAAGCTATGTTCCACAGACACTGCTTCCCACTTTTGTACATAGTGCTATTCATTTGTTTAGTTATATCTATAGCTGCTCCCTTGCAACCATGGTAATCATGGTGCATAGTTGCTATAAAGATGATATGAACCACAGAGTCTAAAATATTTACTATCTGGCACTTTTCAGGAAAAAATAATTGTTGACCTTTAAATTGTAGGAATAAGATGGAGATTTAAAAGCAATGTTTAATAATCTCTGCATTATTTATAGTACAAAAAACTTCCTGAGGAAAATATCATCTGCATTATATGTAACTTGGTATAGAAAATATGAACTTAGGGCTATGCAACTGACATTTTGAAAAGAATCTGAGAATTTATAGATCTCAACGAGTTCTGTCTTCTGTGGCACATGCATTTATACACCACAGAAGTACAAATGGATTTCTTCTTTAATGGTGAGTTTAAATTTTAGAAGCATTCAACATTTTTTTCAGAGTTTCTGTTACAGAATATTGTTTTGATGGCTAGCAACAGTTTCTGTGTGAAAATATGAAGCCCTGGTACTTATTACTTTCCATGGCCTGTAATCTGACTCAAAGGTAATATCAAAAAAAGCAGTTAAAATATTTTGAACAAAAGAAGCATCAGGGAAATAAGTGTATTGTTTACCAAGATCTAAATGTCACAATTGTAATATCCAAGAATCAAGTCACATCTGGTATGAACAGGATATGTGAACATAAAACTTGTGGCATCATCTGTGATATCATAACACATTACTTTTCAAAAATTTTTTTTTGGTTGTAGATGTACACAAGTATCTTTATTTATTTTTATGTGGTACTGAGGATTGAACCCAGTGCCTCATACATGCAAGGCAAGAGCTGTACCACTGAGCTACAATCCCAGCCCCATAACACATTACTTTTGGTTATCAACTTTGATTCTGATTCTGTTTTTATTTTTTTTATTTCTGGTGAACATTTGGATCAAACAGAAAAAAAAAACAGACATTGAAAGGTCACATAAATTTGCCAAATAAATTAATTAATATGCAGTTTTTTTTAAAAATGCATTATAGAACATCAAATAACATTCCTAATGTTCAGCAAAACTAACAATTTATTCTTATTTTGTCTGGGCAGAGTGACATTACACATTTTAACTACATTGGTTATGAAAACATGTGTCAGCTTGAACATAATTTCTTAGAAATGCAAGGGTATTAAATATCGCCTTGCAGATGCTCACAAAATATGTACCCATTTTCGCCATATGGAAGAGACAAATGAAAGTCTTCAAGGATCAACAAGAGGAAAACAAACCACCCATATGCAGATAAAATTAAGTGCCAACTTGGGATAAAATTCTCTTTTGAAGTGTCTGGAATGATAAGAGAGCTTTAAAAAGAGATCTATGAATACACAATGGCAAGAACAGCAGAAAACAAATCCTCTTATTTTGAAACAAGTAGAGAGACAAATCTATTTTTGTATTTTAAAATAAATATTGAGCCATGATGCAAGAGATATCATGTTATTGTCTATGCCTCCATTTTAAATACAATTTGGAAATAAGAATCCAGGATAATATGCTTGTATGTTATTTTTTCAGCATAAAAGACTATTAAACACCCAAAGAAATATTAAATACCCACATGGCCACAGAATACAAAAGAATAGCTAATGGCAAGGTTAATGCTATCTTATTCAATTGGAAATAAATCTCTCTTCACTTTATACCTCCTAAATTGACTTCATTTACTGTGTTTATAATGTCAATACTTGGCACCACCTTCAACTGAGTCAGCCACTTGAGTCACCCTGTCTCCTTCTTTCTCACCCTCCACAAACTGTCACCAAATCCTAGAAATTGTACTGAAGAGCTAGTTCTTTCTTGTCCTTTACTTTATTTCCATTTCTACTGCTTCTGTTTAAATCATGATTATCATACAGTTGATCACTATGATTACAAGTCCCTTCATAATATTTTCCTCTTTCACTGAATCCTAGTTACACAGAATTAAATTAATAATAATTCTCTTTCTATGGCTTATTCTCATAGCTTTTCTTCATGGGCTGTATTTCAATAAAAATATCTGTATGGGTTTTGCAGTGCATATATCACATATTTAGGGAGAGGGAGCTTCATATCTAAAATGTAAGTTGCTGGGTATTTGAGAACATTAATTTATAAAGTAAAGATAGTTTTATAAATGGTTGTACTAATTTCATTCCTACCTGCTATATGTGAGATACCCTTGATCCATGTCTACTATAAAACTTGATATTGTCAAACTTCTTAAATATTTGATAATGAAATAAATGAAAAAAATTATTTCATTTTATATCTTAATCAGCATTTCTTTAGTAAATATCAGGATGCAATATTTCCTGTTATTATTTCTAGTTTTTCCCCATCCCTATGTCTGATGTAACCATAAAATAAACACATGCAAATGTACATACACACCATACATGCATAAAACTTACACAAACTCACACTCATACATTCACTTGTGTAGTCATTACTCATTTTATATCTCAGCTTAAACATCATTATCTCTTGGAAGTTTTTTATTTCTGGTTTCTTCTGTACCTTTTAATTAAATATTGTGTTCTCCTATAGCATTTTCTGTTTCCTCTATTAGAATAATTAACTCTACCATATGTTAAATGAACATCTACTTGTTCAAATTCCCCGGCATGAGTCCATAAAAGCAAATGATTCCACCACACATCCTCAATGTATAGTGAGATGAATACTAAAGGTTTTGAAGTATTTTTTTCTGATCTTAAATTTATGCTTATTCTAGATAACTCTGAAAATATGAAAAAAATTATTTCCACTTAATGGCATCAATTACTTTTGATATTAATTTCTTGTTCTTGCCTTCAGTTTTTAATTTTTTAAAGTATATGCATGAATATACATGTGTATGGTGTATATATATGTATATGTGTGTATATACATATGTACATATATATATATATATGCTTAAATGATCCAGATTAACACATATAATTTTAAAGAACTATCTAATCGGGGGGGCTAATATTATATAAGAAAAAAATGATACAAATTAAAAATTCAGAGAAATAAGCCAGGCACAGTGGCGCAAGCCTGTAATCCCAGCACTTAAGGAGTCTGAGACAGGAGAATGTGAGGCTGAGACAGGAGAATCGCGAGTTCAAAGCCAGCCTCAGCAACGGCGAGGTGCTAAGCAACTCAGTGAGACCCTGCCTCTACATAAAACACAAAATAGGGCTGGGGATGTGGCTCAGTGGTCGAGTGCCCCTGAGTTCAATACCCAGTATCAAAAAAAAAAAAAATTCAGAGAAATACACAGGAGTTATGAGGAAAATAATACAAAATTCATTGATACAGTAACTGAGCTGCATGCTATTTCAGAGAGCAACAGTTTGACTTCTCTGTAGAAGTAACATTTGAGCTTAGGTCTTACTGATAAAGAAATGATATTGATGTTTATTTCTTGCAAGCTAATTTAAAATTATCTGGTGCCAGTTTTGTTGGTGCTCCTGATGTCATTGCCAATGTCATGCCAAGAATGCTACCTCCAGACATTCTCACAAGCTTCTGTACCCTACAGCTTGCCACAGTGGTGTAAACCCTGTGAATAAGAGAGGCAATAAGGATCCTCCCCTAGGACCCTACCAAATATGCCTCCAAACTCACCACTTTCACAAAAGTACCATTTACTTCAGCTACTCTCTTCTGGTCATCATCTCCCAGTTAATTTTTACAACTTCAACAATCTCTCTCCATAAGAAAAGTTCTGTATATAGATTCTGCTTACCAACTCAAAGAATTAACCCCCTTTTCTCCTGAAAATGGCCTTCAAAATAAAGCTCTGCCCCAGTGAATGAAGACTTTAAATTTCAGAAGATGTAGTTATGAAACCTCATTTCATTGACCTCTATGGCATTCAAAAATATTTAATGGTATATTGTGCTTGGCCTCACTCACTAACCTTCAGTGGAAAATTTTTCTAAAGTTTGCATCTAAAAACTCAGTCCTTAAAGAGTAATCTGTAGGTTAGCTGTCCCAGAATGGAGCAGAGGCCCAGTTCACTCTCTCTAATGCAGCTATACTCCAGAACTTATGAATCAGAATTATCAAAGATATAGACTCCACATTTGAATTTTAAACAACTTTTACAAATGTGTTTTAAAATTACTATTTTAAAGAGATATACCCGTGATATGTTAATGTTTCTATGGCAATGGATTGTGCTATTCATAATATAGTAGAATACTTTTTTGACATTAAAACTCAAGGGAAGACAAAATACCAATTTTCAAGTTAACCAAGCAGTATTAAGTATTGTTTTAGTGAGGTTGCTAGGCTACAGAAATAAATTTTAAAAAATTTCATCTGAAAGTGAAGTATCTTGTATTTCTCTGAATCTATCACATTTGTTTTACATATTCTTATTCCTGATTTGTATTAATCCTTATTCTCTTTTTTCTTGGTGTGTCTAATTGTTTTTCTTTTGTAGTATCACGAATTATTTTACAAATGCATTGCCATTTTAACAAATTCATAGTAAGTACATATTTGATTTTCTGCTAAATACTAAAGACTCAATATTCTTTAAGATTCAATCTTAGTTCAAATAATGTTTCTTATTGGGGGAGGAGAAGGAACAAAGAAAGAAGGAAAGAAAGGGAGGAGGCAGGGGAGTGAAAGCAAAAGAAAGGAAAAGAATCTGAAATGTAAATGCTTCTAAAACTTTTAATATGCAGAAGAATTGACTTGGGATCTTGTTTAAAATAGACTCTATGGTAGTAAATGTGGAGTGAAACCTGCGTTTCTTCATTTATAACAATCTGGTAACACTTGTGATTTGTAACCTGTGCTTTTTATGTAGTTGATATGAAATAAAATAGAGATGCATTCAGAATGCTAATGGAACACAGATGGGAACAAAATTATTACAACTGCAGTGCTATGGTTTAGCTATTAGGTGTCCCCCAAATGTTCATGTGTGACACAATGCAAGAACATTCAGGGGTGAAATGATTAGGTTGTGAAAGCCTTGACCCAATCAGTGAATCGGTCCCCTGAAGGGGATCAACTTAGTGGTAACCGAAAGCAGGCACAGTGTGGTTAGAGAAGGTGGGCATTGGGATTGTGCCTTTGGGGTTTATATTTTATGTGTGGTGAGTAGAGTCTCTCTCTGCTGCCTGATCATCATGTCTTCTGCTGCTTCCCTCCACTATACTGTTCTGCCATGATGTTCTACCTTATCTCGAGCCACGAGAAATAGAGGTGGTTGTCTACAGACTGAAACCTCTGCAACCATGAGCTCCCAAATAACCTTTTCTTCCTCTAATTGTTTTTGTGAGGTCTTTTAGTCACAACAGTGCAAAAGCTGACTAAAACCCTCAGTTTTAAGGTTTAAGTCTTAATGGCTTAAAGGAGATTACATAGAAGAAGGATATTGATATTGGACATGAAAGATCACTGAGTTAATTGTCTAAATGGATAAATAATATTTTTAACAATGACAATGGAACACACAAGCGTTCAGAAGAAGAAGAATCAATAGTGAATATGGTTGGTCCAGTGCTTTTTGAAATGTACTCGTTATGAGAGCTGCTCATCTCTCCCCTCAAGTGTGACAGTTCTAGGATAGTATTTTGCATACTGATACAAGAATGACACAATGTTCTGAGAATATCCTTCAACATAGCTTAAAGTCAAATGGTGAGAAGCTGTCTGTACTTTGTCCAGGAGATTGGATTTTATTCTTCCAAAGGGATATTCAACATTTTAAAAAAAAATTTGCTCCTATTTTTTAAAAATTGAATATATTCTCTATAAATGTATTATTATTTATTTATAATATAATATACTAATTTTCCTATTTTATATTAAACAACATTATGAGGCATAAACAGTGAAATGGATGATACACATGGTATCCATAAAGATGAAATACATGATACAAATTTAAGGAGGCCATGTATAGTTAAGTGAAGTTTACTATTATTCATAGGAATATAAAGATCTATTTGCAATATACTATTATAATGTTTATTATAAGGATTATTTCTTATAAAACATTACATCAATGTTTTTCTTTACACTAAAGAGGCTTTGAGGTAGAACTGATTATCAGTTCAGTAAAGCTTACACGATTGATATTATCTGCAGTCTGACACTTTTTGTTTTTATTTATTGCCATTTTCTTCATTAAGTAAGAGCTTAAGTTAGTTAAGCCTGTGAAATGCAAACTTCCAATATGTGTAATTGGACAGGGATAACTATCAATATTTAGCAATGCTCCTAGAGACAATCGCACCTTATGTGCTGGCTTCAACTCCTTCCTGGGGAAGAATAATTTTTTATTCCCTTGGACTGTATCACTACCTTGAAGACTTAGTCAAGGGAGGGTCATGTGTATGTGTGTATAAAACTAAAACATAGACAAAATAGAAGATCTAATACTGCCTTCAGTATTTTAAAGATTATTCCCTCCCTAGCAACTGCCAAGTTCAAGTGTGTAACTACCACCTTGGAAACTATGTACTAGGCTTCAGAAATTTCTAATAAGCCTCAGAAAAAATAAAAATTTATTTGCTCTATATAGTATCTACTAGATAAGTATCTGCAAGCAAAGAACATGGAAATACATGCTTATTTAAAGCAACCAGTTTGACTCTGAAGTCACCCAGTGATTGCATGTAACTATATACAAAAGCTCCTTAAAACATTGCAAGGGGGAATGGAAGTAAGATGATCGAAATTGCAATAATCCTAAAGACAGTGCAAAATGTAGAAAACCCAGTGCTGCAGGTAGGGAGGGCAGTTGGTCATTGTAAAGTCATATACTCTCTAACTGGTAGAGACTATAAACACTAATTTGGGAGTAGCCCAATGGTGACTCAGTTTAGTCTTTGATTCTAAATTGTGCTGAGACATTGATTAATTGTAAATCTCTTGGATGTTTTGTCAGTATAAGCATTCTTTCAGTCATATGGAGTTTAATTTAAGGTAAGCTAAAGGCACTGAAAGCTTGCCACAGAAGTAATAACTGTGCATTCTCTCTCTCTCCACCCTCATCCCGTATGAAATAAGAAGAAAACAGAGTAAACTGAGTTTCTAACAATAAGACTCCTCTATGCATCCCACTCAACTATTTATATTAGACTAGAAAATGTTTATATCCCTTTTGGCTTTCAGAGTGAAATTATTTACAGCTGACATTGGTTGCCAGCTTTATGATAATTTTAATGAAATGTTCTCCAGTCCCTCCAAATATAAAGGATGCTTAAAGTGTGAGATAATGCTCAACAATTGAAGGGATATAATCAACAGGGGAGAAATGATGCAGTAATAAGCAATCTGAATTGTTGTAATGCGACTGTTCTCTTCCAACAGCCTTATTCACTCCTTTTATGCTCTGGGTAAACTATCTTCTATAGTAGTGAATAAGTAATAATGGATCATATCCCAGCTGTGAGTCGTTTTGTGGTTAGTAAAATAGGGAGCAACCAGGGATTTTCAATCTCAAATAAAATTGTGTATGACAAGTAAAACTTTAGTCATTTGCAGTGAATAATTCCATGAGAGAAGAATAGAAAACTATACCTATGTGTTTCAGTTCTTTACATATAATTGGATCTGTGTTTAAAATTTGAGGCTTGGGAATTTAATAAATCAGGGAATTCATCCTCATTAGTTCACTTATGATATCAGAAAAACTAACTTTCCCAAACCTTGATTATTCCCATCTTTAAAATAAAGGATTGAAGGATGCTTTTGCATCTAAACCATGGGGAATATAATGCAGTATGAAATCTGGTTATAGCATCTTCCCTAAATCTGGTTCCTTCTCTTCTTTTCATTTTCTCAGAGTTGTAATGCCCCAATGCTGGACTGCACAGCTTTCCTATTCTCTTTCTACACAACCCCTCTAGAAAACTTTCCTTGTCCTTGGTCTTAAATACTTCATGCATTCTGGCGATTCCTCAGTTTATATCTGCGGCTCAAATAGTTCTCTTGCTTCAATCTGGCTTTACAACTTCCTACTCTAAAACTCCCCTTTTTGTTTGATAGACATCTCCACTATCACATATTCAAAACTGAGTACTTATTTTTCACCTTCTCCTCAAACCACTGATCTGTGGTTATCCCAGTTTACCTCACATCAACAAATAAGATAACCCCTCTCTCTTACAACTCATGTTCAATCAGTAGCAAATATTGTCTTCTTGAATTTCAAAATATTTCTGAGACACACAAATTTGTACCCCCTTACCATTTCCTCATTCTCCAAACCGTTGTTATCTCTCACCTGAACTGATGCAATTGCCTTTTAATTAGACTTTCTGCTTTTTTCTTTACCGTGCCACTGACTCTTCTCTGATTAGCTGTGAGAGTAATTATTTTAAATTACGTCAGATAATGCCATTTACTTGCTACGCTTATCCTGTAGAGCACCACCCACGTAGATGTCATGGACTGCAAGGCGCTGCTATCTTTCTGACTTCATCCCTTGCTATTTGACCTATTCTTACTCAGTTTCATCCAAGAAATTCAAGTGGACTAAGCTCCCACTTCAAGGATTTTGAAATTCCCTGGTCTTCATGAATTTGAGACACAGCTTTTAGGGCTGTCGTGCTTGGAATATTTGGTCTCTAACCCTTTATTTTCTTATCCTTAAAAAGGCGTGGTGCCAGGCACAGTGGTGCATGTCTATAATCCCAGCACTTTGGGAGGCTGAGACAGGAGAATCAGGAGTTCAAAACCAGCCTTAGCAATGGTGAGGTGCTAAGTAACTCAGTGAGATCCTGTCTCTAAATAAAACACAAAAAATAGGGCTGGGGATGTGGCTCAGAGGTCAAGTACCCTTGAGTTCAATCAAAAAAAAAAAAAAAAAAGGCTAGCATGGGATTTTTAAAAAGGTAACAGAATGGTTTTCAGCAGCTATAGAGGACAAGACTCAATGTGTTGTATATGCCTTCTGCTTTTTTTTATAAATGTGTATTGACCAAAGTATATTTCATACCCAAACCCAAGAACAGTGTGGGAGGAGTCTACACAAAAGCATGGATCATTGTAGTTGTAATTTACTGGTGGTTTTACTGAAACAATTTTTTTAGCTTCCCATTGTTACTGTACAAGGGATTGACTGAAGGGTCTGGAATGTATGCCTGCTGGAGAAATAAAGGTAAGAAAATCGATTGAACCTGTTATGGGAGAACTTGATAAGACATATATCTGCTAAATTTGGCAAGAAGAAGCTTAACCAAAGCAAAAATATGACAAAATTATCTTTTCAGAGTTTAATCTGGCAGTAGCATGTAGGACTGCCTCAAGCATTGAGAAAAGTAAAGCATTTTCAAAATTACAAATAATTTACATTCGTATGAATTAATGTGAATAAGTGGAGAAGAAAAAGAATATACATATGAATTAGAAAAACATGACAATTTAGATAGCATGTGATTTTAGCTGTATGAATTTTTCACCTATAGTAATGGAAAATATAAAATTCCCAATTTTTTAACGTTTACAATATTTATAGAAGTCATGTTTTAAATTTTTGCAATCACTTGAAAATAGTTGTCAAGCTACTCTATACATACACTGTTCCAGTTATTGAAAACACATCAACTAAAGACAAAAGCTCAAAAATAAAAGAAGATACATACTTAAAAATAATTTTGTTATTAAAATATAAAATATATAAAGCAAAATATAATGTAAATGATTATAGGCTGAGACAGGAGAATTGCCAGTTCAAAGCCAGCCTCAGCAATGATGAGGCACTAAGCAACTCGGTGAGACCCTGTCTCTACATTAAAACACAAAATAGGCCTGGGGATGGGGCTCAGTGGTCGAGTACCCCTGAGTTCAATGAGTTCAACCCCGGTACCAAATATATATGTATACATATGTGTGTATATATAAAAATAATTATGTTCTTAATAAAAGTGAGTTAACAAAAAGAACATTTTTCTCATGAAAAAGAATTCACTATACACAATTGCAAAGTATGCAATTAAAGATATCGAGAAAAAACTTAGAAATATATGTTTAAGTAGAAAAGGAAGTCAGGGTTAAAAATAAAGATTAGATGCTGTATATTTGAGATAAGTTCACTGTTATAACAAACAGCTTCACATTTTAATGACTTTACGTAATACCTGTTTGTTTCCATATCAGAATTCACTGTTGGAAGATAAATGTGAGGTAGAATCTTCTCTGTATGCTCATTCAGGATGTGCTTCCTTCATCCAGCAGTCTCATTCCCTTCCAAGGCCAGGAACCTTTCCACTGGATGCATTACATACATCCAGCAGTCACAGTAAAAAAAGTGTATTGGATGTTCTAGGGGAACAGAAAGGGAAACAGTATACCTCACTTCCAACAGAACCCTGTGGATTAGACTCAGCTTCCCTCCAGGTCCACTAGGAAAAGTGTTTACTGTGTGCCTCCAAAAACAAAAAAAAATGGCCAAGAGTTTGAAAACATAGCAAGGGTCTTTGAAAAGATTGAGAGTTGAAGATACTAAAAAGGATGAAAATCACCATGGCAAGATGATGGACATAGTGCTATCGGCTTAGAGAATCCTGCAGTTCAGACAGCCATTTCAAGAACCAACAATTAAGAGAACAAAAGGCCAACTAGAGAGATGGGTGGTAACCCTGACATTATTTCCTATTAAATTAAGAAAGAACAGAATTTTAATGCTAGATAAAAGTATAGTTTGTAGGCTGAAAGATGTAGATCTTGAAAAAGCTTATGTAGATAAAAAATGCACGTGAAGACTGGATTTGGTAGTGAGAACCACTGGTGAATTCCAGAAGGCATTTTATAGAGAGAAATGATGGTACAGAAAGAATCAATTGCATTTTGTTCCTATACTACCTAAATTGTTGGTTCTTTGTGTGCTACAAAAAGTATGTTGTTAGAGAGTTCTCCATTAAAATTAACATATTTGTTAATGTAACCACTTGCTGTTACCCTTGACTATTAACATTCCCATTTTGTGGAATCAGAATGATGTCATATTTTTCCTTTATAAAAATAGTTTAATAATATTAACGAGATACTACAAACAAGAATTGAATCATAACATTTTGCTTTGATTTTTGCAAAGCTGTGAAAAATCGAGAACCAGTTGGAATGTACTTCCCTTTCACCTTCATCTTTCTTTAGTAATGAAGTACAAAAACATGACCAAGAAAAATAATGATAATTTTGATGGTGTCACAGCCTAATGTTCAGGTATTCCTAAATGCATTTCCACCCTCATCCTCATATAATTGGACATATAATTTAACACATACATTTCTAATCTAATTCAAATTGGATTTCTGCCCCTTGAATTGAATACTAACACAATTCTAGATTTTTATATCCCAAGGTTGAGAAAAAAATTTTTTTTTATTTTGTTTTGTTTGGTTTGATACCAGAGACTCAACACAAGGGTGCTTAACCACTGAGCCACATCCCAAACCTTTTTAATTTTTACTTTGAGACAGTCTTGCTAAATTGCTGAGGCTGCCCTTGACCTTGTAGTTCTCCTGTCTCAGCCTTTCAAGTCGATGGAACTCCAAGTTTGAGGAGAAAAAATTCTATGCTACAAAATTTCTTTGAGGATAAAGTAAGCTTGGAAAGAAGGAAAACTAGTAAGAACTACAGGATTTTAAAAAACTTAGAAAACATGTAAATATGAAGAGATTTTTACATATGACTGAAAAACAAGTTTTATCAGTAAGAAGACACATAAAGAAGACTGCCAGCACTGGATGGAGGCTTTATTCCCTTACATTTTAAATGAAAGATCTTTTTATTTTGTTGAATTTTGTTTAAGTTTTTCCTTTCTATGCACTGAACTGGGTATATCATGGGAAAAGCTGAAGGATGTACAATTGTTTTAGCTAAAGTATAAATCTAGAAAATGACTTGATAGTGATCATCAATAATGTCAAGAGTTCAAAGTGTTGATTAGAAATTGTATATCTACACTAAGAGAGTTAATTATATTTTTGGGAAAGCTTATCTTTCAATATGAGCATGATAACTGTAATTACATTACTTCATATGTCTCAATATATTCCTAAGAAAACAGTTTTATAGAAGTATTGTACGTAATTACTTGAAGCTCAATTGGCAACTTCTACATAACATTTTTCACTAATATATGAATAATATTTCTATAATTAATTTTTAAATTGTGGTTTTCCCAGTAATGATTCTATTTTTCTTCAAAATTATCAATGTCCAACATACTCTTTTTCACTAATACTCTGAAACATGAATAATTTGCTTTTTAAATAAGCAAACCTTTATTGTTTTATTGAGAATATTCTATACATTTGCAGAAAGTTATGCCCACTGGAAAAGTAATTGCATTGTTATAAAATTAGCTCAAATGTCCAGAACATAACTTGGCAATTTACTAAGAATATGAAAAGTTTCTTTATCTTTTTCTTTTATCATTTTTTGGCATTGGGGACTGAATCCACAGTTCCCAATTTTCTTTTTTATATTGAGATAGGATGCCACCAAGTTGCCAAGACTGGCCTTGACTTGCAGCATTCCTGACACAGCATCCTGAGCAGCAGAGATTACAGGCGTGTACCACAGCAACTGACTAGACTTTGAAGTTTTAAGGGTTTATGACCCAACATTTTCTATAGTACTATATAAAATATAAATGAAAATATTTTTCTACAAGGCATAAAAGAAAATTTATGTATAATAATATGCTATGAATATTTTTAGGTTAAAGATTTGAAAATCATATAATGGGATTGACTTATGCTATAAGCAAAAGCCAAATATTATTTAACAATTAAAATGATATTTAGAAGTTTTGTAGCATGAAAAATGTATGTGCAAAGTTGCAAGTGTAAAATGATAGTCAAAAGAATATTACTATTATAATATTGCTGTTAATATATACATTAATGAGAGAATTGAAAGAATTTTAATTCTAAATTTGCTGTCTGATTTTTCTCCATAAAATAAATAGTTCTCATGATTATTAGAGTCAACATATAATTTAATCATTTGACCTTATGTCTAGTAGATTGTTGCACTGGTTCAGAGAGTAATATTAGATAAAACTGGAGAACCACCTGGGAAACAACAAATTTGAGGGAGAAAAAAATCTATCAGGTAATACAGTTATTTCCCCAGTTGATGATACAGAAATGAAATAAAGTTTCCTATGTCCACATGGTTGAATAAACTGAACATCATACACCCTCCAGGCTAGAAAGGGCACAAGAGAGGTCATGAATTTTGTCCCTAGCTCTCTATAAACTGCCCCCAGAAAAATGAGAAAGCATCCTGTTCTCTTTTATTATAATTCTCTAGAGAAAGCATTGCTATAACTTCTCACTTTAACTAAGCATTTTCAATTTTCAAACTTCTTTTAAGGAAACTTCTTTCTGAAACACCCAAAGCAAAAATACAATTAATTTTCTTAGTGTAAATATACAATTTCTAATCACCACTTTGAACTCTTGATATTATTGATGATCACTATCAAGTCATTTTCTAGATTTATACTTTAGTTAAAACAATTGTACATCCTTCAACTTTTCCCAATGTATTTTATTTTTTTGGCCCACTAAATATTTCCAAGGCCTTTCTAAACAGTCCCCAGTTTCTCTGAATGCCAATTTACTTGTGCACCAAGACATTGATCAGAATCCTCCTTCCTTACTTTCCAAACTCTCATAATCACTTTAACTTTTTAATGCAATGTTTAAACAAAAACTTTTTGTAGTTAATTAAAACTCCAACTAATTTTCCATCATTTGAAAGTTTACTAGACAGAAAATTAGTAGCATTCAATGATTACCATGATATACCCATTGCCAAATTTTTTTTTGGGTGATCTCTTAGGGTAAGGAATAATTTCAGATATTTTTTCACCCACTAATCAAGGCTTTATCTTTTAATAGATTTGTTAAAACAATCTACCAACCTCCTGATTTGCTGTGGGAGGCAAATCTGAGAGTAACCAAACTATAAGAAGTGGATCATGAAGACCCCTCCACAAACACCCCTACTTCAACACAAGTATTTTGTGACTCTATTGCTTCTTGCTGCCCTTGGGTATATTTGGGGATATGCCATACAATTGTTATTAACCTTGTCCTTCTTCAGAGTGCACAGCCCAAAAAGCTTTAGAGAGAAATTTTGTAGATTTCCATATTCCACATTAGCACTCTGAGAAGACCCAGCATGTTGTTAACAGCACCCTTGAAGCATACAGATCAAAATCTCCAGAGAATCTGCCAGGCTATTTCTGCATTCTTGCTTTCTAGGTGTATTGTCAGTTTCCCCACTGTTACAGTGCACAGTCCAAAAAGCTCTAGAGGAAATCTTTACCTGGGGAGATCCACTTTATACTCTAGCTCATTGTAGTAAGAAAAGCATCAGAGAGGAATTCCAACTAGCTTCAGCTACAGATCACTCCTACTAGTCACTGGAGAAAGCACTACAAACAAAAGGAGAGAAAGGTGAAAAAGAAAACAACAAAAAAACAGCCTTTGCTCTGACTATGGGATGCATGGTTTAAGAAGACCCAGAGAGGAGCTTTGATCAGCATAGGTTGTAAGCATGTACTTTCACCCCTTTTTTCAAGTGCCTTAATTGGGAGAAATTTTCATTTTCTCTTAATACATTTTTAGTTGTGCTTTTTTGTTTATTTCTTTATTTTTCCCCTTTATTATCTCCTATTTTTAAATTTTAATCTTTCTTTTTATCCCTGTTTTACTTTTTATCTGCTTTTCATTTTACTCTTTTCTCCTTTTCAATGTTTAATTATTTTTCTCCTTTTTCCCTTTTTTTAAAAAAGATTACTTCTATGGTATTTGTAAATTTTTATTTTCTTCTGTATCACTTCCTTACCTACATTTTTTGTAGTTTTGGATTTTGCTTTTGTTGTTGTTTTAATTTTTTCATCATTTATTTTTCTTCACAGGGCTGGGTGTCAAACCCAGGACTTTGAATATGTTGGACAAGTGCTCTGCCACTGAACTACACTCCCAATTCAGGTGAGAGAGATCTCACCTACCCACTTTCTAGTCCCACTCAAATCTTGGTGGATACTTCAGTTCAAAGAAAAAGGAGCAGCAAATCTCCCAGCTGAAGATTCATCCACAAGTGGCATGTGTAGGAAAAGAATTTGATGGCCTGCTCCTAGATTACTCACTTCAACAGAAAGAACAATGAGAAATAATGCAGCTATTTTGGATATCCTACCTATGTCCTAAACATTGGTTGCTATCATATGGTACATTGACTGGAAGTGAATGCGACAGAATGGGAGATAAGACCCTGACTCATTTTACCGCCCCCATGAAACACCATGATCTCAACCAGTGTCCAAGCAGAAAATACAACCACGGCTATAACATTCAGTACCAGAATTGCTTTCAAGTAACAGAACCAAGATCAACAAGACATGAGAAGCATGAGCGTGGTGGTGCAGCCTGTAATCCCAGCAGCTCAGGAGGCTGAGGCAGGAGGATCACAAGTTCAAAGCCAGCTTCAGCAAAACCAAGGCTCTCAGCAACTCAGTAAATAAAATACAAAATAGGGCTGGGGATGTGGTTTTCAGTGGTCAAGTGCCCCTGAATTCAATGCCCAGTCCCAATACCCAAGGAACTCCACATCACCTGATAGGGTTTCCACTCTTATTATAGGAGTAACCACAGAGGCTGCAGTCCCTTTATTGTGTTGTCTACACTACACCTGCTGAATTAATAGAAGAACTCCACTGTTTTGAGACTTACAGAGAAGGCAGATCCCAGTGTCTGGCACAATATGCATTGTGTCAAAACCCACTAATCACAGTCAAAGATGTAAGGAGACTATAAGCAAAGGTCCAACCAGGAAAATTTGATGCTTCAGGTATTAAAAAAGACTGCTTAACAAGAAGGCCTTCACATAAGAGTTGAAGAAATATATACCCCAACAGATGCATAGATCTCAACAGAGAAACAGGAGAAATATGAATAAGATGATATTATACCTAATAAAGTTTATAACTCCATAGCAACAAATTTCAAAGATATCAAAATGTGTGAAAAATCAGACAAAATTTCAAAAGAATTATTTTAAGAGAAGCTCTTTGAAATCCAAGAGAATACAAATAAACAGCTGAATGGATTAAGGAAGAAAAATTCAGACTATGGATAAGCACTTTAATAAAGGCAGAAATTTCGAAAAAGAACAAAATAGAAATCTTGGAAATGAGAAGCTCAGTAAGTCAGATTTGAAAGTCATTTGAAAGCTTCAGCAATACTATAGATCAAGCAAACGAAAGAATGTCAGAAGTATTAAATAAAGACAACAATAATAAAAAGAATGAAGAAAACATACAGTTTTATGGGACATGATTAAGAGCTGAAACATCCACAGAATTACCTGGAGGAAGAGAGCTACAAGCTGAGGACACAGATAACCTATTCAGTGAAAAAATTTCAGAAATTTCCCAAGTCTTAGGAAACCCAGGGACATACAACTATAACAGGCATTTAGAACTTCAAATATACAGGATCATAAAAGAACCTTTCCATAAATATTATAGTTAAATCAACACACAAATACACTCACACACACACTCACAAGCTATAAGAGAGAAGTACCAAATTAAAATCAAAGACAAATCCATTGGAAGAACAGCAGATCTCTCAACAGAAACTATAAAGGCCAAGAGAGCTTGGAATGATGTATTTTAAGTTCTTAAAGAAAATAATTACTAATAAAGATCATACTCAGGAAGGTTATACTTTATAATTAAGGTAGAAGTAAATATCATCCAAATTAAACAACGTGAGGGAATTTTATGACCACTAAATAGGCATTAAGATATTTAAGAGAATCCTGGCATTAAGATATTTAAGAGAATCCTGCATCCAAAGAGGAAGAAAGTAAGTACAATTATGAGACCACTGAAATAATAAATAGAACTGAAAAAGTAAACCTGCAAATAAGAAGTAGGGAAAAAATCAAACAATATCAAGAAAGTAAGCTATCAAATATCTAGGAGGAACATGGGAAGAAATTAACATAGCATATTCAAAACAACCAGAAGAAAATCAACAAAATGACAGAGAAGAAATACATACCTATCACTAATAATCCTCATTATGAATGGACTTAATTCTCCAGTCAAAGAAATAGACTAGCTGATTAAATTAAAAACAATACCCTCCAAAAAGCTACCTGAAAGAGACTCACCTCACCAGCAAAAACCCACACAGAATTAAAGTGAAAGTATGAAAAATGATTTTCCAACCACATGGAATCTGGAAGCAAAAGGTATGTTCATATTTAGATCTGACAAAAACATATTATAAACCAACATCAATTAGAAGAGAAAAAGAAGGTTACTACATACTGATAATGGGAACAATTATATCTTATTGAGAAGATATAACAATTATAAATATAGATGTCCCAGATATTAGAGCATCCAATTTATAAAATAAACACTAATATAAATTAGGAGAGAGATATGCCTCATTACAATGGTACTGGGTAACTTCAATACTCCACCCTTAATAGATATGTTTTCTGAATGACCCCTCTGCCAAACTAAACCAACCAACCAATCAAAAAAACAAACAGAAAAGTTCCATCAGAATTGAACAACACTACAGATCAAATAAACTTAGTGAGCATCTACAGAACATTCCAACAAATAACTGCAAAAATTATAATTCTTTAATTCAACAAATAGAAGTTCTTCCAAATATGAATGGGGCCATAAAGCAATTCTTAACACTTTGAAGTAATTTGTGTCATCTTATCAGACCACAATGGAATCAAACTAAAAATCAAGAGCAAGAGAAACTTCAGAAACTATGCTAACAGGAAAATTGATCATCACTTTTGACAGTGAATCATTAAAGGAATCAGGGGAGAATTTAAAAATTCCTAGAATAAAATAAAATAGAAATACAAAAACATACCCAGAATCTGTGGGATACTGTGAAAACAATACAAAGAGGGAATTTTATAGTGATGAGTGAGTACATTTAAAAAATTTAGAGATAAAAAATAAACAACCTAATGATACATTGCAAGGCACTAGAATAACAAAAATAAACCATACTCAAAATTAGTAAAAGGAAATAAATATTAAAACCAGAATAGAAATAAGTGAAATAGATATTTGAAAAGCAATAGAAAGGATCAATTAAACAGAGTTGGTTCTTTGAAAATATAAATAAAATTAACAACTTTTACTGAACTAATAAAAAGAAAGAGAAGACCAATTAAATAAAATTAGAGATGAAGAATGAGGCATTACAAAAATGCCACTGAAATTCTAAAGAATATTATGTAATATTTTGAATATGCCAATAATTTGAAAAATGTGGAAGAAATTGACAAATTTCTGGGAACATGTGACCCACTGAAATTGAACAAAGAAGATATATGAAACATAAATAAATCAAAAACAAGTGATAAAATTGAAGCAATATTAAACAGTTTCCCAACAAATAAAAGCATAGGAACATATGAATTACTTGCTAAATGCTATGAGACTTTTAAAGAAGAACTAACACTAATGCTCCTCAAAGTATTCCACAAAATATAGAGGGAAGGAGGAGCTTTTCCAAACTCATTCTATAAGTCAGTATTATGTTACTACTCAAACCTTATAAGGATGCAATGAAAAAACTATAGACCAATATACTTGATGAAAACAGATGCAAAAATCCTTGATAAAATAATTGCAAATTCAATTCCACCAAGTGTTAAAATGCCTTAAGATGATCAAGTTGAATTCATATCAAAGACACACAGATGGTTTAGTATATACAAACAGATAAATGCAATATAACACATAAATGGTATCAAGGCTAAAAATCACATATTCATTTCAATATATGCAAAAATACCTTTTATAAAATTCAAAAATTCTTTCTGATAAGATCCAAGAATAAATTAGGTATAGAAAAATCATACCTCAACATGATAAAGGCTATATACGACAAACTCATAGCCAACATCAATTCGAGTGGGTAAAAAAAAATTCTAAGATCAAGAGTGAGATGAGGGTGTCCACTCTCATCACTCTTATTCAATACAGTACTTGATATTTTAGCCATATCATTTAGGCAAGAGAAATAAATGGAAGGATAAAAAGTAAAAGAAGTAAAAAGTTTCCTGCTTGTATATGACATGATTCTATACTTAAAAGATTCTAAAGATTTCAACCCAAAGAGACCTGATAAGCAAATTAAGTAAGTAAGCAGGACATAAAATCCACATAAGAATGTCAATATCTTCTACACAGTAATAATTTACCAAGGGAAAAAAAATAAGAAAGCAATCCTATTCACAGTAGCCAAACCAAAACACCAGGAAAAAGAAAAAGAAAATAAAGTAACCCTAGGAATAATAAACCTAACAAAGATTCCTACACCCTATAGTGAAAATAATAGAAAATAGAAAGAAATAAATTGAAGGAAACAGAAAGTGGAAAGATCCTCCATATTCATGGATTGGGAGAATTAATATGGTTGAAATGGACAGAAACTACCCAAAGCCATGTGTAGATTCAAGGCAATCCATCCTCATCAAAATACCAATAACATTGTTCTCAGAATTACTGAAACAATCCTAAAATTCATATGGAAGCACAAAAGACCACAAATAGCTAAACCAATCCTGAATGAATGCCATAGCCCAAAATCCTCAAGACACTGCTTGACAAAGTTCTGGTACCTGCAATGGATCAGGGTGAAGAGATGCACTCCTCAATATATTTCTTGTTGAGATGCACCTTCTTTGTTTGACAGAATTAATTGTGCTTGCTTGTGTTGCTATTCCAATCCTGGAATGACAGGATCAGTCAACCCTGGTCCCCTAAAGTCTCATGTAATTAAGGAGAGGCATTTGACCACCCAGGAGAATAAAGAAGAAAATCCCCATCAGGATAGTACTACTGATATGGTGTTTCTTGGAAGTAATTCTAAAAATTCCCCTGATGATAGTTTCACTTTAGATATGATATCCAGAACATTTGGGCCCACAGTTTCCCTGATGACATTTGGAAGTACTCTCAGGCCTAGATGCAGAAGGCTGCTTTGGCAACTTCAATAAAGTGAGCTATGGGAAACTGTGGCTCCAACTAGTCCTATGCCTAAAGCTCAAATGCTGGTCAGTCCTTCTTGCAGGCCCTGACCAAAATGGATTCCCCCTATAGTAAAATCCAGTGCTTATGTGATATTTGACATGGGTAAAGGCAGAAGATGGCAGGTGCCCAGGTATAAACAAAATTTAATTTAGGACTGGACCTTCCCCTACCATACAAAGGAGCCTACATTAATGGAGAAAGAATGGTTTGGATTAATGGGAAATATGTTAATTATAGTTCTTTGTTTACATGGGAAAGTCTTAAGAGTCAAAGGCCTCGATGCCTGCCCAGAGAAACTGAACTCAAATCATATAAACAATGGTTGCTACAAAATAGGGCTCGGGGCAAGTTCAGGGAATGGTATTTTAATGACATATGTAATAGTTAGCCTACAGCTCTAGGCAATTCTAGCTTAAAATAATAAGATATTAGCAGAAACCACTAACTACATGTGCTCCAACAGCTATGCTAAAATATCACCCCATGTTTTTAGGTATAGTTACTAAAATGGTCTATTAATCTATCACCTTATGTTACCTTCATAGTTGAATATATTTTTGTTAACTTCACCCTGTTTATTGGGGACACAATAGGAAGTTTAGTAACCTCCAGTTTGCTATTAATCTTAAAAAACAGTTTCTAGTTAAGATTTAAAAATTCTTTGAAGCTGACGTAGATATCTGGGACAATTATAGATGACCACTCTGTGTTTATGAATAACTCATGATGAATTGTAACTCCCCTTTCTTTTGTTTTCTTTTAATCAATGTCCATAAATCACTATAAATAAAGCACTGGTCTGAACTTAGACAGACACAACTTGCACCAAACCTGGTCTCTGTGTCTCATTGGTGCTACCTTCGCTGACACCACTCATCCCACCTCAGGACCTGACACCCTGCGGAGGCTGGACCCCCGCAAGTGAAAACAGTATTTCTAGAGGTATTACAATACTGTATTTCAAAGCATAGTAGAAAGCCATAATAAAAAAATAATAATACATAGCATGGCAACAATGTTAAAAAAAAATGGACACATAGATCAATAGAAGAAAGACCCAGAAATAAATCCACACATATTCAGTCGCTGATTCTCAGTAAAGGTACAAAAGATATACATTGAAGAAAGGACAGCCTCTTTAATAAATGGTGGTGGGAAAACTGAATATTCACAAAAATAATTGATATATGGTGTAGGTAAATCCAAATCTCTGAACAAAATTCCTTCACATTTAAAACATATTTTCATATGCTATCAGATGCTGTCAATGAATAAATTTTAAATAGCAGTGAATTTAGAGAAGGGGAATCATATTCTAACCTGAAATATGAAGCAATATGTGGGATATATGTTTAAGAAAATGTTGACAAAAGTCACGTAGGTGAAATAATTGGTTTCAGTTTTGGGGACACAATCTGAAATACATTACCCATTTTAGGTTTTTTGTTTGTTTGTTTGTTTTCCTAAGCATTCTGAAATTCATTATGAATTCAGATTCTTGGTGAATATACACACTGTTCATATTGGAAGAGAATATTATGGTCTGGATGTGAGGTATCCCCCAAAAGCTCATGTGTAAGAAAATGCAAGAAGTTCAGAGGAGAAATTATTAGATTTTAAGAGCCTTAATCCAATCAGTGATTTAATACACTGATAGGGACTAACTGAGTGATAACTGAAGTAATAGGGTGTGCCTGGAGGAGGGGGAATTGGGTTGTGGCTTTGGGTATATATTTGTATCTGGATAATGGAGTCTCTGCTTCCTGGTCACCATGATTGAGTTGCTTCCCTCTGCCACACTCCTGCCATTTTGTTCAGCCTCACCTGGAGCCTCAAGGAATGGAGCCAGCCTTCTGTGGACTAAGAGCTCTGAACCTGGGAATCCTCAAATAAACCTCTCCTCCTTTACAGTTGCTCTGTGTGGGTCTTTTAGGCACAGCAGCAAAAAAGCTGACTAAATGAGAATGATAACTCAAATTATTAAATGAAAATATTCAACTTAATTATTAGAAATCAGTTATATAAAAATACAGTTAATTCATAGTTCTTTGTTAAAGAGAATGATACATAAAGCTGTTTTCAACAAAATTAAATTAGTAAAAAAATAAGATCTAGAATGCTTATAAAAATTAGTGGTTCTTTTCCCTTCTACATCAAATTAACCTGACAGGTTGCAATTTACCTGTAGGTTGCAATTTACATAGCTCTGTAAGTCATTTGAATTGATCTAATTCTTGAGTTTGGTTTCACAATCATACTTATAGGTGTTTGCAAATTATTTGTTTCTCTAAACTTTTTTTTTTTTTTCTGGTGCTGGGGATTGAAGCCAGGTCCACCTTATGCATGTGAGAAAAGCACTCTACCCAAGTTATTTGTTTCTCAATTTCATAAAGGACTCAAGGGAAAATCACTAAATGACTTGTCCAGGGCAACTTTAATTAGTTGGATATGAATTTCCAATCCTCCCTTCTAGACAGTTTAGTAGGGCCATGAATGCTTTTGTTCAAAGTAAATAAAATTTTGTAAAATGAAAACAAAAACTATACACACACAATATATCCATTAATCAAGATGAGCATATTGAATAGCTAATTTTTGTTTTATTGTTCATCTATTGTATTTATAAAAATTAACTTCATTTATTTAAAACATGTAGTTATGTTTATAATCTTTTTTTAAATTTTTTTTTGGTTGTTGATGAACATTTATTTTATTTATTTATATGGGGTGCTGAGAATCAAACCCAGTGCCTCACACATGCTAGGCAAGCGCTCTACCACTGAGCTACAACCCTAGCCCCTATGTTTATAATTTTAATAGTGCAGAAGGAATATTAAAAATCACCCTAATTGCTATAGAGAAAAAAAGTCAGATTTCAAATTAAGAATTGTATGTTTCTGATAACACTGTAACATCTGACTTGGAAAGTTAAGTTTCCTTTAGAGTATAATAATTTACTATTTTAGTTCAACTCTGTTAAAACTGAGAATTTCTGTATTTTCATTGTGAATTACCACATCCCCAGATGGAACTGATAAGTGTGTGCCATCATCTCTTTTGATCTCCATTGCCACTTCACTCCTGAACTTATTGGTTACATTTTGCCACTTAATTTTTTATTATGCCTATGATTTTTCCCAGAAGTTCTGAAAATTACTTCCAGGTTATTGTTTTGAAATACTAGATTCCTCTCTTGTACTTCCAACATTATTCCTTACAGAATGAAGATGTTCAGTTCTCTGTTGGTTGTGACATTCTTATCTGCTCTTACTCCCCCTTTTGTAGGTCAATCATTAGCAAAACTGTCAATCATATTGTGCTTTTGACCCTTACACATTTCAAGCTCAATACATTTGCCTGTGTCCATCCTTATTTTGCTTTTATGTCCACCTTATCCCCAGCTCCACCTTGAAATTTGGTACATAAGACTAGTTCATACTTATAAACTGGCACATTTTTACAAAATCTCTGACAATCCCATTAGGTAGAAATGACTTCTTTCATTTCTTTAATCTCTGAACTCAGTTTTTCCATCATGATATGAACATAACATAAATTGTGTATTTCATTTTCTATAATTATTTAGGTTTTCTTTTGTTCTTTTCATAAAATTACTTCAATGTCCATTTCTACATTCCATAATGATTCTTTAGAGATAGAAACTAGTGATATTGCATGTACAATGATGTGACTAGGTATTTATTTGTTTAATTAGTATCTCTTTTATGATCAATTAAATACCTCTGATTAATAATAGTACAATTTGCTGGGCAAAGTGGCACATGCCTGTAATCCCAGGGGCTCAGGAGGCTGAGGCAAGAGGATTGCAAGTTCAAAGCCAACCTCAGCAACAGTGAGATGCTAAGCAACTCAGTGAGACTCTGTCTCTAAATAAAATACCTAATAAGGCTGGGGATGTGGCTCAGTGGTGGAGTGCCCCTGGGTTCAATTCCTGATAGCCCTTCCAAAATAATAATACAATTCACACTTAAAGGAGGGTTTAATTTGACTTAGGCATGTAAGATAAAGAAAGCCTATTTTATTCTTGAAAATATATCCTCTATGATAAATATACTGGGCTATCTGTCTACAGACCTGCCTAATTTCAGCATAGTTTATTAAAAAAAAAGTTTCTCTATAGCAGTGAATATTCATTCAGAAAATGAATTTTAAGGAATTAAAAACAGCATGTTACAACCAATCAACCTATCACAGTGGGAACAGATGAAAAAAAGCATTATATGGCAAGTGGTACCATAGCTGATGAATAATAATGACAAATAAAAAGGCTAATGAGAATAGAGCACTGCAGCCCCTAGAACATCTAAAACCATATTCATTATGCTAAGAAATTAACCAAATGCATTTGTTTTTTTTTTATAATGGGTAGTTGTGCTTCAGAAATTGAACCTCCCATTAAATCTCTTTCCCACTGAGCTCATGAAGTATCAATAGCTAGCTATGTAATGATGGACAATGAAATATATTAACATTATAAAAGAGAAGGAAAAAAATTGGACATGCATTGAAAATTCTGAAATCTAAGAAGGCACATTCCTATAGTAAATAATCATGAAATACTATAATTTCAATACATATTTTATATAATAAATCTGGGGAAAATATATAATGGAGAAGAAGAAAAGAAAGATAAAGTAGGTTAAAAATCATATTCAAATAAATACTCATAGGAAATTAAATTTAATATACCAATAAAAATTCTTTTTTTTTTAAATATTTTTTTAGCTGTAGATGGACATAATGTCTTTATTTTATTGCTTTGTATGTGGTGCTGAGGATCGAACCCAGGGCCTCACGCATGCGAGGCAAGCGCTCTACCGCTGAGCTACAATCCCAGCCCCTCAATAAAAATTCTTTATAAATAATATTTTCCAGTTCTGCAAGTTTGCTCAATAAGTGATGTATCCATTACTGCAAAGTTTTCTTTTTTTTTTTTTTTTTTTGGTACCAGAGATTGAACTCAAGGAGCACTTGACCACTGAGCCACCTCCCGGCCCAATTTTTGTGTTTTATGTTGAGACAGGGTCTCACTGAGTTGCTTAGTGAGTTTATTTCTGTACAATTTCCTGATGCTAACTTTATTCTTCACTGAAGTAATATAGGGTCCCTAAGAGTTGTCTGCATCTTAGAACAGGGAAATAAATATGGGACATGAAACTTTAGCTATTGCTAGACAGTAAGACGACTTTCAGGGATGCAAAGGGGCAGCTTAAAGTACCTTCCCTGAATAAGGTGTGAGCCTCTAAAACCTGAATGAGAAAACAATTATTCTTTGAAAATCCATGAATCTATAATGATGCTGAAAAATGTTTTAAATTATTGTCATATACCAATGAACTTCAGGTGTTTACAGAAATTATTGTTTATGGGCATATACAAATTGTATGCTTATCTCATTTCAATTAACATTTAAATTTCATTATACTTATTGGAGAATAAAGTGATCCAGTTCAATGGAAATGGGTAAAATCAAGTAATGAAAAGGTTAAAAATAATGTAAAGATTTACACTGAAGTTGTTGAAATATGGAATTATGTTTCTTCAACTGTTAATTCTGCAATGGTTAAATTAAAATCCTCAAGGTTTAAAGTTTTACTTGGTCAAATTTTCATTATGTTATTACTTTTGCATGTAAAATTCAAAAATTGGCTAAATATTGGTATGAGAAAATGGATTTTATTTGACACTACTCTGCAATCTCTCTCACACACACACACAAATACACACACACACATACACACACATACACACACTTAAACAAGAGATTATACAAGCATGCCATGAATAAGGGGATAAGAGGTTTGGTATTACCTAGGCTGAAAGAAAAGGCATCACTGTAGATTTCAGCAATTAAAATGATCAATAAAGTCGAACTTTTTTTTTGTTTATTTTCCTGAGATCTACAAAGATCCCAGAGACAGAATCCTGGGCGATTAACTCCATTACAAATCAAATTTGCCATAGCAAGCATGAGGTAGTCATCAGGTTTTACTTCATGAAGAAATGCATTTATGCAAGCACGTTGGCACACTCCTGTTATCCCAATGGCTCAAGAGGCTGAGGCAGGAGGATCATGAGTTCAAAGCCAGCCTCAGCAACTGTGAGGCACAAAGCAACTCAGTGAGACACTGTCTCTAAATAAAATACAAAATAGGACTGGGAATGTGGCTCAGTGGTTGAGTGTGCCTGAGTTTAATCCCTGGTACCAAAAAAAAAAGAGAAAGAAAAATGAAAAAACAGAAAAAAGAAATGCATTTGTATGGGGTGAAGAAATGAGTATATTATTAGAAGTTTTATGTAGCTTATGTTTATAATTCAAGTACAATAATAGAACCATTGCATTGGGTGTACATAGTTTGTCTAAAATTTATTTGAAGGGTTAACAATCTGTTATTAAATTTACAAATACGGTTTATACATACAACCATTGTCTAAATACATGAAAATATTTACTCAATATGTGTGTACATGTATATGTGTATTTACCTTGTGAGATCTTTGAAATGATCAAGATAATCAGATAAATTAAATTGTTGATTATAAATGGATATGTAAGTGAATTTGTTGAATTAAGCATATATAGAGAGATAAATATTCAATTTCTCAAATATAGAAGTTGAACATAAATTGAAACCGAGTCAAATAATTAAATTTGTTTTTTTTAGGTAGTTATTAAGTTAAAATAAGTTTAAAGCCTCGAGAACTAATTTTAAAGCTATTAAATATAACAATTGAAAATTAATTAAAATGAAAGTAACTATACCATTTTTTACTGTGTAAAAATGCCCATCAGACATTTAAAAAAGAAAAGACTGAGTGAACTTAAGTTATGTGTCTTACCAGGTGCTATATTGTATATTTTTTCATTATAAACATATAAATTTCACTTATTTTATATACATGTGAGGAGCACCAATGATGTTCAGCAATTAAAAGAAAACAAAATTCAGATTTCTAATTGTGAGATTTCCTCAGTCAAAAACTCTTCATTTATATTGTGTCACCGAGACATACTTGGATAAACATGAAAGGAAGAGTACTAAACTTCCTTTTGGATCAAGCTAAACTTTAAATGAACCAAGACAGAAAAAATTTATTTAAAAAACTCCAAAACTATTTCATGGTCTGTTAATGCATAATATGAAGTAAAACTAATAACTTGTAACTATTTTAGAAAAAAATTAAATAGAAAATGTTATTATCTCTTTTTGTGTACTTAGGCAAACATATATTTTGACTGGTATGCCTGGTGATTTTAATATTTAATTAAAGCACTACACTATTTCCTCCATTCATTTTCTCTTTCCTTCTCTCACTTTATCCTAGATTTCCTGCTTACTTTTTCATCCTTCCTTTCACCATTTATTTGTCCATTTTTTTCTTTCTTCAATTCTCCTGCCTTCTCCCTCATTTTTACTTTTCCTCCTGAGTTTTTCTCATTACTTTTCCCAAATACATATTTATGTTGCTATGCAAGGCATTGTATTTGGTTTAATAGATTTTTAAATGATTTTTTGGTAAAGTGAGGTATAATTAATAAATAAATATTTCATACACTTAAGCTGTGTGACTTGATATTTTGATCTATACATAAACTGTAAAGTGATCAACAATTAACATGTAAAGCTATGTTTAACCTAGTTAAATAACATATTTTCTTATTTTTATTTAGTGACTCAATTTCCAGATATTCATGGTTTGAGAACTAAAGTTTTACTGAAGATGTTATGCATAAAGAGATGGTAATTATCTAGTAATTAGATGCAAACTAGAATGATGAGATCTTTTTAAACTTGAATGATGTATTTGATGGAATATTTTATTTTTTTATATAATTTAGAAAGTTAATAAATTGCTAAATATTGGATGAGTAAAATTGTCTCTTTCAATTATGCACACACACACACACACACACACACAATTTTTTCCTGACAGTAGACAAATGCAAAATCTGTGATGTACCATTTTGAAATACTATAAATCAGTGATAAAGAAAAATAAGAAAAGATGAATCCACTTCCTCCTTGTTAAGTGGTTTAGGGATTTCTCCATATCAACCAATTTACTTCCAATGGCAAATATAATGAAACTCAGAATGCGGCAATGATGTCTGGCCAGAACCCTGGAAAGTAAGGTTATACCATTTTAGACTAAGCTTCCTAGATTGGAATGACTATGTTTACTCTCATGTCTCCTAACTGAGAGAGAGAGTTTAGAGAACATTTTATTTCAGAATGGAAAATAAATAAGAGTTATCACTATATCATTTTCTATAATTTGGATATTCTCTTTGTACTGCCTAGATTAGAGCAAATCGGTATAATAAGGAGAATATTATGACAACGGGCCAGATTCCAGAGACTAACCCAGTCATTTATTCTCTCATTTTCCTCTCATACTCTTTGCTCCATTTATGTTTATGAGGGAACATATGTGAACTAATCCATAAAAATTTTTAAAAATATAATGAAACCAGGGCTTATGAAAATATAGTCTCTCGATGCTGAGCCTATACTTCCCATGCTTGAAGTATTGGAGAACTCCACCAATTGCATTTCTTCTTTGCCAGGCAATTCTTTGTTGACCTTTACATAAGAGGCAGTGGAGTAACAGTGAAGCCAGGGGAAGGAGAAGGAAAATGCTTTTCCTTTTCTTTCTTGATCCTATTTCTTTCTTCACTTTAGACTCCCAGTTCCATCAGTGGCACTACAGCAACACCTCATTCTAACAGTCTGTCCAGAAGGTAGAGTTGATTCCAGCTTGCAGTTTTCCCAGTAGTCATGGGAAAAGACCCAACTCCTAAATGCATACTTCCTCAGAAGTCAGATTTTCAGGCCCACATGCCCTTTGCTCTAATCATAGAAATGTTAATAAAGAAGGGGCAGCATCTCCTTCTCCCTAGACCACATTCCAGGACTCTAGAATTCTCTCCTAAAAATGTCTCAGTTGCAATAGTTTCTATCTTTATTTAAAAAACTCTAAGGAGATAGTTATTTTCTATAGTTGTTATCACAATAATAACTTAGTGATTGCAGCTTATCTTTTTGGATCTTTGTTAACTAACTGAATAATTCTTTATAATAAATTTCTTCTGTTATTGTATTGATGTGATTATGTCTTTTGGCTAGATGTAGGCCAGTGAAAAACTAAGTAAAAATTGTAATGCTTATATTTTCTATCTCTACTCCTGTTACCAAAATGTAAGTTTTGGGGAAACAGTTTTCTAGATGCAGTGTTCAATGCTACACTGACTTGAACACTAACAAACAGCAAATGAATAATATATATATGTGTATCAAAAATTAATAAGCACATATATGGTGAAATTAGAGGATAAGGGAAAATAATTCTATTAAATATTCCATTCCAAAATATGCAAAATTAATATTTAGCCACTTTTATGTAAAAAATTTAATAGAAAGTTGATTTATATAGAAAACATGCAGAAAAATGGAATAAATCTTAAAAGTTTTAATAAAATATTAAATCCACTTTAGGTAAAAATAGGTTAACGAAAAGATGAAGGAATAACTAAAGAAGAGATAAGTGTTTACATGAAGAATATTAGTTTCTAAAAAAGAGGTTGAAAATTGGCATTCAGATTGTTGGAAGAACTTATTCTACTGACATTTTTATATGCATAGTGTTACAAAATCAAAAAATGTCTTTATAATAAGCATATGAATTTTAGTTAACCACAGTTCCTCCTACTCCCAATTGCCTTGAAACCAATTATTTCATTCCTTTTATTACCAGCCCTGCATCTAGTCGTATTTGAGTTTATGACCCCGTTTAAAGATCTCTGTTTAAATTTAATGAAAATGGTTTCATGGACACTTGAAGTAGTTGAGCCTTTATCATTTGATTGATATCTCAGAAACAGTTGAAGATGTATTGTCCTTTAAAATTTAAAGCTGCAATAGCTGTCCCTACAATATTAGCATTAGAAAAAATATAGCTGGTGTGCTTCATGAGCCAGAAAAGTGATTCTTTTCCTTATATTTTCTCAGGAGAGATGTATCTTTATGCTGCACTACAATGTCAAAGTAAATTTTCTTGTACTTACATTTTATTTAGAATTTTATTTCAAATTGCTTCACATGATGTCAATGTGCCCAACATAACTTACACCCATCTACTCTTGACCAGTGTTCAGTGGTTGTTGATTGATTAAGTGCATGTCTGTGTCTATACTAGGAACAAGTGATACAAAGTAGTTTATAATTATGCCTTTGTTCTCAAGGAAATTACTGAAATTTTAGATTGAAATCTTATGTTTACAAAATAGTCTAAGAAAGCTTCTCAAATACATCATGTAGTCCCAGTCTTCCTTGACAAGGTCACTGTAAAGCCAGGAGACCAAAAGGTGGTAAATAAAACTGCTGGGTAAGGCTCAATAGAGCGGGAGGGGAGAACTGCACACGTGTTCTGCGATACAGAAAATTTAAAGGGGAGGGCTTGGGGCAAGAAAAGAAGGTATCTGGAGTCCTGTGTTCCCCTGGGGTTGGTCAGGGGAATTTACTGAGGTCAGAGTCCTTCCAGGATGAGTCAGGAGAAGTCCGCTGATTGGTAGGAGGCACTATTACTGCTTAAGTGTTAGCATCTGGTTGGTTGTTCCTTTGCGCTTGCAGGCTGCTTGATGCTTTGTTCCCCATGGCCTGCAGTGGTCGATTGTATGTTCTGAGTTCGCCTCGTAAGAAGAGACCCAAGATCTCGAGCTGACCTAACAGTCACATTATGAATCTCCTCTTTAACATAGGGTAGATAGAAAAACAATTAAAAATATCTCTTTTTTTTTAATTCAGAAAACTATAGCAAGGTCTATTTGGAAATATGCCTCTTTGCGTTATCTATTATTTATCACATATTTCTATCAACCTATCAATCATTTATGAATCTATCTTTGAGAGACAGAAAAGACAGGGATGTATGAGATTGCAGTGTTGAGACTATTTGTAGGGAGAATGTAATTTATCTTCACTAGATGGATCAAACT
>CM053399.1:146952126-146971018 GCA_028644305.1 Xerus rutilus
CCCCAGTATGGATCAGCATTCACTTATCAGAGAAAACATTTGGCATTTGCTTTTTTGGGATTGCCTTACTTCACTTAGCATGATATTCTCCAACTCCATCCATCTACCTGCAAATGCCATAATTTTATTCTCTTTTATTGCTCAGTAATATTCCATTGTGTATATATACCACAGTTGCTTTGTCCATTCATCTATCGAAGGGCATCTAGGTTGGTTCCACAGTTTAGCTATTGTGAATTGAACTGCTATAAACATTGAAGTGGCTGTATCTCTGTAGTATGCTGTTTTTAAGATCTTTGAGTATAGACCAAGGAGTGGGATAGCTGGGTCAAAAGGAGGTTCCATTCCAAGTTTTCTAAGGAATCTCCATACTGCTTTCCAGATTGGTTGTACCAATTTGCAGTCCCATCAGCAATATATGAGCATGCCTTTTCCCCCACATCCTCACCAACACTTATTGTTTGTATTCTTGACAATTGCCATTCTGACTGGAATGAGATGAAATCTTAGGGTAGTTTTGATTTGCATTTCTCTAATTGCTAGAGATGTTGAACATTTTTTCATATGTCTGTTGATCAATTATATATCTTCTTCTGAAAAGTATCTGTTCAGCTCCTTAGCCCATTTATTGATTGAATTGTTTGTTTTTTTGATGTTCAATTTTTTGAGTTCTTTATATATCCTGGAGATTAGTGCTCTATCAGATGTGTGTGTGGCAAAAATTTGTTCCCAGAATGTAGGCTCTCTGTTTGCTTCATTGATTGTTTCTTTTGCTGAGAAGAAGCTTTTTAGTTTGAATCTATCCCAGTTATTGATTCTTGATTTCACTTCTTGTGCTATAGGAGTCTTGTTAATGAAGTAAGTTCATACGTCAACATGATGAAGATTTGAGCCTACTTTTTCTTCTATTAGTTGTAGGGTCTCTGGTCTAATTCCTCAGTCCTTGATCCACTTTGAGTTGAATTTTGTGAGAGATAGGGGTTTAGTTTTATTTTGCTGCATATGTATTTCTAGTTTTCCTAGCACCATTTGTTGAAGAGGTTATCTTTTCTCCAAAGTATGTGTTTGGCACTTTTGTCTAGTATAAGATAACTGTATTTAAGTGGTTTTGTCTCTCTGTATTCTATTCTGTACCATTAGTCTACATGTCTATTTTGGTGCAGTACCATGCTGTTTTTGTTACCATAACATTATAGTGTAATTTAAGGTTTGGTATTGTGATGCCTCCTGCTTCACTCTTCTTGCTAAGGATTGCTTTGGCTATTCTGGGTCTCTTATACTTCCAAATGAATTTCATGATTGCCTTTTCTATTTCTTTAAGGATGACATTAGGATTTTACTTGGAATCTCATTGAATCTATATATCTCTTTGGGAAGTATGACCATTTTGACAATATTGAATCTGCCTATCAAAGAGCATGGGAGATTTTTTCATCTTCTAAGGTCATGTTCAATTTCTCAGAAAGAAAGCCTGCACTACACAGCATTCTCAGCAAAATATTCCATGAGGAAGAAATGATAGCCAACAATGAAAATATACAAAGAGAGGAACTACACTAAGGAAAGGCCAATCAATGAAGGAACCAAGCCAAGGTAAAAACCAAAAATAAACCAAAATATCCAGGATTACAAATCATGTTTCAATAATAATCCTAAATGTGACTAGCCTAAATTCATGAATTAAAAGACATAGACTGACAGACTGGATAAAAAAAAAAAGACCCAACAATATGCTGCATTCAAGAGACTGATCTCACAGGAAAAGACATTCACAGACTGAAAGTGAAAGGACAGGAAAAAACATCACTCACATGGACCACGTAAACAAGCAGGAATTTCCATCCTCATATCAGATAAAGTGGACTTCAAACTAAAGTTAGTGAAAAGGAATAAAGAAAGATATTTCATACTTCTTAAAGGAAATATACATCAACAAGACATAACAATCATAAGTATCTATGCCCCAAACAATGGGGCATCTACATATATCAAACAAACCCTTCTCAACTACAAAAATCAAATAGATCATTACACAATAATACTTGGTGACTTTAAGCCAGTTCTCTCACCACTTGATAGATCTTCCAAACAAAAAACAAACAAATAAACCATAGAACTCAATAAAACAATCAATAATTTAGGCTTAACAGACATATATAGAGTATTCCATCCATCAATGAGCAAATACCCTTTTTTCTCAGCAGCACATGGATCCTTCTCCAAAACAGATCATATGTTATGTCACAAAGCAAGTCTTAGCAAATACAAAAAATGGAGATACTACCCTGCATCCTATCTGTCCATAATGGAAGAAAAGTAGAAATCAATGACAGTTTAAAAAATAGAAACAACTCCAACACCTGGAAACCAAATAATATGCTTTTGAATGATGCATGGATAAAAAAAGATATCAGGGAAAAGATAAAAAATTTCTTAGAGGTAAATAAAAACTCCAATACAACATATCAGAATCTCTGGTACACCATGAAGGAAATGCTAAGGAAAGTTCATTGCATTAAGCTCATTCATTAAAAGAAGAAAAAGTCAACAAATAAATGACTTGGCACTACATCTCAAAGCCCTAGAAAAAGAACAAACCAACACCAAAAGAAGTAGAAGGCAGGAAATAAATAAAATCAGGGCTGAAATCAATAAAAAATAAATAAAATCAGGGCTTGAAACAAAAGAAACAATTTTAAAAAATGTCAAAACAAAAAGCTTGTTCTTTGAAAAAATAAATACAACTGACAAACCTTTAGCCACCCTAATGAGAAGGAGGAGAGAGAAAAATTCAAATTACCAAAATTTGTGATGGAAAAGAAAATATCATGACAGACACTACTGAAATACAGAGGATAATTAGACACTATTTTGAAAATTTATACTCCAGTAAAATAGAAAATCCTGAAGACATCAACAAATTGCTAGATGCATATGACCTACCCAAACTGAACCAGGAGGTCATACACAACTTAAACAGATCAATTTCAAGCAAAGAAATAGAAGATGCCATCAAGAGCCTGCCAACCAAGAAAAGCCCAGGACCAGATGGATGCTCAGCCAATTTCTATAAGACCTACAAAGAAGAATTAATACTAATACTCCTCAAACTATTTCACAAAATAGAAAAGGAGGGAACCCTTTCAAACTCATTCTAAGGGGCAAGTATCACCCTGATACGAAAACCAGACAGAAACACATCAAAGAAAGTTTCAGACCAATATCCCTAATGAACATAGATGCAAAAATTCTCAATAAAATTTTGACAAATCGCATACAAAATCATATTAAAAAGATAGTGCACCATGATCAAGTGGGGTTCATTCCAGTGATGCAAGGTTGGTTCAACATACAGAAATCAAAGTAATCCATCCCATCAGTAGACTTAAATATGAGTTATATGATTTTATCAATTGATGCAGAGAAAACATTTGAAAAAATACAGCACCCTTTAATGTTCAAAACACTAGAAAAACTAGGGATAGTAGGAACAATCTCAACTTTGTAAAAGCTATCTATGCTAAAGCCAAGGCCAACATCATCCTAAATGGAGAAAAATTGGAAGCATTCCCTCTAAAAATGGGAACAAGACAGGGATGCTCTCTTTCACTGCTGCTATTCAACATAGTCCTTAAAACACTAGCCAGAGCAATTAGACAGATGAAAGAAATTAAAGGGATACGGATAGGAAAAGAACTCAAACTATCATTATTTGCAGATGACATGATTCTATACTTAGAGTATCCAAAAAATTCCACCCCAAAACTTCTAGAATTAATAAATGAATTCAGCAAAGTAGCAAAGTATAAATTCAACACCCATAAATCAATTGCATTTCTATACATCAGTGATGAATCCTCTAAAAAAGACATTAGGAAAACTACCCCATTCACAATAGCCTCAAAAAAATAAAATAAAATACTTGGGAATCAATTTAACAAAAGAGGTGAAAGACTTCTACAATGAAAACTACAGGACACTAAAGAAACAGATTTTTTTTTTTTTTTTTTTTTTGGTACTGGAGATTGAACTCAGGGGCACACAATCACTGAGCCACATCCCCACCCCAATTTTTGTGTTTTATGTAGAGACAGGTTCTCACTGATTTGCTTAGCGCCTTGCCATTGCTGAGGCTGGCTTTGAACTCGCGATTCTCCTGTCTCAGCTTCTCTAAGTTCTGGGATTACAGGCTTGAACCACCGCGCCTGACAAGAAATAGATCTTGATCCTACAACCCCAAGGAAATTAATTCTGCCAAGAACAAGAAAAAGTTTGAAGAAGACTGTCTCCCCAGAGTTCCAGATGAGAACTCCACCTGACCAGTACTTTGGTTTCTAAATTTGATGTCCAGAGAAGACACCACCAACCATAATGGACTTCTGACTTAAATAAATGTAAACAAACTAAGTGCTGACATAAGCTACTATATTTTTGGTAACTTGTAGAAGCAATAGCAACCTAATACTTTGATATACTGCAGTTATACTCTTTTGTAATTTTTTTATGTATTCATCCATCTCATTTTTCTCTGTTGACTTCAATGTGAAGGACAATGAGTTTCTCCAGTTAAGAATGCATATTAACTAGAATTTTTCTAAACATTGGTTGTCTATTTGCCCTGTATTTTCAGATATTGAAATTCCTACTAGATGTAACACCTTTTAATTTTTCCTTCATAGATCCCTTTTTTTATATTTTACTAGATTCTGGACCAGTTTTATAGAATTCTCTTACCATATGAGTTTAATCAAATGTTTTTCCTTTGTGAATTGTCCATAATTAATTACATATTTATTGTCTGCATTTGTATTTATTTTTTCTTTACTTATTCTGTTTTCATATCTCTACTATATTTATGACTTTTGTTTGTTTTATTGATGACATGAATTTTCTTTATCACTGATAATTTTTAAAATTCTAACCTTAAATTCCTCTTCAAGATGACCCATTTATTTCCATTTCTTCAGGAATAAATCATTCTGTTAGATGGATTAATGTTGTATCTGTTTTGATAGTGTTTCTTTTGGAAATTTAACTACATGGGGGTCAATTCCTCTTGATTGACCTTTCAAATTGTTGTAAATTTTTTCTCCTAGATACTTTCTCTCCTTCATATACAGGAAACCTTTACTTGCTGGTACCTGACACTTCATTTCAGAACCAGGATGCATGTTAGGAGTTTGACACACAAATTCACAGGGGAGGAGAAAGATGTGTTTCCTGAGTCACTGTGGCTTGGTCCTGGTCTTGCTGGCTGTGATAGCGGCTATCAGGACCACAGGCTTACCAATGTCACAGTTGTTCCCAATAGTTCTTTGGTCTGTGAGTAACTCGAATACTCCACCAAGGGAAGTATGCTTTTTATGCTACCCTAAAGCCTCTGAATAATTTATTAGTTACCTTGTTTCTGTCCTTAGATTATAAAGGACACAGACATATATGTCCCATATTCCCTGATGATTTTTGTCCTGTTTTTAGGCAATGAAGATATTTGCTTTGTGGGGGGAGGAGGATACACCTACTTTTAATATATTTTAAAATTATTTTCTATTTATTCTCATGTTTGAAGTGGGTTCATATGAATATATATTATAATCATTTTGACTAGTAATCTCTGGCATTATGTCTTTATCACTCAAGTAATCTCTTACATAAGAGAATTGGAAAAGAAAAATATGGACAAAATTTCATCATTTGTCAATTAATTAAAGGACACTGGTTTCCTATTTGGACACTTGAATGCATCCAGTGTATTACAAATTTCTTGCTCCTTTGACCTCTGCTTTTACATATATGGCAAAGAAAGACCACTGTTATGCCTGTCATCTGGGAGAAAAATATCATGAAAGATTTTTAGTTTCTTTAGAAAAACCTGATATTTTTCAAACAAAATTATGTTGGTGATAACTATGATAATGGATTGATAATAGCTAGAAGAATGTCACTTATTACATATGCCAAGCATTGGGTATTTTATTCCCCCATAATTACCCTAAATTGAATAGAGTTTTTTCTGCCTACCTTATGGAAGAGCAGTTGAGAAGAGTTTAGGCACTTTGCACATGGTCACAAAGCTACAATTTAAATTGCATGCACACTGCCCCTGCCCTGTCCTATATGCTCCATAAGTGTAAGAACACTTTTCTTCTTATGCAGCAGGTATTTTATGGACAATCAAACTCAACTCCATCTTGAACACAAGAAGTACCAACTGCTTGGAAATGATGTTACAAATTCCAAGTAGGCTTTTCTCTGTTTTCTTGAGTTATACATTATGGGTGGTCATAGTATCATATCTTGAAATATTTTTGTGGGTTAGTACTCAGCTGATATCTTAATATATTCCATTGAAATGGTTATGTTATTCCTTGAGGCAAGAAACCAAATAATATTTTATAGATGTGTGAGTAATTCTAGGTAATAACAACTAGTTGTAAGCCAAGTCTTAAACTAAACACAAACACTGTGTCATGTACTCCTCAAGTACATATCACTTAGAGAAAGACTACTAAGTTAACAAGTACATATATAAGGAAGCAGAGGATAATTTATGTGTCACACAATTGCCTTTGGTTAGGTCATATGACCAGTAAGGGTAATTGCTCAATAGCTGTACAATTCCTTAGCCCATGATTTTGGCACTCAAGTGTAAGACCTCTAGGCCATTCTGAGCTAAAGACATATATGCAGAATTTAATTTTGAATATTCTATCTGGGTGAAGGTATTTGGAGTATTTTTTCTAATATTATTAATGATTTATTCTGTACAAATTTAGAAAAGAAAACTTTTGATGTTCCCTTCTCTATTTTTGCATGTGAAGATTAGACACCAGAAATCATTGATTCTAGACCCTCACTATATTTATATAATCCATTTGTTATATTCTTGTGAATTTCTTAGTTTGAAATTGTCATATCTTTCCTAAAAGTATCACGACTCATGTAGGCAACTTCTGATTAATCGTATAAATTAACAATTAACATAGCTGATATTATCTAGTCGGTAGGTGAACAGATAAGCAAAGAATTATATATATATATATATATATACTATATTTTTATAGTATTGAGGATTAAACATAGAGGCCCTATACAACTGAGCCACATCCCCAGCCCTTTTTTATTTTTTGAGTCAGGGTCTTGCTGAGTTGCTTAGGGCCTTGCTTAGTTGCTAGGGCTGACCTCAAACTGAGATCCTTCTGTCTCAGCTTCCTGAATCACTAGGATCACAAGTATGTGCCATCACACCTGACTTGGTTTATATTCTAAGATAAACAGTGTTCTCAAGTGTCAAAGGCTATGAGATATTTATGTTACTTTGATATCATTTTACTTATCTAATATTTGAGTTACTTAATATTACTTTGGGGATGCATGTTAAATACGTTTGCAAAGCAAAGAATGGCGATGCATGCCTATAATTCCAGCCACTCAGGAGGTTGAGGTTGGAAGATAGCAAATTCGAGGTTAGCTTCAGAAATTTAGCAAGGTTCTAAGTAACTTGGTGAGACCCTGTCTCAAAATAAAAATATTTGGAAAAAAAAAGGATGAGGATATGGCTCAGTGGTGAAGTTCTTCAGGGTTCAACCCCTAGTACAAAAGAAAAATAATATTTATGAAAAATTCTTCAGTTTAATAATGTAATTTTGTGAATTAAATTTCATCCTTTTCTGAAATTTATGAAAATAAAAAGATCTTAAATCTCCTTCTAGTCCTAGCAAAACAAAGCTATAATATGTCTTCTTCATTTATACTGTTTTGACACAATGTTTCCTCCTCTTACTGAAAGGGTTACTGTAGACATATCAATAGTTTTCTGCCTTATATAGATTTCAATTTTCCCATATGTAAAAAAAAAAATGGTAGTTTTAACAGACTACACTCAGATTCCACTGGACATGCTCCATGCATATAAAGATTAGAAGTTTCTAAACCAGATAGTCTGCCATTTAATCAGATGCTCTACTGAAGTAACTGATTAGTGTTGTACAATTCAGCAGTCTTTGGAAGCCTCTGTCTTTATTCAGTATCCTATCATGGCCTATACATAATATGATAATCGGAAACAGAATGGCATCAGATGTATTAGTTTGCTAGAGTTACCATAACAAATCATCTCAGGGTAGTTGAAACAATAAACTTTTGTTTTCTCACAAGCTAGATGTTTGAGATCCAGAAAATTTAATTTTCTCTAAGACCTGTCTCCTTGACTTGTAGATGCTCATCCTCTCTCTGTATCTCCACGGGCTCTTCCTTCTGTATGTATCTGTGGCATAATACCAGTAGACAAACAAAAGCAATTAACTCTCTCCTCCACTCTGCTTGCTCATCCATTCTCTTTACCTTCTATCCTGTACTGTGTCTTCTGTAAGTCCAAATACACTGCATATGAACTTCCCTACCTCCCTTGACCTTTTCGTAATGTTTTACACTTAATATGCCCTAAGAGCAATCACACTTTTCTAAGGGATTTTTATTTTCTTGTAGCCTGCAAGAATCAGCAATACCTTCTCTCCCTTTTCCTCTATAGGAGTTTCAATTTTGTACTTAGTATATTTCTACACTACCATTTCTAGATCATTAAGTTCTGGAAAAATCATTTGGCTTTTCTGGCTGTTCTTATAATGGCCCTTCAGTCCTTCACTGCTATCTGTCAATGGCTTACCTTTTCCTTTTCTAGTCTTTCACCTTGAACAACTTCAATATTCATCTGAGTGAAACTTCTACCATGATGTATGAACTTGCTCTTGTCTATTTCTTATTAAAATAATAGCAGCAGTATTTAGCCAATAGGCAACTACCTTCAGCCATCATCCCTTTTTCCTTTACCCCTGGATTTCATGTTTGCCTAATTCTTGCTTTAGGCTAGTTTGGGGGCTACTCCTTTGTTGGTCTATAATCCAGTGCAAAACTGATTATATATTTCCATGAATTGGATCATTGTTTTGCATAGATAGTAGCATGTCTGCAACACTAACACTATCCAGGAAGGGATGTAGCTCAGGGGTACAGAACTTGCCTAGCAGGCCCAAGTTCCTGGATTCCAACCCACCCCAGTACAAAAACAAATAAAAAACACTTGCTGCACTATCCAATAGTAACATTGTGATTGCTCTCATATATTTCTTCAATACTGCTGATTCGTTGGCAAGTGTGATCTGCTTGTCTTAAATGTAATTTAAATAGAAGCTGAAGTTTTTGATTCTCTAACATGTTCTGGTGTATACTCAATGGCTATTACTTTTCTTGGATTATTTTAAATGCCAATTTTCCTTTAGTCAAGAGGCACAGTTGGAAGTCTTCACCAAGAATTCTGTACATAAACCAATCTGGCACATTATCATTAAAAAACCTTGCTGAGACAGATATTTAAAATCTTCTATCTGATAATAGACTAAATATTCATATATTCTTCTATAATTCAGTATTGCATTTGATATACAGCCTAGTATTTTTATCTGATCAACAGACTTGGGCAGAGAGTTTTATGCACTCTTCTAAGCCTCAGAGCTCTTGTTAAATTAAATGATACATTATATAATTTCTTATAAGATATTATCTAATCAGCAGTCTCACAAGTTCATAAATACTGTATGGAGTGTGAGGGGAGAGAACATGCTTGGACCTCAAGCTGTCAGCACACTACACATCAATGCATGCAATTATCAGTAGACAGCAAATCAATATAGTTAGATCCAACACATAAGAAAAGATTCACAGCATATGAATACTATAATGCAACCTGATATCAAATGCTAACAAATGCCTCTAAAAAGCGGTAAAATTGTGCCACTGTTTTAAGATTAAAATTTCCTGAATACATTTAGTATTTCTTAAAATCTAATTTATTCTAATATTCAGCATTACATTTACTGCTTAAGAGAAAATTATGACATAGGCATTGCTATCTCAGTTTTATAGATGAAGAAACTAAACCTTGAGAATGGAAATAATAACCTTACAAAATCTAGATTTCAAATATGAATATCAAATGTTGCATATTCTCATAATTCTTCTTTAGATTAAAAAATGCCAAATAAGTCTATGCAAATTCCTGGGCTCTGTGAGAATATGAAAGAAATGCTTTTTTAATTTAAATTGTGGTTCTTTTTAAAATTTTCCCTATGGTGAGAATATTGAGACTAGTATTTTATTGTGTTAAATTGAAATAACTTAATCTTTTCTATGTTACATTTAAAGTATACTTGGTGTGATTTATTTTAAAAATCATTCAGCTTCCTTTTTCCCTATGAAGTTAGAACTAGTAGAATTGAAACTTTTTATATCAAAACTGTGCTGTGTGCTGGATATAAGATAGCACAGACCCATTTTCTTTAATAGGAGAATCAATCTTGGTTTTCTTTCCTTTTAAAGAGCTACCTGTGATAGTCTTTGGATAGTGCTGGACTACACAAGGTCAGTTTTCATACCAGACTTTTCAAACCAGTGTCTTAAACTGCTGAGAAGCAATTTTGGTAAACATGGCATCTTAATGCTGCACTCCTTGTTGGCTCAATACAGGAAAGATTCACAGATTGAAACAATCGATAGAAAGCAGCGGGCTAGTCAGCAGCCCCCGCTCACCCTCCTTAGAAGTCCTGTAAAAGCTTACATCACTGAAGAAAATCATGGCAACAGCAAAATCAAAACTAAAATGGCAATCTTCTGCTCTTAGACTATCTGAAGCCACTTACTGTTCTGGTTGAATCTCTCCAGACTTCACATAATTCTGGATTATTGCTCTCAAGTTTTGGGGACTGTTTTCCTTCTTATCCATTGACCTGACATTGATATATGATAGAACATGTTCTACACTTAATTCCCTCTTCATATTACCTTCTAGACTGTAACTTTCCTAGGGCAAAAGGTAAAACATGACAGTGAGTTCAGTCGGGGGAATGAGACATGGCACATGGCACATTTTCAGAAGAAGAATAACTGTCTTTACACCTGTTATGAGCAAAAGATTCTGCAGTGAATATTAACTGAATATTATATAACTCTGGTAAACTTTCTGCAAAAGTTATTGCAATCAAAGTAAAATATGATATCTTTTTTATTCGCACTTTAAAATTTTTCATTTAAATTTTAATGGTTGTAATCTTTCCACAATCACATTATATTGGTCAACACATAAAGTATTATTATTGCCCCCTCCTGCCTGCTCCCTTGAAGAATATAAAATTCTGGAAAAGACAAGACAATACATAATTGCAAACAACATTGCAATCAAGTTACAATTAACTTGCATCAGGTACATGTTCTAGACACTTTAATTGTGCCATCTCTGGCAATCTTCACAACTCCATAAGAGTTAGGTATTAATATTACCGCAAATTTCAGATGAATAAAGAAAGTCTGGAGGTCTAGGTACACAATTATTGTATCCATTAACAAAAAGAAAAGATCTGTTAAATTTTCTGAAGTCATATTTGTTCATCTGAATAAGTATAAGTAGATAACAGCTAATAATTTTATTTAGTTTAAATGTTTTTCTGATGTGTAGGGAAGACCTTTATTTGTGTATTTTGAATCCAGTGAAATCATTGAATATATCAACATATAACCTGTCAACACTTACATGAATAACAATAATGTTTTCTTCCTGAAGAAAAGATACTTTCTTCATTTGAAAACATATCTAAACTTATGGTGTGTAGTTTTATTTTTCTGGCTAGAATATACCTTGTGTGAAATAGGAATTTATCTTTTCTGGTTTTTAATCTCCATATTATTTTTGTAGTATTTAAGAGAAAACATTATTATACAAGTAACACAAAATATATAATTTTGACAGAATGATCCAATCTCTTTCAGATAATTTCTAATTACAAAATGAGAGTCCTTTATTTATATTATCTATTAAAATAAGATATACACATCCCATGAAAATAGAACATATGGAACATGATAATAAAGCTTATTTCATTTTATAACACAGAAATAATTAAAAATTTTGACTACTTCCAGTCATTTTGGCTTACACATATATATTATGAGCCTGTTATCAAGCTACATAGCTACCGAATATATATTTTTATGCTAATTTATTGACTTCACATTAAATTTGTATTATTTTTCTATATTACATATTAATTTTAATATAATTTTAAAAGACTAGTATTTTATTATATGAGTTCAAGTATTTTATTTAACATTTTCTAAATTTAGGTATGTAGTCTTGTCTGATTTCATTCCTAAGTATAAATTATACTCGGAGGAGAGATGAGTGAACTTTTCTGTTCATACATTGTAGCATGTTATGTCATGTCATAAAAAAAGTTTTAATATTCTATAGAAATAAGAATAATCAGGCTTCCCAGGGGCCAAACAGAATAAAAATAATCAGTGTTTTACTTTGGTATTTATTCTGAAGAATAATAAACCTATTTTCCAAGAAAAGCCTATCATTTTACCATTATTATTTGTGTGTGTGTGTGTGTATGTGTGTGTGTATGTGCTTCTTGAAAATCATCTTCATCTTAATCATAAATGGAAACTAGTGAAGATTCTTCAGAAGCTTGAGGTCCTAGGAACATAAAGTAGTAACTCCACTACTTGCTCATTAAAACATGGATTTCTGAAGCATTTGGATGCTGTACTCTAGCAGTTCTCAACCCATCTAGTTTCAGAGTAGCATAATATTCTTAAAAATACAGAACCCCCCAAAATTTTATTTAAGGTAGTTATATGCAGGGAGCCATCTGTGAACTGTGCATAAACTAAAAGCGATGTTGAAGCCATTAGGCAGAAGCCTGGCATCAGGAATTCTCAGTAGCAATCCCACTGATTTGGGAGTGCCTGGTCCATGTGGCATCCTGCCTAACTCCATCTTCAGTTCAGCATAGCACTGGAGATGGGTGTGACCTGCTAAGAGTCAAACAGTCTGTCTACCCTCACATATAGCCTGTTTTTTGTGAAGCAAGCACCTAGACAAGACTGCTACAACACTGAAACCTTATACCCACCAAACCCCTTTGATTTGTACCCCTATAAATAAAGCAAGTGTGGGCTCCATATTTGTTCGACAAGTACTCCTCAGGTTGGCTTTAACCCATTCTTTCAATTATATTTCTGGTCACTTGTGTTTATTTTGTGGTATTATTTTCATAGATTTTATTTGACAGCCAGTCCATTCTTCTGATGGGAACCCTTTCCCTCACCCATGGAGGACGTGAGCGAGGATTATGTTTACCTTATTAGAAATTAAACCTAAGGAGGTTTTATTTATTAATTCATTAAACATGTAAATTCAAACAACATAGTTTTATACAATTACCTACATTTTCCAAAATTTTTTAGAACAGTGGCATTGTTTTATATTTTTTGCAACTCTCTTTAGTTTATGGGTGAATCCAACACAACTGGATTATCATATCTGTTTCAGTACCAATTTTCCTTTACTCTTTAAAAAATTCCATTGTACACTACTTTAAATATATTCCATAGATTTCAGTATGTATTGTTTCCATAATCATTACTTCCTAGATATCATGTATTGTTAGTTTGTATTTCTTTAAAAAATGAAGTAATTTCAACATTTTTTTAAATTTGTAGGTATAAAGTTCTAATCTTCAACTTTGTTAATAATGTCTTACTTTATAGCTTTTTGACCAGACATTATTGGTAATAATATTCCTGCTTTATCAGAATTCATAAATTTTGTTTAAAACATAAATCATATAAAATTTTGTGAAAGTTCAGTGGGTGCCTTAAAAATGTTGCAATGTATTTCCTATTACCAGAGGTCCAACATCTAATTTTTATTATGTTTCTTTTCAGACTTGTATGTACTTAAATACTTTTTGTCCATTTGATGTTTCTGGGGTTTAAAGTATATTCATAATACAATACTAGAGTCTCATCTTATTTGTGTATTTACATAAATATTCCTTTATATTTCATTTACAATGGCTTTTGTCAAGTTTCTCCAGTACTGTTTATTAAAGAAACTATCCTTCCCCACTGAGTGTTCTTGACACCCTTCTTGAAGTTCTTGAGATGGTAATATACATGGATTCATTTCTGTTCTGTTCATCTGTATGTCTTTTTTTCTTGTCAATGCCATACTTTGTTAGCTTTGAGTCACTGTTACCAAAATACTCAACAAAAACAACTTATAGGTGGAAATATTTATTTTGAACTCAACGTTTCAGAGGTTCAGTCCATGGTCAGTGGATTCCATTGCTCTGGGCCTGAGGAGAGCTAGAGCATCATGATAAAAGGAAGTGGCAGAGGAAATCTCTGCTCATGGAAGCCAAGAAGCAGATAGAAATCAAGAAGCCAGGGGAAAAATATAGTGCCTGAGAGCATGGCCCCCGTGACCTACTTCCTCTACCTTTGTCCTACCTGCCAACAGTTCCCACCCAGAAATCCATTCAAATAATTTATCTATCAGATGTATTTAGCCACAGATTAGGTTACATCTTTTATAATGTAATGATTTCACTCTGAACATTCATGCACTAGATATCATGTTTCCAGTAGTTGAGCTTTGGGGGTCACTTTGTATATAAGCCATGAAACTATGATATTAAGTTTTCTGTTGCAATAACAAATATCTGAGATAAATAAACTTATAAGCAGGAAAGGTTAATTTGGAGTTATTGTTTCAGAGGATTCAGTCCATAGTTGTGTCTTTTGGTACTGTTGCTTTGGACGTGTGGCAGCGTAGAGCATCATGGTGGGGACCATGTAGTGGAGGAGGTTGCTCACCTATGAAGGCCAGAAAATGAAAAAGAGAGACAAGAAGGAGCTAGGGGGTTACATAATCACCTCCAGGAGCATGACCCTGGTAAGCTAACTTCCTTCTACTAGGTCCCATCTGCCAATAGTAACTAAGCTTTTTGCATATAAACCTTCAAAGGACATTTAAGTTCCAAACTATAACACATTATTTGATTACTATTGCTTTATAGCTTTCAGCTTTGTTCTTCTTGCTCAAAACCACTTTGAATTTTTGGGGTCCTTTTTGATTCCAAATGAGATTTGGGATTGTTTTATATGTCTTTAAAAAATGACAAAATAGATATTTTGACAATATTAATTATTCCTGTCCATCAACATGGGATGATTTCCTATTTATCTATGTTGCTTTAATTTTTTTCACTAATGTTTATTGTTTACAATATCTAAATCTTTTACCTTATTAGTTAAGAATATTCATTAGAATTTTGTTGTTTACAATGCTATTGTAATGGGATTGATTTTTTTTTTAACTTCCTTTGGGAATTGCTCATTGTTAGTAGTTTTGAATACAACTGATTTTTGTGTATTAATTTTTTAATTGACACATTAAAATGCACATATTTATGAGGCATTATGTAATGTTGTTATATATGAACCATATGTAACATTCAAATCAGGATAAATCTATATATGCATCAAGCATTTTTTAAGGAAAAATGTTTGACAAACATTTATATGATAAAAGGTTAATATCCAAAATATGTAAGTAGCTCAAATAACTCAATAGCAAAAACATAAAAAAAATTAAATCTTATTTTAAATCAGAAAAACACTAAAAAGACATTTCTGAAAATAAGACATATGAATGGCTAACAGTTAAATGAAAAGTTTATCAACTCACTACTTAAGATGTGCAAATTAAAACCATGCTAAGACATTGCTTCATCCTTGCTAGTATCAATATTGTCAAAAATCAAACAAGGAAGTAAGGGAAAGCAAAAGACAACAGTTGTTGAAATAGAGAAGAGAGAACACGGATACACTATTGGTTAAAATGTAAATGGTGTAGACACTTTGGAAAATAGTATGGAACTTTCTTTAAAAATTAAAAATAATTTAAGTTCAGTGACACACACACACACACACACACACACATTTGTATTTTATTTAGAGACAGGGTCTCACTGAGTTGCTTAGTGCCTTGCTTTTGCTGAGCTTGGCTTTGAACTCTATTTCTAAAAATAGAAATACCATGTGATCCAACAATCTCGCCTCTAGATATATATCTGGAAGAATTAAATTTAAGATCTTATCAGACACCTGTACCTCTATGCTCATTGCCACATTATTCACAACACCCAAGACACCAAAAATACATTAAAAGGGAAAAGCATAAAGCATATTTTACTTTGTGGCATGTACACATAGTAAAATGTCATTGAGATTCAAAAGAAGTAAATTCTGTCACTTGGGAAAACATAGAAGACCTAGAAGGTATTAGAGTGAGTGGAGTAATTCAGATCCAGAAGTACATATGTTAAATGATACTACCTAATAATATTAGGAATCTAAAATAGACAAGCTTATAGAGGCAGACAGGGGAATGCTTGTTGCCAGAGGAACAACAAGGTATCAGGGGAAACTAAATGTATCAGTAAAAGGATACAAAACTCCAGCTGTACAAGATGAATAAATCCTGGAGACTGTTGAACAGTGCAATTCCTATAGTTAATATTATATCAATACTCTAGCCAATACCATACATAGATATTAATTAATGTAAATATTATAGGATAATAGCATGCCTGTTATATTCCTCCAAATTTGCGAAGAGTAGAAGCAAAAAAACTTCCATTCCCTTCCTTATTTGTAATAAAATTTCCCTATCCAAAAAAACTAAGATCTTTTGGAAACTATCTCAAAAATCACAAATATTACTTTGACATAAGGAAAATTCTCCATAAGAACTTCCTTAAAGAATAAGGTAGATTTACTGCAAAGCAATTTTTCTTTCATGGGTATATTGTGAAGTAATGGGCAACTTCTTTGCTAAGGAAGAAAAACCAATAATCCCACAAATTGAATTTATATGTGGTTTCCTTTTGTCAATCAATCTTCAAAATTATACAATCCTAGGTTTGCACATTTTCAAATAATACTGTTTGGTGGTTTATAACAACTTAAAAATAATGACTATTTTTTATTCTTGAATAAAATGAAACAAAATTTTTAAGTTCAGTGATGAATATATATACATATATATACATATATATATATTTGTGTATATATATATATATTTGTATTTTATTTAGAGACAGGGTCTCACTGAGTTGCTTAGTGCCTTGCTTTTGCTGAGCCTGGCTTTGAATTCTTGATCCTCCTGCTTCAGTCTCCCAAACTGCTGGGATTACAGGTATGCATCACTGTGCCCAGCACTATTGAATATTTTTGCCCAGGGCTTTGAGATTCTTCTTCAAAAATTATGGCATGAAATGAATTATACTATACATGTACTTAAATATGTATTCTTAAATGTACATGAATTAGGTAATGATAACATTAGAATAATGTGTCATTTTTAAAATTCTATTTTTTCTAAAATATTTAAAATGTAAATTCTAAAACACTGTAAAGATTTTTCACCTTTTCAGAAAATTAGCTACATGCATATAAAGATTTACAAAGACATGTACTAATAGAGGTCAGGCAGCCCTCTGACCATCTATCTACTGGTTTCAGTTTTTGTCTTAGAGAAGCACAAGTGTTCTGAAGAAAATGGTTCTTGATGCCACAACTCCATGAGAAAAACAAAAGGATATTAAAATGCAGGAATTCTATGACCTTCTCTATATTCCAGCAGCTGGAATACACAGATGTTTGCTTTTTCTTTCTTTTCTGTTTTTTTTTTCAATTTATTGAAAAGAACAATAAAAAGACTGTAGCTCAATTGAAAAGCTATGCTTTCGTTCATTTGTTTAACTGAATGTGAAGGAAAGGAATTAAAATCTTAAATTTACAACTAAAAATCAAAATACCAGATGGTTCTGTAATTGAATATTTCTTTTCTCCCAGAACAAACCATACTTTCTCAGACATGAAGATATGGGCTGAAAATACGTGTGTATGTAATTCAGTCCTTGCTCTTGAAAACAGGTAACTTGAAAGCAAATTAAGACAAAACAAAAAATTCCTTTATTATTGAGAACTCTGGATAAGTTAACAAATTATATTTAAAGATAAATTATATTTGTATGAGCCATTGCATATTGATTTACACTTGACCATTTTGAATATTTTACAGGATAAAACATAATTTTGAAACAAAAGGAAAAATATATATATTTAAGAAAATCTATGATATTTTAGGTTTCATTTGAGACAAAAATAGCAGTAACCTTATAGTCTGCATTAGTAATATTTTGAAAAAAAATCAAGAAAATAAGAATATAAATCCAATAGCAATAATATATCTGGTTGAACATAATTGTTATTTTAAGTATGTGCAAGGTCCAACAAGACAATAATTACAGCCAGGCACCGTGGCACATGACTGTAATCCCAGTGGCTCAGGAGGCCAAGGCAGGAGGATGGGGAATTCAGAGCCAGCTTCATTAATTTAGGGAGGCCATAAGTGGCTCAGTGAGATCTTGCCTCTAAATGAAATATAAAAAACTGTTGGGGATGTGGCTCAGTGAGTGCCCCTGGGTTCAATCTCTAGTACCAAAAATTAGAAAAGAAAAAAATAATTAAACAACAACAACAAAAAGAAAATAATTACAAAATTTATAAGTGTGTTGTATTTAGGTTTCCAGATTTGCATTTTTGTATTACTGTGTGTTCTACCTCCCCCTAAAAATACAAATTCTGATCCATGGAAATTGTGAATATGGCAAAAGGGACTTGGATGTGGGGTTAATTTAAGAATTTTGAAATGGAAAGATTATCCTGTACTATCTGGGTGGATGCTGACTATAATCACATGCCTTTTAAGAAAAAAGTAAAATGAATTTTGGCTACAGAGACAGAAGGCAGAAGACTGAAGTTTGATTCAGTGCTGCTGGTTTTGAAACAAGAGAGAGCAAAGGACCATAGTCAAGGAAATTGAGGATTGCAGGTGGCCTCCAGAAGTTGGAAATTACAAGAAAATGGATTTTCTTCCTCTATAGGGAGTATAACCTACTGCATTTTGATTCAGTCCAGTAAA
>CM053399.1:146971518-147027339 GCA_028644305.1 Xerus rutilus
GATTTGAGAAATTCAGAATGAACTAACTGCAGAACTATGACAATCTTTGTGCTGTTTTAAGTAATTGGTTTGTGTTAATTCATTGAAAACTAATGTAGCTGTCCAAATAAAGTGTACAGTATGTTCAGATGTCCTGGAGTTAGTAGAATAGCATATCATAAAAAGAAAGTAATTAAATATTTTCAGATTATAAAATCGAGATGCATAAAAGTATGTAAAACAAATCTGGCAAGGAATATAACTGGAAAAGAATATACAGGTTTACTCAGTAGGAGACTTAGAAGTTAACACTGTTAACACTGAAGTTAACACTGTTATCTGAGGAATGAGAATACGATTGACAATTTAAAGTAGTGCAGTTATATAGTTAATTATTTGTAATATAAATATTAGGCTTGGCTGCTAGGCTTCATGCAACTACATTGGAGGAGCAGAAAGCAAGGGAAAGATACCAACTCTAACACTTAGAATAATTCAGGTAAGAGCATGCTGCCATGGTCCAAGTAATAAGAATGAGGTTGAGAAAAATGGAAGTATAAGAGAGAATGTTTGAATAAATATAACTAAAAACTTGTAGTGGGGCTGGTGTTGTGGCTCAGTGGCAGAGCCCTTGCCTAGCATATGTGAGGCACTGGGTTCAATTCTCAGTACCACATATAAATAAATAAAGGTCCATTGACAACTAAAAAAATATTTAAAAAAAAATTTGTGGTGTTTGGGTGTGGGCAATGAGAAAGAATGGTTAACACACGATGACACCTATATACGTTCACATCCCATGTGGACTATGGGGAGGAGGCTCCCTGACAGGTAAAGGGCTGTCTAAAAGAAATAAAATGGTGAATAACTAGAGAACACAGAAAATAGCTTCAAAATGTGGGGGTATGATGGACCCACAACTAGATGGAAACATCTGGCTTCTGGCTTCTGACAAGTGGCCTCTGGTAAAAATGGACCCCATGTGTGCTTTTTTTTACATTGAGGAACTTCAAAGGCCTTCCATCTAACATTCTTTACCAAGGTAGGAAGAGAGTAGAGTCTTGTAGTCAGGTTGATTGGCATATTGGCAGGTCACAACCATCTCAGAGTGGCTGCCTGGCTACAGCAGGTCAGCCCCATCTCCAGTGCTGTGTGAGACTCTTGCGTGGTGGTCCACACACAGCCCCAAGGATGGCTCTCTACACCTATACCTCTGGCTTGTTTGAAAATTGGCCCTGATGATTAAACTCATGAGTTACCAATGACAAAGGCAGGCTTTCCTCACACCAATTATTACTTTATCTGCAGCAAGGTAATTCTGCCCAAGATATTGAAAATGAAATCAAATGCCCAAGATATTTCAAGTGATCAAAAGTTAGGATTGTACCACTTACATATAAATGCTGTGGACAGACTGTGGAAATGCAATCTGTGTGAAAGGACGATTAAAAGCACTGGATTAGTATCTGTTTCTGGTTTGGGAAACACCCCTGTTATACATCTGATCCCATTGTGATGTAGATAAGCCACAGGTGGTTAATAGAGATTCCATTTTAATGCATGGTAATATCACCCTTAATATATGGCAGTATTGCTATATTTAGTTGTTAATCTAATTTAATCTACCATATTTGAATATTCATTAAAACATATCAATAAGATAAAAGGCAAATAGATAAGAAGGAAATTTTAAAGGTTGTTAATAAATGGGTGACATGGTAAAATAACAGCATAAAATTTATTAAATCAAGCATAGATCCAATTAAAATTTTTACTGAGAGTTTCAACCTTATTTCTCAAGGTATTTCTATGTTCCAGAGTGTGAAAACATATTTGTAGGCTTTCATTTCCTTCTTGAAATCTGTGTTAATATCTACAGTACATGATGCCTTTAGGAAGAATTTTTTATCATTATGGGATATCATTACACAGAAAACACTCAGGTTCATGTCTCTCTATTTGGTAATTTAGCTTTGGCAGCAGATGATCTGATTCCGAGTCTGTCTACAGTGAATAATTGAATGTCAAAAATGTTTTAAATTAAATTCTGACAAAGACGAAATGCTTTGTGAGAGAATTTAAATGTTTGTTAAGTTCTTTGTCCTCTTTTCATGGCCTCTTATAATTGTTGCAATCTTTTATGTGCTTTTACAAAGAAGTGTCTGTATGCTATTTAAGAATCCAGTCTGGGGAGCGTTTAGCCACATTAAATCTATTCCTCTGTATTAAGTATATTTTAAGTATAAAATAAAAAGAGAAGCAGTAAAATAATTTTTGGCAACATGGCCTAATTAGTATCAATGTATATTTTATTTCCTGTGAGTAGCTATATATATAAGAAATAGGACTGATCGCTGATTTCAAACTATTAAATACAAAGCAAACTTTAGGAGAAGTAGCCCTTTGATATACTAAAAAATCTAATGAATAACACCATAAGAATAGCTAATAGATTTCTTGTATGTGGATTACAAATATACCTACTTCCTATTTTTAAATTCAGTATGGATCCTTAGGAAAATGAAATACAGGAGGATTCCACCTTCACAGGAATTAATCTTGGTTTAGAAATAAAATAAAAACATTGGATTACTTACTTGGGTTCAAATTCTAGCTCTAATACTGATTATTTGTTTGATATTTTGTAAGTTATTAAATAATTAGCTTATGTATTCTTATTCATAATTTGAGAATTTTATTTTCCTCATGTAATAATTCGATCAAGAAATATTATTGTATTGTAGTGTCTACTAGTCAGTCTAGCCATGGAAGCTGAAGTAACAGACAAAATAGAGGAATTTTCTGCTTTCATAGACCTTAACTTCTAGTGGAATATAATAAATGAGAGGATAAAATATGTAATAAGTTAGACTATTATAAATGCAACACAAATAAGAAAGGGAGAAAGGGTAGGAAGTGTGTGTTCATATTTTGTGTTTCATATGCAGAATTCTAAGATGATATATATACAGTTTTCCCCAATCATTTAAATAGTAACAGATAGATGCAGAGACTGACTGGCTTATCAATCATGAATGGAAATATAACAGTAAGGTTTCTTTCTTTTTTGTTTGTATTACTGAAACAAATTCTCACTGATGGAGGAGTAACTCTAGTTCTTCATTTCTTATGAAACTAGAACCAAGTGCTCTACTGAACCAAAAGGGAAGATATTAAAATAGATAAGATTGTGTTCTTCTTAATTGTAATGTGAAAAGATATGCGTATCACATCACAAGAAATGTTACTGATGGCAAGAGAAATGACCAAATCCCTGTGAGTAAAACTTTAGTTTTAATGTGTGTTATGAAGCTTTTTCTGTGCAACTTAGTAGGATTTTCAAGAAGAAACTTTGACTGTCTCTATCTTCTTTATTTGCTTTTGCTTCACTGCGGGTACCAGGAGGTATTCCAATCAGCACATCCTTGTTGGGTGCAGTAGATAGAATCTATGCACATGCCTGATGCCTTCTTAGAATGACAACTTGTGTCTTTCTCCTAGAATAAACCAAGCTGCAGTGCATACAGTGGATCCTTATAGTCAGTGACAATGTCATTGCTATAAAGATGAAAATTAAACTTTAAAATAGTCATTTTAATTTTCAAGGAATTTGAATGGTCTGTTCCTAAACTACATTTGCTTTTTTATTTACTATCAGTAAACAACCAGACACATATTTATCTTTTCTTCTTTTCTTATTTACTATCAGTAAACTACCAGACACACATTTATCATCACTAGAAACCTCACATTTGGAAATATATTTGTGTTCAGTATGCTTAGAAGTTGGAATATATAGAATCATCCTGCCTATCTGAAATTATATGTTGAAAAAAAATTTTAGGTTAGTTTAAACAATTTTCTACATACTAAATAATCTAAAGGGGATAACAGTAGACACTAAGATAAGAAATAAATTTGTTCAAAATAAAATTCTTCAAAAGGATGGGTAGTAGTAACTGCTTTTGTGATTGTTTTCTTTATGTTTTAGCTTCTCTATAATAAACACACATTGACTTTATATAAAGTAAGTTTCAACTTAATAGCAAATTATGTTTCATACTTATTTACTTGGAATAATATGTTATGGATTTTAAATGAGTTGAGTTCACTAATGTCTTGTGATGTCTCTCCATTAACTGTTATCATTGTTCATTAATACTTGCATTGAAATATATATTTTAGTTATTATATTGAGTATAGATTATCAGAGGCAGAACCTCAAGCCTAACACCCATTTCATTGCCTCTGCCTCCTAGTTAACTTCCAACTTCACCCCCAGCAGTAGCTGTCTGCTGGTCAACCTCAGCTAGTGTAAACTATGAATAGGGCTAAATTCTGGAAACAGAAACTTAGCTTAGCACTAATACCACTTCCACAGTCACTATTAATTGTATTCAGGCTCCAAAAGTAGATGCAAACATACAGCATCGAGAAGGGTGTTGGTAGCTGGGCCTTCCTGATCTGTCCACAGGTTCTATGGAATCATTTTTAGTATCTTTTTGAGTTAAAGATTCAATGAGGAGTAGACAATTTCAGTGATGTCCAAGCCTGACACCCTAGGAGTAGTAAGAGGAACTCACTTAGAACCAGCTGCCACAGCCAGCTACAAGTGTGCTTAGTAGGACTGAAACTCTAATCTTTTCCCAGCTTGCCCTGTGTTGGCCTCCTATTACTTCTGTACTCAAACACTTAGGAAAAAGTGTAAACTTAGAAAGTTAGTGTTTCTGTCTAAGTCAGAGCTGCCCAGAGTTTCAAGGACTAGCAGTCAGGGTCTATTAGGGACCCACACAGAACAGAATTATAAGCCCTCTTCTGGAAGAATATGTAAAAGGGAGTTGATAGCCTCCTATAAGTTAGATAAACTTAAGTATCTGTTGGATCCAAATGAGTTTCTAAATATGGCCCTTTCTGAGCTAGGTCTGTCCTGGCTTATGAATTAATATGTTGTTATGATTAAATAGTTCTTATTTTGTGTTAATTAGGAGTTTTAAAATTGGGAATGCATTACTTCAAAAAAAAGAGAATGCATTATTTTTAACGTTATCAAGTACATTTTCAAAGAATCATTGTATGAGTTTCATGCTGATCTATTATAGCAAACTGTATTAATGTATTTCCTAATACTGAAAACAGAATTTTTACTAATAATTTTTCACTGATGTAAATAAGATTGGGTTTAGTTTTTCCCATTATACTGTTTATGAACGCATTATTAATATTTTATAGTTTCAAAAAATTTAGAAACTTTTCATTAGTTTTTCAGAACACTTCAAAATTACTCAAGGGATTAGGAATATATTTCAGAGGTAGAGTACTTGCCTGACATGATTTCAATCCCTAGTGCAGTTAAAAAAGAAAGAAAGAAAGAAAAAAGATGAAAAAAATGTACTGGAATCTGAAATGTTTTCTAGAAGTTCTATAAATTATTCTTATGAAATTGTCTATATCTGGTGAAAGTTGAATTCTTCTTTTTTTTTTTTTTTTTTTTTTGGTCCTGGAGATTGAACTCAGGGGCTCTCGATCACTGAGCCACATCCCCAGCCCTATTTTGTGTTTTATGTAGAGACAGGGTCTCACTGAGTTGCTTAGCGCCTCGCCTTTGCTGAGGCTGGCTTTGAACTCGCGATTCTCCTGTCTCAGCCTAAGTGCTGGGATTACAGGCTTGTGCCACCGCGCCTGCCTAAAAGTTGAGTTCTTTAATAATCTTATTTTGTATATGTTTTTATTACTCAAGTTAATTTAATGTCAGTGCTTATATAATTCTAATTTCTTAGAAAATTATTCACTTAATGTAGATTCTCAAAAAGTTTGCAAAGAATTGAGCAAATAATTTACAAACTGCATTTATAAGTCAGAACCTTATTTCTTTCTACTTAATTCAGATGTACTTTCTTGTAAATGACATAATTTGGTTTTTAATTTTGCTATCTAGGCACTGAGTTTTCCAGTTAGTGAAAATCTCTTTCAAATTCCATTAGTAATTTTATGTGCATACCTGGTTTTCAGCACTGGTATCTTTTCTTCATTTTCTGTATTTTCAAAGGTATTTTAGTTGGAAAATAAAGATTGTTTTGTCAAGCACTGCTATTCATAGCATTTAGAACCAAGGTTTTGAAAAAGGAAATATGTTAACGATACATATCAACTACAATTTATTTCTAAAAACGACTGGGCTGCTCTGTTTATGATGGAGAATGACTTCATATTTCACAATTCAATACTAATGAACAACATAATGATTTTAACATACAAAATACTTGGGGCTTTATTAATAGAGGGACGACTAATTTGACAAAAGGGTTTACTAACCAAATTTAATTTTTGCCTGTTTTTAAATTAATAAATAGCTACATAGAATACTTGAAGCTTTTACCTATGTATTTAGATGTGAACCCCCTTAAATTACCAGTATGAAATGAGTGTTTGATAAATGTTTTGTTGAGAATGTAGGTCAGTGAAATTTTATTGGTTTTATATAGTATTCCTGAAAGCTGTGAAATTTTCTGTGTTTAAATGACCCAAATGGTTCTTTCTGTTATTGAAAATATCAAAAATTCTTTCTTTTTGTTATTAACAGTCACAAAGAGATATATAAACCATTATCTGATTAATAGAAATGAAATACAAACAATTGAACAAAATGGATTACTTACTCATGAAAGAATTAGCCTACTAAAATATGATGGACACAATTGTGTTAGCATTAGTCTTCTTGATTATACTTTTAATCATAAGTTCAAGTCATCTTAAGCATGCTATTTAGATACATATCAAACAAATATCCTTAAAGTATAAGTATTTTCATCTTGATTCTCAGTACTTGCTTTAATGCTTAGTTTGATGATATTTTAAGTCATTTTTAAATAATAGAATTTTGCAGACATTTAATAATGCACATTTCTTTCTTATTTACCTATAGATAAATCCTGATTTGCATTCTATGTAGAGCATTTTTTAATTATTCTTCTTAAAAGAAAGCATAATTCATTTGCTTATATCTCAAGTAAGCAAATTTTAGAAAAACAAGAAGTTTCAGGAACTAATGCTTTTGCAACTGCATATAAGATATGCTCAGAAATTAATAGATTGAATAAAATAGTATGGGTTGCCTGGTCTACCATATTATTTTCCCAAAGACATTAATTTTATATATATAATTATATGTAGTATATACATATATATAATTATTTGAGTACTATTTTGTTGAATCAGTATTTTAGAAAAATCTATTTCATAATAAGATGTAAACATAGGCAATACAAGTTTTAAAAGGCTTCTATAATTTTAATGTACAACTTTTTAATTTTTTGTCTTTTTTTCTTTAAAAACTGAGTAATGTTTAATGAAATGTTATTATTATTATTTTTATTTTTTACCAAAAATGTAATAGTTTAGATTTTGAAACAATTGGACTGAACAGAGTGGGAATGAATAGACAAATATTAGTCCAAACCTTATGTGTCCATTTTTTGCATTAAAACATATAAAAGGAAATATTACCTCATTCTAGGATGATATACTGCGTATGGTGCCATTACACTTATCAAAGTTGTCAGTGACTTTCTGTCTGAGAGATTAAAAATCAAGAAGTGTGTAGGAGAGGTCATTTCAAGCAGAGATGGCCCTGCAGGCATTTAGCACAAGTAGTTATAATCCCCTCTGCCCTGTCCCGATAGGAAGCAGATTAGCCAGCTTTCAACTTTCCTTTCCTCTTCCAAATCCATTTTCCAGCTTTGATGAGAACAGAATAGACACCTGAGTCATTTGTTCAGTCCTTAATACAGTGCTAAAATAACCACTTGAACTTTTACTGTATATGGCTAAGTGTTACAAAAAAAGTTTATTAATAGGATAAAAATGTATGATTTCAAATAAAATTCAATTTCTGTAAATCTCAGGTGTCTCATTTACTTGCTCTCTGAAGAGTGGGCTTCCTGCTTACACAAAAGAATTATTTAAGAAAACTGTAATTTACTAGCATGGTCAATTGCAGAAATCTGGAGATTTATAGAATTTTCAGATGTTCAGGACTAGGTTAATTTTTTGGACCAATTTTGTTTTTAAACTAAAATTCTTATTCACACTGTGGTGTCTATGATCTGCTAAGCACCATCGTACATGGAGATATTCTTGCCTTTTACTTTGACTAGTATGGATTTTCTTGCATGATGGCAGGTGGCACACATTTATTGCTCTCTCTCCTAGGAAGTAAGAATTCTCGATATTGTGCTGAAGGTACTAACTATAGCTTCTTTCCTGATATTCTACCAGGCAAGTTACATCAATTTCTGCTTGGGAAAGGAGATGGTGTGGATACTAGTGCCTGTCACCAACTCACACTTGGTCAGGTGCTGGCTTCTGATAATTAACCACTTGAGGTTTTATTTTTTGTAGTTTTGTTTTTTTCTGGTTTTTGTTTGTTTGTTTGTTTAATCATGAGGTCAGTGCTCACTAAAACATCTGTTAAGAAAAAGGCAAATGTCATTTCAGAGTGTTAGCTCTGGATTGTCTTTAAACTTGACATATTTTCAGACTGGTTTTTCAGTATGCTATTGAATTCTTGCTAATATTTAAAATAAGTATATAAAATTGTTTTATCTACAATTCTATAGCATGTATCAAACACTCTAAAACAAAACCCAAAACTCCATCTAGTGGCATAATATTTAGATGAAGATTATTAATGTTTAACTCAAGTTGTTTAACATAATTTAATAATGCTGATAATAAATTTGAAAGCCCCTTCAACTAAATATCACTATTTAAATCCAGATCCTGAATATTGTCATTTCTTGAAAATAGTGTATAGTATTTACACTATTTAATAGTATAATAGTATACACTATTATAAAGCACAAAAATAAGACCAATCATTAATGGAATATTGTCTACAATAAAATAAGTTTTTAGAAGAAATGGGATGAAGGGTAAGAAATAGGTATGCAGATGACAATCTATCACAATGTATATATTCTAGCTTAAGGAATATTTATCACCTTGGAATTCTATTATCCTTGCTATTCCTCAAGTCTGAAAGAAGCCAGTAAAAAAAATTAAAAATTAAAATTAAAATAGCCTATCACTGGCCCAGATTAAGATCAGCTTTAAACATAGGACTTTCATTCAAATATACTACCTCCCCCAACACACACATTACTCGTTAGCTAATTCTATAGGATGTGAGTAATTCATATCCATTCAAATACAGGATTTCAAAAAGTGGCAGTGATGGTAGTGTGTACTTTTGGATGCCCCTGGCATAAGATATATCATACTCATGTTAATACATTAAATTATTCATTAAATCTGAACATTGGTTACACTCTATTTTCATATGATTGAGAATGATTTTTTTAAAGGAGTAAAGTAAAATGCTTTAAAATAGTACTGAGTTATTTCCATTGTTTACATGATACTGACATGATGTATAATATCATTATACCATAGTACAATTATATGATAAATAAAAGGATATCCTTTAAATTGATTTTATAGAACACATTGTCTCTCTTTGTTGTCAATTTTCATTAAATAAGTAATTTTTATGGTACATTTATGACATGCCAAAAATGCCAAAAATAATACTTCCTGTCTCCTAATGACAAATTAATCTCTCTTGAGGAAGAAAGAATAGAATACATATAAATCAAAATTTGCATGTTAAAAGAAGATTCAAGGTAATGAATCATAGCAAAAGAAAAGGAGAAACAAACAAGAACATTGTTGATGGGAAAAACACAATTTAATATTGTGCTCTAATACCTGACACATCATATTGCAAACATGAAAACAAATATTAAAATGTCTTCATCCAAATGACAAAGCAAAACACAAGAGCCTTAAAGAAAGCAGCAACTTTAATCATTAAATTGAACTCATGATAGCTCTTGCAAATTCCTGTTATTTTAAAAAATATTCAACATAACAAGATCCAACTAGGAGGAAAATATGCTAAATTGTTGTTTTCTGAATGTTAGGAAAACTTGAGGATTTCTTTCATTATTGTCCAGAAAAATATTTTCATTTTACGTTATTATTATTGATATGAAGTACCTAAAGTATTATATATTCACTTCTTTCACTTATGAATTGTTCATTTGTCTTCTTGAACATTATTTTCATATTCAAGTCTTTGTGCTTTCTTTTTTTAATTTATTTTTATTTTTTAAAACAGCAGAATGCATTTCAAGTCATAGTACACATATGGAGCCCAATTTACCATTTATCTGGTTGTAAACAAGGTAGAGTCACACCATTCATGGATACATGTACCTAGGGTAGTGATGTTCATCTCATTCCACCATCTTCCTTATTCCTATACCCCTTTGCTTCACCTTTCTCCCCTTTGCCCTATCCAAAGTTCCTCCATTTTTCCCATGTTTCCCACACGCACCTCAGTTATGGATTGGAATCCACTAATCAAAGAAAACATTTGGCTTTTGGTTCTTTGGGATTGGCTTACTTCACTTAGCATGATGTTCTACGACTCCATCAATTTACCTGCAGATGCCATAATTTTATTCTCTTTTTATTACTGATTAATATTCCATTTTGTATATATACCACAGTTTCTTTATCCATTCATCTATTGATGGGCACCTATGTTACTCCTACAGTTTAGATATTATGAATTGTGCTGCTATAAACATTGAAGTGGCTGCACTACTGTAGTATGCTGTTGTTAAGTCTTTAGGGTATAGACTGAGGAGTGGGATAGTTGGGTCAAATGGTGGTTCCATTCCATGTATTTTAAGGAATCTTCATACTGCTTTCCAGATTGGTTGCACCAAATTTGCAGTGTCACCAGCAATGTTTGAGTGTGCCTATTTCTCTACATCCTCGCCAACACGTATTGTTGCTTGTATTTTTAATAACTGCCATTGTGACTGAAGTGAGATGAAATCTTAGAGTAGCGTTAGTTTGCATTTCTGTAATTGCCAGAGATGTTGAACATTTCTTCATATATTTGTTGATTGATTGTATATCTTCAGAGAAGTTTCTGTTCAGCTCCTTAGCCCATTTATTTATTGGTCTGTTTGGTTTTTTGGTGTTAAGATTTTTGAGTTCTTGATATATCCTGGAGATTAGTGCTCTATCTGATATGTGTGTGGCAAAAATTTGCTCTCAGTATGTAGGCTTTCTACTCACCTCATTGATTGTTTCTTTTGCTGAGAAGCTTTTTAGTTTCAATTAATCCCATTAATTGATTTTTGATTCTATTTATTGTGCTGTAGGAGTCTTCTTAAGGTAGTCGGGGCCTAATTTGATGTGTTGAAGGTTTGGGCCTACTTTTTCCTCTATTAGGCGTAGAGTCTCTGGTCTAATTCCTAGGTCCTTGTTACACTTTGAGTTGAATTTTGTGCTTGGTGTGAGAAAGGGGTTTAGTTTCATTTTGCTGCATATGGATTTACAGTTTTCCCAGCACCATTTGTTGAAGAGGCTATCTTTTCTCCAATGTATGTTTTTGGCACCATTGTTTAGTATGAGATAACTGTATTTATATGTGTTTGTCTCTGTATCTTCTATTCTGTACCATTGGTCTACATGTCTATTTTCGTGCTAATACCTCGCCGTTTTTGTTACTATAGCTTTGTAATATAGTTTAAGGTCTGGTATTGTGATGCCTCCTGCTTCACTCTTCTTACTAGGTATTACTTTAGCTATTCTGGGTCTTTTACTTTTCCAAATAAATTTTATGATTACTTTTTTTTTCCATAAGGAATGACTTTGGGATTTTATTTGGGATTGCATTGAATCTGTCTAGCACTTGTAGTAGTATGGCCATTTTGACAATGTTGATTCTGCTTATCCAAGAGCATGGGAGATCTTTCATCTTTTAAGGTCTTCTTCAATTTATTTCTTTAGTTTCCTGTAGTTTTCATTGTAGAGGACTTTCACCCCTCTTGTTAGATTGATTCCCAAGTATTTTATTTTTTTGAGGCTATTGTAAATGGGGTAGTTTTTCTAATTTCTCTTTCAGAGGATTCATCACTGATGTATAGAAATGCACTTCATTTATGGGTGTTGACTTTATATACTGCAATGTTGCTGAATTCATTTACTAATTTTAGAAGTTTTCAGGTGGAATTTTTTGGATCCTCTAATTATAGTATCATGTCATCAGCAAATAATGATAATTTGAGTTCTTCTTTTCCTATTCGTATCCCTTTAATTTCTTTTATCTGCCTTATTGCTCTGCCTAGAGTTTCAAAGACTGTTGAATAGAAGTGGTGAAAGAGGGCATCTCTGTCTTGTTCTCATTTTTAGAGGGAATGCTTTCAATTTTTCTCCATTTAGGATGATGTTGGCCTTTGGTTTAGCATAGATTCCTTTCACAATGTTGAGGTATGTTCCTACTTTCCCTAGATTTTTTAATGTTTTAAACATGAAAGGTACTATATTTTGTCAAATGCTTTCTCTGCATCAATTGATAAAAATTATGATTCTTATCTTCAATCTTTTGATGTGGTGGATTACATTTATTGATTTCCATATGTTGAACCCACCTTGCATCCCTAGAATCGATCTCACTTGATCATGGTGCACTATTTTTTAAATATGTTTTGTATGTGATTTGCCAAAATTTTATTGAGAATTTTTGCATCTATATTCATCAGTGATATTAGTCTAAAATTTCTAAGCTTTGGTGCATAATTTCTCCCACCAAATGTTCCTTGCCATGATAAATCATCTCACCATAGTCCCAGAAGCAATGGGCCAACTGGCCATGGGCTACAGGCTCAAAAACTGATCCAGAGTAAACTTTTCTTTTTTTAAGTTTACTATTTCTGGTACTCTATCACAATGATAGACAGCTGCTTGATGCTACACCATTGGTAAAATACAGCATTTTTTTAATGATACTGAAAAGCTTTAAAAGTTCTCTTGGAGTATCTGGAAATTGATTTTCTTTTATTTTTTATCAAATAAATGGAAATTAATGTGGGGAAATTTCAATTGAACAATGTATTTTTTTTTCTGTTTCTTTCTGTTTCTCTAACACTCTTATTCATATTTGATTTAGTATTATCACTCAGCTATACAAATTTTATTCTAATTTCTATACAAAGAAGATATTATAAAATATCTTAAATAGCTTGAGGGGAGGATCATGATACAGTTTATTTCAGTTTAACGGATTATAAACTTATTTATAATTATAAAATTTATTATAAATTATAAAATTATTATAAATTATAAATTTATTATAAATTATAAAATTTATTATAAAATTATTTTTTCTTAGATTTTCTCATTTGTTTGTCAATTTCAAATGACCCTGGCCCAAAGATGGAAAAATTGAGCATGGAAACTACTTGTCACAAATTTATTTCTCGAGAAATAGATGCTGAGACAGAAAGTACAGAGCAGGAGGTTTATTAGGGAGTTCTGTTATCTAGAGCTATGAATGAGGAAGGAGGAAGTTGGATCATTCAGAGCTAGGAGCAAATCTATAGTGCAATTGCAACGAATGACTCATCATCCCTGCAGGAAGTACTAAATATGGGCTAACCTCCCAGAGACATCCCAACTTGGGACAAGAAAGCAAGATATTTTAATCCTGTGTTTAACAATTACTGGATGAAGCCCAGCCTATATAGTGTTCATGACCTTTGTTGATGACCTCCATCAGGGAAGATGAGGGGATCTTCATCATGATCTGGAATTGAGGCAATTTTTGAGAAGGTTGGCAGCTGAATTCTATTGACCAGTAACATTCCCAGTAGTTGAATTTAATAGGCCATATTCCTGAAGAGGTATAAAGACATTACATCTATTGAACATCAGTACCACTAAAAGAAATATTACTTGTTGCTTTAATAAGTCAATACATTAATAGTTGTTGAGCTAGTTTTAAGTAAATAATAATAAAGTATAAAGTTATAATTATTCCATGCACAGATTATTTTTTAAACAATTCAGCTGTCAGTTTATTATTGCTCATTTGGAGATAATATTGCTTTTTCTCTTTTTTATTTTTTCTTAGATTTTCTCATTTGTTTATCAATTTCAAATGACCTTCCCAAGTGTAATTTTATATTTACTGCATTGGAGTTGAACAGCCCTCTTGAATCTTTCCTTTGTCCTGCCTCACTTCCCCTTACCCTATCTGCTTGTGCTTTAATTACGATAGTTAACAATTTCAGTTTTGCTTCAAATTTTTTTGTGCTGTTTTATCCTTTTTCCATCCTTTCTTTCTTTATGTTGTACTAACTTATGTTGTGGTTTACAGATTCTCTCTTTTGTTCATCCAATAGTCTGTGAAAAATTTATTATTAGTTTCTGTATTTCATGTTCTGATTTTTATCTATTTTTTATTCCCTATATGTCAGAAATTTTTTTCTTTTGTTAGTTGTAATTATTTTTTACTGTTTTTAATGATTCTAGAATCTTGATACTGACTTCAAATAATTTAGTATCATATTTATGTGTATCTAGGAGTTGTTGATCTTACATTGTCCACTGTGTATAAAAAAACTCAGAAGCCCTTAATGATATTATCTCCCTCCAAAAAAGGTTTAACTTTCATCTGAAAATTATAATAGGAATAGTAGAGTCTAGAATTTAGATTTTATAGAGACCACTAAATATTTTTCAGTAGTATATAGTTTTTCAGTGAACTCAACTGGAGACCTGGAATATTTACCAGGGCTACTTATATGGGGCATGATCTAAACTCTGTTTTTTAAAACCTAAATACTGTGAGACAAAGATTCTGCAATTTTTGATAACTCTCAGCTTCAGCTTTATGCTTGTTATCTTGGTCTCAAGTAAAGAATGTGAAAATGCCTTGTGATAAGTGACAGGATACCAGGATATCTTCTCTGCTCTCCTCCCTTCAGTACCTTAGCTTCTCAGCTTTAAACTGTCCTTGAACTCCTGAACTTCATTGTTTGTCCCTGAACTTCAGTGTTTGTGTTGGCCCTATGATACTACTAAGAAGCCCTAAGCACATATGTTTTTCTTGGTCTGTCTCCTCCCTGCTTCTTACAGATAAGCACATTTGCCAAGGAGATAAGTGTTAGTAAATGTTGTGTGTAACTCTGGGCACTTCCCAATAGAGTAAATAAATACAATGTTAACTTTGGAGGTTTTTATGAAACTAACATGAGGGTTCATGACCTATTTTGGGCTTTGAATTAGGACTAAGCAATGTAAAAAGGCCAAGAATTCTGAAATCTATGGGAGGAGTAGTCACAACCAGTTCCTATAGGGCAACCCTATAGGTCAAGGATGTACTAAGTTTGGCAATATCACAGTGATTACAACAGAGTACATAGGGGTCTTGTGTCCTTAATGCTGGGCAATCTGCAACTAGTACTCGGAGTTTTGAGCAGTTATGTGCCACTAACGTAATTCTGCCACATTTTACTTATGGTTCTGGCCATGAATAGTCTCTAAACCACTGTTAACAATTCCAGCAATTTGTTGATATAGCCAGTAAACGCTCAAAAAATTATTTTCTGCTTTTTTGAACAAAATGCTCCCTTTAACCAACCTACACTCTCACTAGCAATGTAGGAATTGCAATTTCCCAGCACACTATTATCAACTTTTGGATTGCTGCCCATTAGATAGGTGGGAAAACACATCTCATTTTTATTTTAATTTTAACTTGGTTAAAAATTTAAATATGAATAATATCAATTGTATTTTTAAAAAAAAGCCACTATGTGCTGATTGCATACTATGTGCTAGTAGCTTTCAAATTATTTTACATTAATCTCACACATTAATACTCATCAAAGCTTTTTTTTTTTGTATAGGTGCCAGCATCATCCCTATTCTATTCTTGTGCCCACAAATGCTTAGATATATAAAGTGCCTTGCCCAATGTACTATAGTAAATTAGTGTGTAGCTGTGCTTCCACCAAGTATCTTGGTTGCATAGCCTATATATTTAAATTCTGTGCTTCACTCTATCTCTATAATATAAAAATGTTTTCTTTGTTCATTTTATTGAGAATTAATTTTTATAATAAGAAAACAAAATAGAGATAAAAGTACTTTCATACATTAAATGTATTTTTACTTTTGGTCAGAATTTCATTAAGTTTTGGTTTGGAGTTTTAACAAAAAGAAAGTATAAGAAAATGTGATTTATGCAACTGCTGAATACTGAAGGAAACACATGTATTCTATTCCTCTTGAGAGAAATGTGCTGCTGTCTTCCTGGGAAAAGACTGATTGTTTTTGGCCATAGCAATAAGTAACTACCTGAGTCAATTTAAACCCATCATATTTGGTCAATGACAACTTTCTTCAGTAGTATACTTCTTCAAATCAGTCATGGACTGGCAGTGCCTTTCTGTTGTCCAGATTTCTAAAAGTCAGCCAATCAGAAACAATCTCCTCATTGCATTCTCCTTTCATTCTAAAGTTCAACCAATCCCTCAACACTCTCACTTTCAAAGTCTGCCAAGCCTTGAGAGCTCCTCTTTCCTAAAGTCTATATAAGATTAGTTCTCTGCTTTTCTTCTCCTGCTGAATTCTTAGGAAAGACTAATTGCTAAAAATAAATAAATAAAAAGTAAAATAGACCCAAAATAAAGAATTTCTAAAATATATCATCATTTTATTAATGTGTATTTATTAATTTATAAGAAAATAGTTATAGTTTGCATTTATTGTATAATATACAACCTATGAATAACATAAATGAGATTTCTAATGACCATAGAAAAACAAGACAAAAAGATCAATGGCTGAGCCTTGGGTCACTCCAAACTTGTATATTTATGAGAAATCAGAAACCTGGAAAAGAGATTGAGGAGAAAGCAGGTGAAAAGAAGAAAATCAGGAAAGTGGATCTCAGGAATAAAGTGAAGGATTTATTTTGGGAGATGGTGAGTTTATTTTTATTTTTATTTTTTATGGAGGAAGTAGTAAATATATCAAATAAAGTTTAAATGTCATTTCAATGAATGTAATAATTTGAAGTTCATTTATGATTTTAACAAAAGCAGTTTAGATGGTCTAATTAGAGAGAATGGGAGTAAATGTAGTTCTTTTAGGGAGTTCAGAGTACTGATTTGTCAAATACATTTGAGCAATGCTATTTTATATAATACTGAACATCTCTCTTGAATTATCTTTAACTGACCAAATAATGCAGATGGGGAAATTTCCTTAGACTGTATAAATATATTCTACACATATAAATAAGCATTTCTGACCACACTTAATTAATAACAAAGATATTTTATCTTCCAAATCCTCTGAAGAATTCATTTTTTATATATTTGGAAAATAGAGCCTTGCAGTCATTCCTGCTTCTGGGTTCAAGAGAATCATGTTAAAAGAAGGGTTGGTTCAGCAAAGCAACGTAAATACTTAGCATTTTCTAATTACTTTTAACTGAGTATAAACATATATTTTTGTAAGTTACTTTGCCATATTGTATTTATTTCATTTACTGATGTGGTCTAATACTTCTAAATAGATTATATTTCTGTTCTTAAGATGCTGAACATAAATAATACTTACAGGTGTTACTGAGTACAGTAACAAAAAGCAAAATAGAAACAAGCAAATTAAAAGCAATCTCTTGATTCTTTAACTGGGAAGAATAAATGGAAAGCCTGACAGAGAGACATTCCAATGCTTTTCCCACCATAACCCAGCAGTTCTTCACATATTCCCTTCAGGTGTAATACTATCAAGACTAAGGAATATTTTTCTTCTCTGAGCTAAATACAACAATGTATGACTTCTCATTAGATATAGTAGTTTTAAAACAATATTTCTATTATTCGATGCAGGAATTCATAATTGTTTCTAATAGCAACAGCAGCCACTTTCCAATGTTGGCACTGATCTCTGCTCAGTTCATGTCCCATTCTGTACATCATGGAGCATTTGCTATGCATTCTCCTGGGTGCACGGAAGTGTCAGACTACTTTCAAAACAGCTGTCCTCCCGGATAATAATGAAACTATGCCCAAGTGAACTTCTGCAGCAAGAGAGCAACGTGTGCTTTCACGTCACAGCTGTTCAAAATGCAACTAAAGGACATGAATAGGATTTGGCATGTAGATTAACCTGCCTTTTAGGTATATTTAAGGACCTAGGGGATATTATGCAAATAGAAGAGCACTCACATTGACCAAATATATTCAGAAAATTACCATAGAGTTTGTTATGCCATAATATCTCCAATAGTCAATTTAGAACAATTGCAGTATAGCCAGTCTCCATTAATAAAAGATCAGTTTTATTTATATATACATGTGTGTATGTATAAATTCAATCTTCACATATTTTCTTCTTAAGCAGATTGAAAATATCACTACTCCATGTAATAATCACAATAACCCTTTAAAGTAAGTATTATTCTCATATAAAGAGACTATTATATAATGCTCAATGCTTCATATTTCATGAGGCATTTCTGATTACCTAACCAAATTCCTTGCTTAAAAATTATACCACTAATTTTGTCCAGTTATTAGATGATATACATTTCATGGTAACCTCTCTAGACCTGAGGATTAAATGTCAATACTTGTAGCCTGTCCAATTCTTCTATTCTGGTTATGTATAATGGAAATGGCATAATTTGGAGTAATAAGATAGGAGGTAGAATTCTTCAAATATGTTCTTTGCTCTAGTAAAGAATAAGATGAAGATCAACAGCTTCTAGTCTTTTAATATATTTCTGTTATAGTGTGAAGATGACAGCTGTTATATCTAACTAGCAGCTGTAGGAAGCTTATCAAGAGACTCCCTTTCATCACATGGGGTACTAAATCACCTTGTATCAGCTTACTTCAGGAGTTAGTAATATGGGATGATAGAATCTTTATTATATCATCAGATTTTTTTACTTGCTAATGGAGACATCCGATGTAGCTAGTAAGTGTTGGAAGAGTAAAACCATGTATTGTGATTCAAATTTGTTGGTTCTTGCCATGTTAAAATCTGAAGTTGTTTTAAAATTTAACAGTTTTATCTACTGGAATAGTCATATAATATTTTCTGCTTTTTAGTTTATATAGTACAGTTACAGCATTGTGATACTTTAAAAGAACATACATATCAACAATTTCAGGCTCTTCATTTTGATTTTGAGAAAGTTGATGTCCAAATCTAGTTAGTTACAAATCCAGCTCTTGTGTCCCCTGTATAATTAAATTAAGTAAATCCTACATTTATACCTCACTGCCATGTTAAAAACTGTAGCTTATCCAAGAATAGATTTTTTTCTTTTAGCCACATCATTAAATGCTAAATAAGCTAAATATGTATTATAATATTTTGGTGATAGAGAAATTATATTATACATATAACATTTCTGATACAACCCGAGAACCAACAAAGGCAGTCATTAAAGCCCAAGTTCAGAGGCCCAAGAACCAGAAGTGCTGATGCTCAAGGACAGGAGAAGGTAGATATCCCAATTCTAGAATAGAAAGTAAATTGTCCCTCTACTTTTGTTTTCTATTTGGTTCCTCAGTTGATTGAATGTAGATCTGTTTTAGTACCTACTAATTCAAAGACTTCTTCTGAAAACACCCTCACAGACACATCCAGAATTAATATTTTGCCAGCTATCTGCATATCCCTTAGTCCAGTCAAATTGATATATCAAATTAATCATCACAGCACAACCTAATTTGTATTCTGTACTAATCCATCTGGATGCTGAGTGGACAATAGAAAGTAGAACATGACAGAGGCAGAAGGACCAGTTAAGATGCTGCTGCATAATCTAGGTGGGAGCTGATGTTGGACAGGGCAAAATTAGAATAGTAACAACGAAGAGAAGTTTTAGATTCTTGATTAGTTTTGGGGGACATTCAATAGTACTTGAGTATTATGGGTGAGAAAATAAAGAAATCAAGATATGCCCCCAAATTTAGGCCTGATCCTATGTGTGAATGAATGTTATTTACTGTGATAAGGAAAACTGAAGGTAGAACAGGTTTGCAGGTGGATAAAGAAGCAAGATTTGTAAGAAGGTCAGTCTGAGGCACCTATTCAACAACCAAGTGGAAATATCAAATATGAGGTAGGATATACATGAATCTGAAGTCCCAAGATGTAGGACAGAGAAAGGCACACTGCATAGAGTATATTCAAACTTTGGACCAAAAGAGATTATCAGGAGATAAAATGGTGTTGGAGAAGAAAACCTGTGAGGGTCATTCATGTAAACACAAGGGCAGTTTCTCTCTTGGAGTCTACAATCCCATACTCAAGTTATAGGGAGCATTTTAATTTTTCTATCTTGATAATAATTTGAACAAATAGCAAAATAATATTTTATATCATCTAGCTCTAGGGCTACCAAATAAAATATAGGGCTGTTAGGTAAACTTGTATTTCAGATAAACACTCAATACATTTTTAGTATAAACAGATCTTGCATATTTCATGGGACATACTTATACTAAAAAATCAAACTTTGTAATGCTACATGACATCAATGTTTTTGTGTGTGAATATATTTATTATATAAATAAGATATTTAATATAAAGAATTAGATCACACAACTATGAACACTAGCAAGCCCCAAGATCTGCAGGGTCAATCAGTGAACTAGGAACCCAGGAAAGACAATGATTTATTTCTAGTCCAAGTCCAAAGGCCTCAGAGCAAAGAGAGCTGATGGTATTATTCCACTCTAAACTCTTACAAGCTGGAGACCAAGTAAAAAAGGCATATGTCCCAGTTTAAGGCAGTGAGGCAGAATTCTCTTGCTCAAGGAAGAGTTATCCTTTCTGTTCAAGTCAAGCTTCAACTGACTGGATAAAGCCCACCCACAGTAGGGAAGCAATGTGCTATAAGCAATCTGCTGATTTAAATGTTAATCTCACCCAAAACCACCCTTAGAGGAACATGTAGTATAATATTTATCCAAATATATGGGTACCCCATATCCCAGTCAATTTGACACAGTGCTTAAAACTATCCCTTGTGTGGTTTATGATGGAATTGGGGATGAGAAGTTGGTAATTGAATCAAAACAGATGATGAGAAAAGGGAAGGAGATGTAATCTCATGGTGTGATATGGTTACATTAACTGAAGATGTGAGAAGCATTAACTGTAGGAAGCAGGATTTCTCAAAAATACAGATAGGAAGGTTGTGGGAGAACTGAGTCATCAATGGACACGGTATCATAGGCATGATGGAATCAGAAGAACCTGCTCATAATGGGTGGCAATGTAATGGACCCACAGCAACACCGCAAATAGCCAGGTTTTTCTTGTAGTATTGAATTTAACTCATAAATTTGTTTGGTTTTATTGTTCACAAGGAGATTGTTTCTAGTTTTACATCTGTGAATACTTAATTAGCATTAAACCAAAATATTCTGAAGTCAATACTAAAGATTCTATAAGATTTTTATCATTTTAAATGGCTCTGTTAAAAGGTTGAAGAAATAATAGCCAGTGACCATGTATTGTGTGATTCTTTTATTTAAAATATCTTAAATAGGAAAATCTATAAAGGCAGAAATTAGATTAGTACTTAAAATAAGTTTATTGACACATATTAGCTACTGATAAATATTAATTCCCCTACATTCATTTTCCATGAAAAGAATGTTCCATAAAATTATAATTCCAAGGAAAATACTTGAGAAATAGACATGTGGGTTAAAATATTTGGACTTAAATATAAGTGAGACCCACACTGTAGGTCTTCCCTTTAAATGAAAACACTTGCTCTGAGAAGTTCTGGAATAAAATGATCTTTACTTGTTGTCTTTTGCTGCCTATAAAACCAACTCAAAACTTAGCTTCAGAAATAAAGAAATAGGGGCTGGGGTTATGGCACAGTGGTAGCGTGCTCGCCTAGCATGCGTGAGGCACTGGGTTCGATGCTCAGCACCACATAAAACTAAAATAAAGATATTCTGTCCACTACAACTAAAAAAATGAATAAATATTTAAAAAAATAAAAGAAATAAATATGCATGTACTATCTACCACAGGTTCTCTGGGTCAAATATCTGAGAGCAGATTGTCTGGGTGGTTCTGGCTCAGTCTCTTATGAGCTTGCAGTAAGGATGTTGGCTAGGGCTTGACTGAAGATATATAATATCTGCTTTCAAGATGGTGTGCTCACTTGCCCTGTAAATCAGTCACATCATTAGCATAGGGATTTATTTTCTTGTCATTTGGCCCTCTCTGTGGAGCTGCTTAGATTATGACATGATAGTTAGAATTCCCTCAAGCAAGTAGTCTAAGAGAAAGAAGGAAGGAAGGAGTAACAATGCCTTTTATAACCTAGTCTAGGAAATCACAAGGGTCACTTTTTCCCAGGAAAATCCAGATTTTCCTGAAGTCATTTACCATAGGACTCTATTTTAAAGGAATATAATTCCAAAAATTCCCTTAGGGTACCCAAAACATAACCTAATTCTATGTGACTTAATTTAATTAAATATATGAGAAAGTTTGTCATGAGAAATTGAGTATTTCTAAAATATTCAAGCAGGTTGACAACTGTTGGCTTTTAAATATTCTCTAGAATTGTATTTATATGATTCACTTGCTTCTAATAATTTGTAATCGTTGACCATGATCTGAATTGGAAATCATGATTTTTGGATTGTGCAAACACATATAAAAAGAGATTTTGGAGGGAAATTTTCTAACTTCAACTTGGCATGTACAGCTATATTTAAAAATTTTAAGTGGTGTTATAAAACATTCACTAAAGTCAATACTCAAGAATGTGAAGCTGTTAGGAGGAGGAATGAAATTACAATTTTAATAGCAGAAGGGTTCTATTTCTTCATCAGCCTTTTACTAAAAGAGAAAATCTGTTAAAAAAATACCCACCACAATGTTATGCTAAGGAACACCCACAGGATTAGAATCCCAGAGTCCCTCACTGTTGACCATAACATAGGATTCTACAATCAATTCAATAAAACTTTCTTAAAATCTTTATATGTCTAGTCTAGTTCCTTAAAATAGGTGAGTACACAGGAATTTAATAGATGTCAGCATAAATAATGAATTTCAAGCAGCTTGAATATCTCAAATATAAGCATCAACAAAGTCATAGAGTCACTTGAGGTCAAGAACCATGTACAAGACACCAAATATCTGCAACCATCAGTAGAACAGAATGACAACAAAAACAAGAAGCAATGTTACACAAATGTTAGTCACACAAACAGGATACACTCATAGGGACTCAAGAATAAGTAGAATTCTATTTTGTAAAGAAACTGTAACATAGCCGGGCACGGTGGCGCAAGCCTGTAATCCCAGCACTTAGGGAGGCTGAGACAGGAGAATTGCGAGTTCAAAGCCAGCCTCAGCAACAGCGAGGCGCTAAGCAACTCAGTGAGACCCTGTCTCTACATAAAACACAAAACAGGGATGGGGATGTGGCTCAGTGGTCGAGTGCTGCTGAGTTCAATCTCCAGTACCAAAAAAAAAAAAAAAAAAAGAAACTGTAACATAAGAAAACCAAGTGTTAGAATTTAACTATCCTTAGATTGTAGTTGCTTTATCTGTTTTGTTTCTTACTGAAGGTTTAAGCTATTCTGTGCCCATGTAGCCCCATCACCAAGAATTGTACCTCTGGGAAATGATAATTTTCCACAAGAGCAATTTTTATATCTAAAAGACAAAGGAAATATGAGAAGAATAGTTGTTGCTGTTAAAGCATATCCCCAGGATTATAAACTGCATTATGCAGTCATGAACTTCCGTATTAATGTCATTTAACCTTTGGCAATATTAGTCTACAGAGGATCTTGTGAAGGATGGTACATTAACTTTTAGAAGTGATGGGCTGTGATATTCCTGCTGTGATATTGAATGGCATAAGCTGAACTTCAGCACGGTCTTCTAAGATGTAAGAGATTTTCTTTCTATAGGGCAAAACTTACATGTATGAGGGCAGAGCTGTGAATTTAGATAGCTCAATCTGTCCTTTGAATAGTTGGACATAATGGTAACATTTTCAAAAGGATTTTATAAAAGAGTCTACTTTCTTGGTCACTGTCCTCTATATGTTTAACTCTTTCTTTATTCAATTTATTCAGTAAAGTGTACAAGCTTCATCTTCTCTATAAAACAGAGCATATGGAGCAGAACATGTAGATTTTACTTATTCTGTGTCCTTATGAGTGCAAACTCCCAAATTCTAGACATTTCCAAGCTATTATGATTTGGACATGAGATGTCCTTCAAAAGCGCCTATGTTAATGCAGGAGATGAAATAATTAGACTATGAGAACTGAAGTCTAATAAATGGATTAATACATTTGATGAATTAATAATTTGAATGGATTACTGAATGGCAACTGTAGGCAGATGGGGCCTGGCTGGAGAAAGTGGGTCATCAGGTGTATCCCTGATTCATCTATCTGTCTCTCTCTCTGTGCATCCTGGATGCCATATCCCAAGCAGCTCCTCTTCTTCATACCCTTATGCCATAATATTCTGTCTCACTTTGGGTCCTGAGGAATGAAGTAGGCCGACCATTGACTAAACCTCTGAAACCATGAGCCAAAATAAACTTTTCCTCCTCTAATTCCTTTTTATATGGTAATTTGGCCACAGCAAAAAAAAAAAAAAATCTAATTAACACACAAAATATTTAGGACCAAATCAAAATAAAATAGTTGAAACATAATGAGATTATGACCTTATCAGCCTTCTGTACAAATTACAGAAAGAATTAACAAAAACAATTTTCTGGTGGGGCCAAGGGATGAAAACAGCATTCTTTCTAGGAATACTAATGGCCAAGCTCATCAATGAAAAAAGATACATGGTAATGAATATGAATCTGGAGACTGACCAAAGTTAAACCCTTGCTCTTCTACCTCCTGAATAACTTTTAACCCATTGCATAACCTTATGATATTTCAGTCATCTCATGCATATAGTGCAAATATCTCATAGTTCTAATGAAAAATTTCTTCATTTTTGTGTCCTCGTAGCATTTTTAACTACATATGTCCAAAAGTGAACCTAATTTTCTTGTGAAAATGTACACCTTCTTTATTATTTTTCTCAATCCTCCAAACATTCCAGATATTTAATAAAATTCCAAGCGCTGTATAATACATAACATTTCTTTGAATATACTTCTTTCTGTCTTGATGGTCTATTAGTTAGCACAGACTCTCAACATTTATTACCTGTTTCAGAATGGCTTTCCAGCTGGATATTTTGATAAAATCTACCCTGCCATATAACTTATTCTCCACAATATAAATCATATAATTTCTCTGAGAAATGTGTCCAATATAGAGCTTTGCATAGAAACTGTGGATGGCCACCAGTTGCTATTACAGGAAAGTTAAAACTTATTAACATTGTAAACACAGCAATCCCTGGATTGACCCTTCCCGCTTCTTCAGATTATATTCTGCCAAAGACATACCTCACTGCATTGACCATAATGATAACCTGTACTGCTTTCTATCTACTGAGTGCCTTGTCTCTGCCAGGTAGTGTACTATGCACTAAACTAACATTTCATACTCAAAAGGAGCTTGTAGGTTAGTAAACATACTTACTAATTTCATAGATGCAGAAACCAAAGTTCATGGACTTAGTGATTGACAGAGACTACACAGCAAGTAATTACAGGACCTGGCATTTGAACCTAGGCAATTTATCTCTAGAGCCCTTTGTTGTATAACATTACAAAATACCCTGCTTTGAAATTATTTGAATGCCCTTTTTTAATGTCCATTTAATTTTTCATGTGTTTTTCCCAATGTGTTTTTACAGTGGTTTGCCTCATGCAAAAACTTCAAGACTTGACTCAAGAGACCTCTCTTCCATTAAGCCTTTTCTCATTACCTTAGTGACTACTCTCACAAAGATATTCATGCAGATCTTTACTGCTTATTCTTCATCTGTCTGCAATTATCATGAGAGTAGGAGTGCTTAACTTTCATCTTTTGATGATATGGTCAGTGGTCTCTAAGTACTTGCAGAGTCAACTTTATATATATATATATATATATATATATATATGAGAAACTTCTATAGCAGCATGCGATTAATTTACCCAGTCACCAGTAATACCCAGATATATGTTAACCATCTTCTACATATTCCCTAAAATACTATCTGTTCCTGTTTCCATATAATGATATAACTCTTGTAAAGTATAGGTCAAATATTACCTCTCCATTACTTCAAAGTATGCAAAAGTTTACTGCTACAATAAAAAAAAAAAAGGTAAACACGTGGTTTTTCAAGGGTTAGGGCAGGCAGTCTGCCATTCTTTGACCTAAATATTTCAGCCTTTCACTATCCTCAAGATGTCTGGCTCTTTCTATTACTTGACTACACCAAGTTTAGTCTATCTCGGCCTTTGCTATTTCTATTGTTCTATTAGCACGTTCTTCAATCACATATTTCCATAACTTTATCTTCATCATTTTTGTTTTCAAGTTCAAAGTTACTTTCCTATAGGTTTCTTATTTGGGCTTCATGTGGCAATAGTTTTATACTCCCTTATAACCACCATTAATCTTTATTTATTATCCAGATTTGTTTTTATCTTAGCATTAGTTGTTATAATCTGTCATAATCTGAAATCATGTTAACTAAAAATGAAGTCATTCATGGTCTCTCCACTGTAATATAAGCTCAGTAAAGACATTGGATTTATTTTTACTCTTCTATCTTTTATGTGCTGAATGATGGTAAATATTCAATTAATGTTTTTGAATGAATGATGAAAAACTTACAAGCATATATGTAGGAAATAATGCAAAAGAAAATCTAGGTACAATTCTTTGAAAGAATAATGAAAAACATTTACAAAATAAATTTCAACCATCCATAAAGAGTTATTGGAATAGGATAAGTGAAAATAGCAGAGTTAGGGATATATTAAAGATTTTAAAGAGTATTATGGCTAGAATTTAGTCATCTATGATATATAGAAGAAAATAGTATCCACGCAAATGATTTCTTTGCCTTGAGTAAATAAATTAATAGTTTTACTATTAAATTTTATAAAATTTAAAGGAAATAGCATATTTGGGGATTAGAGACTAGAGAAAAGATTATTTTAGAACTATTGTGTTCAAAGTGTCTATGACACACCCTCCTAGAGACAGTCAGGACCTGATAGCTAGGAAGAGGTATTAAAGAGGAAAATATACCTGCAGCATTTAAGGTGGTTGAGACTATCCCCTCAAATCATTTGACATAGGAGGGAAGTCAACAATAATCCTGCAAGAAGTAATAAGAATGAAATAATGAATGAGAAAGATGGACACACACTCTAAAGGACAAGTATTAACATTATTTCAGAATGAGTGCGATCTAGAAATTACGACATACATCACTTGAGTGTCAGTGTATGCTACTGCTTGTCCCTATGCTCCACTCTACAATTTCAGGTCTCCTGAACACAGAAGACTTCAAACTCAGTCAGGGCATGGGAGGGCTACTTGTCTTCATTAGCATACGTACTCTGAAGCTCTGACTCCTTTCTCAATACAGTTTCACAAATCCTTGAAAATTATTTATGTGCTGATGAGAGACCTGTGTAGTCCCACATGTGGCCTTTATGCAATGTCTTCTATGGTCCCAGTGTTCTTGGTGTGTAGTGACTTGATATTTACTGCATCTATTTCTGGTGCTAATGAATTCAATGATATTTTGGATCTAGGCCACTATGTATGATGCTGGTTATTTGTACACAGGCTCATTTGAAGGAAATGAGGTTTATAAAATGTTACAAGTGAGTTTCCCCTCTGTTATTGTACAACTGTGTACTGACATGAAAGATACAATCAAGAAAAAGGATGCTGCTTGTTTTCTTTTTAAAGCAAAAAATGAATTTAAAAGATTGGTTAACAATCACCGATACCATAACTTATACAGTAGACTTTTACTCACAAAAGCTTAAAAACATATTCAAAGTAAAGGTGTTCTTTAGAGAAAACATATTCCATTGCTGTGTGACAAAATGTAATGTTTGTAAAGGTCTTTTATCAAAAAATAAAAATGAAATAAAATTAAAAAGAAGAAAAATATGATTCATTATCTTTCCTGGCAATTGTATTCGAACCATGGTTTTAAGACCTTTACAAATGAAAACACAAAAATACCATTAGTAAGAAGGACACAAAATAATTTAATTTCAAATCAATTATTTTAAATGAAAGCAGAAGTCTGTATTGTCTTAAGACAGTATTAGAATCAAGTGCAGGAGTAAGATTTCCACTTTTCACATTGGGTTTAATTATTTGACATGTTCACCAAATTAATTAATGTTTAGTGTGTCATGACAAAAAAAAGATAATGTTTAAGTAACCTAACTTCTGAATAACTGCTACTAGATCTTGAGAGCAGTTGGAAACTTAAAGGAACTGACCCAGCCTTTGCTATTTAAAGTGCTCCCCAGAAGTCAGAGCTCAGACTTAATGTTTCCTCTGTTGGTCGGGAAAGCCTTGAATGCTGCAAAGAATGGAAAACCAAGGTGGAAGGTACAGAAGTAACTTAGAGTTCACAAAATACCTCTTAATACTGTGGCTTCATAATGAATGTAGCATTGTGGATCTATTGGAACTGTACATAGAGATTAACTGAAGTAATGTTTTTGGGAATTGGAAAACCAACTTTAGGCCATCCAGTTTTTAGGTTGTGATGTCCTAGCAGTTTTTCTTTAAGAATTCAAAATTCTATTTAGCATAAAAATATAAATAGCTAGCACATATCATTTCGGGTTCTTTGGGCATCCCTTAAGGAATGACCTAGTTTTAGTGCTGGAAAAATGTCAGAGCAGGCTGGCTGAGAGAGTTACTTTATTTCCTGCTTTATCTCATGATGAACAAAATGGGTACATAGAGGGGTCTTTCCAAACTATATTCTCACCCATATTTGGTATAATACCCAAACAGTGAAAAATACAATTTATGGAAGTAAATTTTAAATATGTCAGAGAACCTCCAAATAAATGATACATTATTTCCAGAAAAGAAAATAAATAAGAATAATGATAACAAATTTTAAATTTACATATTTAGTTTTGTAACTTAATACTCATGAATTTTCAATGGAAATACATGAGCTTCCACATGCCATTTACTTAAAATACGAATATATACACACTGCATATGTACCCTTATAGGAACACCAAAAATAAATTTTTATAGCAGTGATAGAATTCAGAAATTAGCTTTCTGTTAGAAACACCAATGTGGAAACTAGTTTCCTAAGTTTAGATTCTTTTCCTCATGTAAATTTCAGACTCAAATCTGTTTGCCAGTAAAACCTGGAGAAAATCCTCCAGGCAAATAAGATGGATAACAGCAATAATACAAATAGCAACTGGGATAAAATTGTCCATTTGAGAATAAGCTATAATAAACATGTATTATTTAAATGTAGATCAACTTTTTCTAAATATCAAAGTCAAATGAAATATCATAAAAAACAGGAGCAGAATAGAACATATTTTTATGTGACCAAATAAGTTTAAAAAATGATTATTAAATTAATTTCTTTGAATATCACAGTGAGCACTGTTAAGAATATGGTTTTATTTCTTAAATTGTCTATTTTAAACTTATTAGACCAAGTATCTCTGTTCACTTAGCAATTGTTATTATTACCCTAAAGTTACATCTTGCAGAAATATTTGAGACCATAAGGCTAACAAATTTAAAACTCCTAGAATTTGTATTAAGACTAAATTTTTTTCTAGTTAAAAGTATATTTCTAGTTTTGTGCTGTATTTTATCAACTAATCTTGAATCTTAATTCCATTTATTGCCTCCTATATTGATATCTTCTTTTGTGTTCTTAATATTACCACCTATGTCCAAAGCTTTATGTCCAAAAACAGAATTTTAATAAGATCCAGAAAGTCCTTAAATTCGTTTGCTTGCCCTCTGATCTATATGTAACTGAATAGTTTTATAAATTGATCAATATAAAAAGTAGTTTTAAAGACCTCAAGAGATACTATTAGTGACAAGGTCAAAACAGACCATTTTCTTATTCAACCTTGTCTTCTTAATCCTGCCTACTCAGACATTTAGGAACCTATAGCATCTGTTGTCTTGAAGACACCATAGCTACTCAGTCTTTCTAGCCTTAATGTATGCCTGTCCTTGCCATGAATCAGTGTTCTCTCTATTTCATAACACCAGTTTCTAGCCCTGGAGCTCTTTTCAAATCTACTTTCAACTCATGATAATGACTTCCTGCTTTGAATTCACAATACTTTTTCCTCCCTAGGCCAATTGTATGGCATTTAGAACAAGATTCTGCCTTGATCTGTCACGTATAATTTTTCCTTATAGTATTCTTTAAGAATTAATGTACATATCTTTTACTTAATTGATTTCTGGGAGTTTTCCAATCCAGAATTGACTTGTTTGTATTTATTCAATAGACAAACATTATCAAGGTTATAAAATACACTTTAAAAATGCTCCAACATCTCCTGAAAGTTTAAACAGGAAAGCAATCATTTACTTCTGGTTTGAAGCTTCTCAGTCTTCTGGTGAAGATAACAAAAAGCATAGATAATTACACTGTATTATATTCCTTGTCATACAGCCAGGAAAGTATGAGGTAATTTATGACCTTGTACCAAAATTCACAAAAATTTATTAGAGTTATTTCTAGATACTGAAGAAGTCATTTTTAATTTTATGCCCTTTCAAGAGCTCTAAATTGGTTTTATTCTTTCACAAAATAAATGCTTATATGTACCCTATCTCATGTATTCATCATGTAGATATTTATTTTTAAATTTATTTTGTACTTTTAACTGATACATAAAAAAACATGAAATGCATATATTAATAGGTACCATGTGTTGTTCAATATTTGCATATACTGTGCGATGTTTAAATCAGGTAAAACATATTTATTTCTTGAAACACATCATTTCTTTTTTTAATTTTTTTTAGTTATAGACAAGACACAATACTTTTATTTATTTTTATGTGGTGCTGAGGATCAAACTCAGTGCCTCACACATGCCAGTCAAGCGCTCTACCACTGAGCCCCAGCCCCAGCCCCACATCATTTCTTTATGGTAAAAGTTTTCAAAATAATTTCTTCTAGCTTATTGAAATGTATATAGTTCATTATTTTTAAACTATAGTCATCCTACTGTGTAATAGCACACCAGGACTTCATGCTTCTATTTGACTTTAACTTAGTACTACCTGATCAAATTTCCCTCCACCCTGCTCCCTTCTCTCTCCCCTGCCTCTAGCAACCACCATTCTACTCTCAACTTCTATAAGATCAACTTATTTATATTCCATGTATGAGCCAGACCATGTAGCACCTGTTCTTCTGTGCTGCCTTTTTTCACTTAACATAATGATCTTCAATTCCATTTATGTTGTTGAATGTGACAGGATTTAAGATTTCATTTTGTTGTTGTTATTGTTTTGTTTTTGATACTGAGAAATGAATCCAAGGATGCTTTACTGATGACCTATATTCTTAGCCCTATTTATTTATTTATTTATTTAGTTAGTTAGTTAGTTAGTTTTTTTTGGTACCAGGGATTGAACTCAGGGGTACTGGACCACTGAGCCACATCCCCAGCCCTATTTTGTATTTTATTTAAAGACAGGGTCTCACTGAGTTTCTTAGTGCCTCGCCATTGCTGAGGCTAGCTTTGAACTTGCAATTCTCCTGTCTCAGCCTCCCAAAGTGCTGGGGTTACAGGCATGCGCCACCATGTCTGGGTATTTATTGCTTTATTTTGAGACAGGTTCTCACTAAATTGCTTAGGACCCTGCTAAGTTTCTGAGGCTGGCCTTGATCTTTTAATTCTCAGCCTTCCAAGTTGCTGGGATTATAGTGTATGCTACAGCACCCAGAATGATTTTGTTGTTTTTATGGCTCAGTAATATGCCATTGTGTATGTGTACCACATTTTTTTTATCAGTTAGTCAGCTGATGGACATTTTGGTTGATTCCATTTCTTGGCTATTGTGAGTAGTGCTACAATAAATGTGGGAGTGCAAAAATGTCTTTTCAACATAGCAACTTAATTTCCCATGAATGTATAGTAGTGGGATTGCTGGATCATATGGATATTCTAGTTTTAATTTTTTGAGAAACTTCCCTACTGTTTCCTATCAACAGTGTATGAGATTCCCTTTTCCCTATATCCTTAAAAATGTTTGTTATCTTTTGTCATTTTGATGATAGTCATTCTTCCTGGGATGGACTGATAAATCTCACTGTGTTTTTTTTTTAAGTTTTTTTTTAAATTTTTTTTTTAGTTGTAGATGGATGCAATGTCTTTATTTTATTGCTTTGTATGTGGTGCTGAGGATCGAACCCAGGGCCTCACGCATGGGAGGCAAGCGCTCTACCACTGAGCTACAATCCCAGCCCCTCTCACTGTGGTTTTGATTTGCATTTCCTTGATGATCAATAGGTAATGTTGAATCTTTACTTATATACCTCTTGAATAATTGGCTATTCATTTGTATGTTTTCTTTAGGGGAATACTCGATGTCCTTTGGTCATTGTTTAATATTTTCATAATTATTTATTTGTTGAATTATTTTAATTATTTATTTATTTTGCTATTCATTTTTTGGAGTTCTTTATAGGTTCTTGATATTAACCTCTTGTTATGTGTATAGTTTGAAAATATTTTCTTCAATTCTGTATGTTGTCTTCTCATGCTATTTCCTTTACCAAGTAGTTTTTCAGTTTGATACAATTCCATTTGTCTAATTTTGCTTTTGTTTCCTGAGCTTTGGGGTATTTTCCAAAACGTATTTGCCCATTCCAATGTCCTGTAGCACTGTTTTACTTCTTTTGAGAATATCTTCCTAAGTTACTGATCCTGGCCTAGAACTTGCAATCTTTCTGCTTCAGCCTCTGGAGGCATTACAATTATACTAGTACACCACAGCATCCAGTCATCTTTTTGTTTTTTAAAGTGATTTATTACATTTATTGATTTGAATAAATTGAAACAAAATCCCACTTGATCATTATCAATGAAATTTTTATTATGCTGTGGGATTTGATATGAAAATATTTTATTGAGAACTTTGCATCTATGTTTATTAGAGCTTTTCATCTATGATTTTTTGGTCCTTAAGTGGTTTTGGTATAAGGGTATGCTGTTCTTATAGAATGGAGTTTGGAAGATTTCTCCTCCACCTTTTTGAGGTTTTGGAATAGTTGGAGAAGAATGAATATTAGTTCTTTCTTAAATGTTTGGTGAAATTCATTAGTGAGGCCCTAAGCAACACTGTCTCAAAAATTTTTAAAAAAAAATTTTTTTAAAGGGCTGGGGATGTGACTCAGTGGTTAAACACCTCTGAGTTCAAGCCCTAGCATCAATAAATAAATAAATACATACATACATACATAAACACATAAATAAACAAATAAAATTTAAAAAACAAAAATATTCGGCAAATTTCAGCATGAAGCCTTGTGGTCCTAAATATTCCTTCGTCAGTAGACACTGATTATATCACTACTGAATATATCACTACTTGCTATTCATCTCTGTAGGTTTTGATATGTTATATGGTCCAGAAATTTTTCGATTTCTTCTAGGTCTTCCAATTTTTTGGCAGGTAGCTGTTAATAACAGTTTTAATGATTCTTTGTAATTCTGTGCTATTAGTTGTAATGTCTCCTTTTTCATCTCTAAATTTGTTTAGCTCTCTTTTTTTCTTATCCCAGCTAAAAGATTGTCAATTCTGTTTATTTTGTTAAGAAATCCAACTTCTTTCATTGATCTTATTCAATTTTTAGCCTCCAGTTCATTTATTTCTGTTCTGATTTTTGTTTTCTTTCTTTCTACTAATTCTCGATTGATTTTACTCTTTCTTTTCTAAAGCCTTAAGAGACACAATTAGTTTATCTAATGTCTTTCTAATTTTTTAAATGTAGCCATTTATTGCTATAGACTTCACTCTTTTTACTGCTTTTGCTCCATCTGATGAATTTTGTTATGCTTGTACTTCCATTTTCATGTGTTTCGAGAAATTCTTAGATTTCCCCTTTGGTTACTTTTATTTTTCAAGGGCATGTTTAATTTGTATGTGCTTTTATAATTTTGGCAATTTCTCTGTTGTTTTTTAAATTTATTTCATTGTTTTCAGAGAAGTCTCAAGGCATAATGTCAATTATTTTTTAATTTCTTGAGACTTGTTTGTGTCCTATGTTATGATCTATCATAGAGAATGTCTCTCACATGAAAATAAGAAGAGTGTAAACTTTGCCAAATGTTCTGTAAATATCTATTAGAACTATTTAGTCTATACTGTAATCCAAATCCAATGGATTGTTTGTTTTCTTTCTTTCTTCTTCTTTGTTTTTTTTATTTGACTGAATAATTTGACCATTGATGATATTGAGTTGTTGAAGTTCCAATAATTTGTTTGTTTGAGATAAGAATAGCCACTGCTGCTTGATTTTGGTTTCTCTTTGAATGGAATATCTATTTCCATCCTTTTACTTTCAATCTCTTTGTGTTTTTACTGGTGAAGTTCTATGTTGCCAGCATATTATTGGTCTTTCTTTTGTATCCACTCAGCTAGTCTATGTCTATCAATTAGGGCATTTAGTATATTTACATTCAAGGTTATTATGATATAAAGATTTACTCCTGTGATTTTGTTATATTTTTTCGTCTTTGTTTTGAATATTATTTTATCTATTCTTATTTTTTTTCTTTTTATCTCTGTGATTTGGTGGTTTATTGTACTGGTACAATATGATTATTTATTAATCCTCCTTGGAGCATCTACTTTACCAGTGTTTTTTATAATTTCATATGTTTTAATGCTGGTATATATTTTCTTGGCTTCTAAGTATTTTATGTAAATTTAGTCTAGTGGTAATAAATTCCCTGTTTGTGCTTATCTTGAAAAGTATTTATTCTTTATTTCTGAATCATTGTTATTCTGAGTATAGTACTCCTTGTTTGCAATTATTTTCTTTCAGATCTTGGAATGTTATCACATTTCCTCCTGCTCTGTATATAAGATTTCTTCTGAGATATCTGTTAGTCTAATGCGGGTTCTCAGAAATGTGACTTGGAGCTTTCCTTTTGAAGTTTTTATGATTCTCTTTGTCTTGCACTTTTGATAGTTTCACTAAAATGTATTATGATGAGGATCTTTTCTAATCTGTCCATTTGGGGTCTTACTGGCCTCCTGTACCTATCTGTTCATATCTTTCCCCCCAAAATTGGGTATATTATTTTATTTAATAGATTTTATATGTTTCCTTGTTTCTTCTTATTTGGGAACTTCAAATATGTGGATATATGTTAATAAAAACAGTGTCATGAAGATATTGGAGTCTACTTTTTTTTTCTTAACTTCTTCTAACTGGAATATTTCAAAAGTCCTATCTTCAGGTGCAGATACTTCTCTTCTATCTGATCTAATCTATTGTTACAAATTTTATACTCCTGTATTTTTTATTTCATACAATAATATGATTTTAATTTTCAAGTTTTTTGTTTAGTCCTTTTACAGTATCTCTCTTTAGTGAATTTCTCATTTATGTAATTCATTGCTTTTCTAACAATTCGACTTCCACTATATTCTTTTCAATCTTATTGAGTCTCTTTATAATTATCCTTTTAAATATTTTATAAAGAACTTTATAAATATTTTCTTGGGATGTTTTCCTAGGGAGTTATCTATTCTTTTGAAGGCTTCAGGTTACCCTGTTTTTAATATTTCTTGTGTTCCTATGTTGAGACTTTTTTACATCATTGTCTCATAGTAATTGGTTTTCTCCTGAAGCTGTGTCTTGGGATGTCAGTTTGGTATGCAATATTGGCTAGGTTCTTTTTAGGCAACATAGTGTAGTCTCCCTATAGCTTCTTGGGTTGTAATGAATGGATTTGGGTACAATGCATGCCATGGTAAGGTCAAAGAGATCCACTATCTCTGAGAGTCACCCAGTACTTGGGACATAAAGTGGTCCATGCCGGTGTGTTGTATACAGCAATTGGTGATGTGTATGCACTGTGTGGCTTCATTAACAATGGAAGTGGTAGCACTGGTTGAGCTATATCATTTTCTCAGGCATGTCTAAGGAACATATTGCTATTCACAAGGGCCTCTGGCCCTTTCAGGTCTCTACCTGAATTATACACCTTCAGTACAGTTAGTGTTGAGGACCTACACACAGTTGCCCATGAAAGGAAGTGAACTCAGAACGCTAGGCAAGTCGTCTCTTACTGCTAACTCTCAGGCCAAGGGAGGTAGCAGCAGAAACTCTGCTGCCTGCTCTTAACCCTGTTAGTGGCACATGCCCATAAGCAGCATTGGGAAAGGGACAGCAGCCTGGAACAAAATAAACATTTATTTGCCACACCACTGTGGGCACAAATCAACATGCAACTGTTCATACCCTAGGTCAGAGAGAACAAATGACTTGGTCTCAGTTCTTGAGAACAACTTCCTTCATTTCCCTCTGTGCTTAAATATTTGTCTCTTGTAATCCAGAGCACTGATGAGGCTTGGGTGCTGGAGTTAGTGTTTGTGAGGCTGCAGTACCTTGCGCTAATGTGATAGAATGTTAGTGGAGACCCACAGATCGAGATACACAAGGGCTTGTGAATCCTACGTAAGTATAAATTTGGACAATAGTTCCCTTATCAGGATGGTGCCCAACATCTGGAATACAGCACCATGGACTCTGGAGTTTGTAGGAATATGAGTTCCTTCTCCAAATCAAATCTACTATGCAGACTCCAGATTGTTTCCTGAACTGATTTGCAAGCCCATGATGACTGAAACTTTCCAATAACTAGGATTGCTGGTGTCTGCACTGATAGAGTTTACTAAGACTCTGCTGTTCACTCTTTCCTCACAAAGAGAAGACTCCTTTTAGTTGAGGATCTTGGAAGGCAGTTGTCAGTGTACCTTGGTCTACTTTTTACTATGGCTCTTCCAGGTCACAGAGTTTAAAAAAATTACAGACTCTCCCTTATTGAGTTCTAGCATTCTCTCATGGCCATACAACTCAAAATGAAGTTGTCTACCTGTCACATTGTTCTTTGTGTACTATGAGTTGAGCCCCAGGGAATTCTATTTTTAGATAAGTTAAAATTCCATATTTAGATAGATAAAGTAATATGCACCATAAAGAAGCACAGTTCCAGAAACGTGTGAACATTCCATGTAGGTCAGTTTGTAATTTTGCTTTTCAATTTTTACCAATACCATGTTAGTTGTTTCATTCAATATTCCTATAAATAAAAGGCATTCATATTTTTTCAAGATAAGTAAATTGGATAGAGTTTTGTTTAAGTAAGAATATTTAACTCTGTAATTATCTACCTAGCATTAAACAAGAAAATTTAAAATTTTCAGCTTAATTCTACAACTAGTATATATTTTTTTCCTATAGACATCCTTGACAATTGACTTTTCCTTCATTGCCATTCTAGTAAAAATGAGTTTGACCAAGAATCATTTTATGTTTATACAAGTTTATACAAAGTATAAACTTATAAGTATTCTTCTTATAACTATTCTTGGTCTTCATCAGTTCTTTTTTCATTCTAAAAAAAAAAAAACACTTAAAGCAAGAGACAGAGAATGAAAACATTGGAGAGTGACTGACTTTGTTTTTTCTCCCTTAGAGTTTTACCTGACTTTAAGTTTCCATTAGAGAGTGATCCATTTAGCTTGCATTGAAATAGTAAGGTATTATCTAATGAAATTTAAGGGAAGTGAAAGGCAAGATCAATTTGAAATCTCAAAGTATCATCCACCTACAATATTTTAAATCAGAACCTTTTATTAGAAGCTAGTACTTTGGCTTTTGAAATGCTGAGATTAATAGTTATTTTTCTTCACAATTTGTGTAATATGTGGATCATCATGACAACTAGGGAGAATCCCTGTCTAGTAGAATCTCCTTTTTAATAGCACAATATCCACAGTCTCTCCAGTGAGACTTGAAATGGTAAAAGCCCTTTGTGTTGTACATCCAAGATAATTAGTACTGTCTGATAGATCCAGTATAATCCTTTTTCAACTTGACAATCAGTAAATGTCTCTGTTAGTGCCACCTAAAAGTGGGCTCAAAATAGATCATCTTTTTTATAATTATTACCAAATATATAAATACATAAATAACATTAGTAACATTTATCAGTCGTATATTTCATACCATGCCACAGATTATGCTATATGAAGAAGCTTAAAAACTTGGTCTTAATTTTATTAAGTCTGTGAGATAACTATTGTTACTTTTCAATTCACACTGAAATTGAGTCTCTGCTTGAAATATCTAACCTAGTAATTGACAGAATCTGATCATGTCCCATGTTAATTGAACTCAACTAGTTGTATATATTATTCATAGCTTTAGTTAATTGAGAATGTAGGTAGAAAGGGTAGATAAAAGATGTTGAAGAAGAAAAGCAATATCCTTTCAAAATGTAGTTTCAGCTAAAATCTTAGTTCTTGCTCATCTTTGTTGAAATTATTTCACTGAAGAAGCCAGGAGAAGCTCTACTGCCTTCATACATCCTGTGCCATAGAGCACTGGTACTCCAGTGAATCCACTAGGGAGAGCTTCTCTCTAATTCCCTGATCTTTGGGATTTCTGACTCTTTAGAACAGATTCAGCTGCCTTTTGTTATAAATATAGGAAATTGATTTTTTTTAAATGTGATCAAAGGTATTGGGAAGCTTGTCATATTATTATATATGCTTTAGGAGATTCAGGTCATATTATCCAGCATGAAATGTACTTTTCATTTCTAAAGCAAAATATTTTGGGTTATCCACCATACAAATCTGAAACAAACTAAGAAAACGAAGTTTTGACTTGTTTATTTCTATCTAGTCCTATCAAACTGAAAACTTTGTCTTTACAGAAAAGCATCAGTACATATTTTTCACTTCTGGTGATTTCTCAAGATAGAGCTGTGCACTCTTGCTTTCTGCAGAGTCAATCTGATTCGAAATGACTCTAAAGCAAAGCTACTTACATGGCACACTTCAAAGTTGTGGCATTGCCATTATTAGAGGTTTCAAATAACCACATTCATCACAGTCTATATCATTCTATGTATAAATATAAATGTTTAATTTTTCTAAACACTCAGTCTGGGAAACCACTTATGAGATTTCTGTTCATTCTGCACCCCACTTATGATATTAAATTATAGGAATGCTCTTCTCAGCGCCTTTGTCTTAATGAGAAATTAAACAGCAGTACACTTAAGGAAACATAAATCAAGAAAACTCACTTTTTTCAGGTTTAAAAAATTTTAATATCTGGACAATAATTGTGTGAATCAAGTAAGAGTTCCTATAAAATGTATATTTGTTTAATAACATGTCCTAAAATTGATTAAATCATTTTCAGTGATATATTTTTGTAATCCCCCCCCAAAAAAATTCATAGGGCCTTACTATGTTAACTTGAATTGTTAAGTCAATTTTAAGGCTTTAGGTTAATATAAATTATTAATTGATGGAGTATATTTGCATACCTGGACAGTATTATCTAAATAAAGAGTTTGTCAATAATTATGTTTATGATTTATAGTTGTTTCTTATTTTTATATGTTAACAAATAAAAACAGATCTGTAAGTTATTGAAAGGTTTTATTTATGTTATTTTTTCATGGTAAATTTATTAAAATGATATAAAATGTTTGCTCAAAAATATACTTCCAAAGTAAAGATTTCTCTTTTTTTTTTATTTTTTTCCTAAAAACCACAAACTTTGTCTACTGTAATGTGATAGTGAATAGAAATGGTCAACACTTTACTAGAAAAAATGGTGACAGAGAAATACAAACATGGACACATTAGAATAAAAATGACTGGTTTGTTTCTTGATGGAATCATATAAAAAATTAAGAAGAAAATAAATTGTGTTATACAGTATATAGCTGCATTTAATAATTTAAAATATTGTAAGTTAATCTAAATATATATTAAAGCTAACAGTTAATGTTTAATTTTATATATTTATGTATTTATGAATATAGACATACAAAAATGACATTGTAGATTAATCAGATTTATTAATTATAAGGTAAAAAACAAAATGAATACTGAAAGGAATGGAATTATATTTGTATCGATTTATAATGCTTAAAATATTCAATTTAAAATTAATTATAATGCTGTTAACCACTTTTAGTCAATTTTGACTCAATATTAATGTTTTTATCATGGAAATAGAAATACATAAGTATTTTACTATAAATTTTAGCAAGAGTTAATACATGAAATAACTAATTTAAGTCACTATTAAAATATTTATCTAGCCAAGTGCGGTGGTGCACACCTGTAATCCCAGCACTTTGGGAGGCTGAGACAGGAAAATTGTGAGTTCAAAGCTAGCCTCAGCAAGAGCAAGGCTCTAAGCAACTCAGTGAGACTCTGTCTCTAAGTTAAACACAAAATAGGGCTGGTTATGTGGCTCAGTGGTAGAGTACTTCTGAGTTCAATCCCTGGTACCAAAAAATAAAAATAAAAAAATAAATAAAACATCTGATTTTCTATAATTAAATAACAGATCATCATTCACCAAAACTTCTCACAGCATTTTTAAGCCTTTTTATTAATATTTAGTATTCTATGAAAGATTCAAACTGAATCTAATACAACTTTTCCAGAAAAAGTCAAGGAAAATATTGAAGCAGTCATAAAAAATGACTGTAAAACAATCAAGGATAATAAACTAATGAAATTTACTATTATTTTATGAGATCCAAAATTTATTGCAAAAACTGCATATTTTCTGTTATGTTTTTCTTAAAATTACATAAATAATAAATTTTTAATACCAAACTTTAAAAGTTGGAAAAATATCATCAAGAAAACATCTCTATTTATTCAAGATTTTTCTTCATTTTAATGGATTATATTTCAATTTTAAATATGATAATACTGATAATACAAAGCATGCAGAGAAAACAGAGTTTTCATTCAGTCCAGCTAATGATAAGTATTTAATAAAATGTACCTATAGTAATATTTAATAATAATTTTGTTGTTTTTAGTGCTATTTACATTAAAAAAGTCATTCCAGTTTTATTCTCATAGGCCCTGTACAATTTAATGAATTTCATTTCTGAATATTTAATGCTTTTCCTACTATTAAGGGTACAATTTTACCATTTTATTTTCCAAATAGTTATTATTTAGCTCATTCATCAAAGCCTAGAAAAATCTCTATAGGGAATTTTTCAAGGTTGAATAGTCTCTAACTAAACACAGTGCAAGTCAAGAAACAAAATGATGATTATAACAAGGTCTAAGTTCTGCCTTTGCCAATTTGTGACAAATTTATGGGGAAGAACATTTTTGGCCAATGTTTTAGTCAGCTTTTTTTGCTGCTATGACTAAAAGACCTCACCAGAACAATTATAGAGGAGGAAAAGTTTATTTGGGGGACTGATAGTTTCAGACGTTTAAAACTATAGGCAGCAGGCTGCATTCTTCAGGACTTGAAGTGAGGCAAAACATCATGTTGTGGCAGAGGGAAGCAGCCTACATGATGATCAGAAAGCAGAGAGGTCTCCAGTTGCCAGATACAGATATATACCCTAAAGCCATGTCCCTGGTGCTCACGTCCTCCAGCCATACCCTACCACTTATGTTACCACCCGGTGAGCTTTTGGGGGACACCTCACATCCAAACAATAACAGCCAAGGATGTTTAATAAGTCTGAGCTATAATGTGTTAAATGGATCATCAAAATTAATATCCAGATGGCCAAAGATATTGGTGATGGCCAGTAGATATTGGTGAGAAAGTTTAATAATCTAAGTCATCATGTTAATATAAATAAATTGAGCAGCAAAAAGACTATACACATTTTTTAAAAAGAAGCTGTTGTAAGTATTGAGTTTATAATATAATCTGTGGTAGTAAGCAAGATGGGAAGCTGTTCCTCACACCATGAGTCAATAGTTTCAGAAAAGAAATTAACTTCATTATCAAAAGCTATGTTCAAATGATTTTTGAAGAATTATAGGGAAAATCCAAAAATATGAACAATTTTTATAATACCATAAAAAATATGTCTCTGGAAACAAGTGAATGATGTTAGCTAAGGGGTAGTCAGGTGGAAGAGGTAATAAAGATCTTAAAGATCTTAATAGGAAAGAAAATACCAATTTAGAAATATTTGGGTATGGGTAATTAATTTTTGTAAGAATAAAGAAGAAAAGGGAGAATGGAATCACATTTTACTTTTTTTTTTTTTTTTTGGTACTGGGGATTGAACTCATTGGCTTTGAACTCGCGATCCTCCTGCATCCTCCAGAGCTGCTAGGATTATAAGTGTGCACCACTGCACCTGGCTACATTTTACTCTTAATGGAGAGTGTTTTCATCCACAAAAAAACATTAAAGTGAATCCTCTACTTTCATCATTCTGTTGTCATTACATGTGGTCAATGTCTATTAAGATACTCCCCATGATGTCACCATCTTAGTAATGTCTTTTCTCTGTACTGTAACTGACATGTTCACATTTAAAACACTCTAAATTTCTTAATTTTCTAAAAATGATCTTATTAACATTTGCTAATAATGAAAACAAAATCATATAAGCTTGATTTTCACAAACTTGTGCAACTGTAGTTGTATAAAACTATAGTTGTATAAAATGCCTTGTGTAAGACTATGTAAAATAACATGATTTTACTGTAAAATTTTAGAAAATGAAAAGTAATAAAGAAGAATAATATAAAGGTTTTCTATAACACCAACACTCTGAAACAAAAATAATGGTTATAAATATGAAAATAACAATTAATAGAGAATGAAAATTTAAATCTTTAAGAGGTATATCTTAAGTAAAATTATTAGGAAGTAACATTGCAAGTATTTTAAAATGGATCATTGACTCAGAAATTTAAAGTATTTTCAATTTTATTTTTGTTGAATATTTAACTGTACATATTTTTTATATTGTTAATAATGTAAAAATTCCATTATAGTAGAACTATTGTAGCATAATATCTTGTAGCAATCTAATGTGCATAAAAATCACCTGGGGCTTCTGATTCAGTAGAGGCTGGGGCTGACAGTCTAGATCCCTAACAGGCACCACATGTTATAGATACCACTGGTCTTCCAACAACACTCTGAATAGCAAAGTGCAATGTGTCCGTAATTATTGGCCTTGAGAGAATGTAAAATAAAATTTCTGAGACAAACTATGTGAACAATTGCTTTTTATTTTTTAACTTAAGGCCCAACTGTGCTGCAGGAATGATTTATCATCTACTGCTATCTACAGATTGTAATCGCATAACATGACCTAACCCAGCCATAGCATTAAATATATTCAGAGGGGCTATGGCGTGATGGGGTGGTAGAATCATTAATTGTAATTTGTAAAATATACATATACTTCAAAAGGCAAAACTTGTATCCAAACTTTTGTGTTGTAATTGATAATTTTCTTCCCTTTGATATTTCCCACATATTGTCTTTATTTTCACACATATTTTTGTCCTCTGTCTCAGTGTCCTCATTTTTATAGGCAAATGCACATGGACTCAGTCCATGGAAAGTAATTTAAATGATTAGTGCAAAATAATTGCTCAAAAACATTAGCTTTTGTTACTGTTGTTATTAATTACAGCTATTTTGACGAAAATTTATACACAATTCTATCATACCAAATAACAATTATGTTTATTTTTCTGTGTTCCCTTCCAAATATTTATTACTCATAAAAAATAGTTATGAAAAGACTAAATTGCAGGGGTTGGAGTTGTAGCTCAGTGGTAGAGTGCTCATCTTGCATGTGTGAGGCACTGGGTTCAATCCTCAGCACCACATAAAAATAAATAAAATAAAGGTATTATGTCTATTTACAACTAAAAACATATTTTAAAAAAAGAGACTAAATTGCAAAGTAAATTGGGTAGAAGGTTGAAGTTTTTAATACCATTTGCTCTGAGTTCCCTAAAATCTAATTTCATTTATTAGAGTTGAAAGGAATAGTGGGAGTGCTGGGAATAAGAGAGATTCAATATTAAAATTTTAAAAAATTAAATGACTTCACTATACTTAGAAAAAAATCTATAGTAACTTCATCTCATATTTACTATTGAATTCCTAACTATGGACATTTGTAAAAGCCTTACCATAGAAAGCAATCAGAATTATTTTTAGACTAGTATTTTGTACTACTTCTTTTAATACAAAATGTTCAGTACAAGATGCATTAGTATGGAAATATACTACACTCTATAATAACAAGAATATAAAGAATGAAGGGAACATACATGTAGTTAATAAAGACTTTCCTTTTTAGACTTGAAAATTGAGAATATTTTAGAAATAATAAATTACATCGGAAGGAAATGCTATTTTTTTCTGCTAATTTGCCCTTCATTTTTTAAGGCATGGTAACTTATAATAAATTTTTTAGAAACATCTTAGCAGAATCAGTATTCTCACATTGTTTGTTCTTCAGTACTTCAGCATATATTTGTTAAAAAGTAAATTTGTTTCAGTTACCACAATATCAGTTGTTAGTAATTTGTATATATTATCCCTCTCAATGTAGATTCATAAATTTTCATGGTACATTAAAATATTGAGTAAATTTTTTCATTCAGTAAGAAACAAAAATAAGAAGTCTGAAATTGAAGTAGAAAATTAATGGTAATAGGATATTAATAAGTATTACCTTTGATAGAAATTGAATGCATTATATCATCACCTATGTGTTTAAATGTAAGAGACAGGCAATAATAGTTCCTGATCCTAAAGAGTTACTGTGAGAATTGAGCTTTAGAAACATAAAGCAATTTGCATGTACAACAGGATGTGTGCATGTTGGGCTAACTCAGTGTTACTTGTTATTGTGGTGTGTAAAGTATCAAATAGTTCAGTTATGCTTTTTGTGAAAAAATTAAGTAGACACAACTTATTTAAGCTGGGGTTTTTAAAACTGATTAACAATTTAGTAAAATTAGATTACCTTTTGAATCACAATATCAACACTCCCATTAAAATGATGACATTACATTGGCAAATGGAGATAGTTTGAGCTCCTCTTGTCCTATTCCTATTCCTCTAATTTCTTTCTTTTGCCTAGTTGCTCTGACTACAGTTTCAAGGACTATATTGAATAGAAGTTGGAAAAGAGGGCATCCTTGTCTTGTACCATATTTTAGAAGAAATGTTTTCAGTTTTTTCTCCATTTAGAATGATAATGACCTTGCGTTTAATGTATATAGCTTTTATAATGTTGAAGTATCTTCCTACTATCCCTAGTTTTACTAGTGTCTTCAACATGGACAAATTCTATATTTTGTAAAATGCTTTTTCTGCATCTATTGAAATAATCATGTGGTTCTTTTCTTTAAGTCTATTTATATGGTTAATTACATTTATTGATTTCTGTATGTTAAACCGACCTTGCATCTCTGGGATGAACCTCCCTTAATCATGGTGCACTATCTTTTTAAATGTGATTTTTAAATGTGATTTGGCAGTACTTTATTAAGAAATTTTTAAAAATTTATTTATTCTAATTAGGTATACATGATAACGGAATGCATTTTGAATCATTGTACACAGATGGAGCACAAATTTTCATTTCTCTGGTTGTACATGATGTAGAATCACATCATATATGCAATCATACATGAAGCTAGGTATTTTTGTGTCTATATTCATCAGGGATATTGGAAGAAAAGTGTAGTGGGAGGTGTCAGGAGCAGTGATTTGAATCATGGTCTCTGATTATCTTGTAGCAGAAGCACATCTGTGCTGGGAACTTCCTGTACAAAAGCTGCAGGTTTAGACTGCCCAGTTGCTATGGTGACATCCTGCTCAGAGGAAGTACTGTGCATAGTACTTGACCCTGAATTCAGACCCCAGCTGCTGGGGGTAGAGAATTATGAGTACAAAAAAAAGATAATAATTATCTCAGAACTTTGTTTGTTAGCCTATCGGCTTTGAAGAAACTTTCTCACAAAAAAAACATTTTTGGTGTTAAAACCTATATAATAAATGTGAGGAACTAGCTCTGGGTCATTAATCTCCATCAGAGAGTAATGTCTCACCTGGTCTTAGCTTTCTGTCTGTATCTGTTTTTGTTTTTTTTTTCCCCTAATCCTCCATTGCCCCTTGCTGGTTTCTCAATTAATGGCTGGCTGTGCTGGTCACAGCAAAGAGGCATCATAGTACCAGACCTTACATTATACTATAGATTTATAATAATAAAAACAGAAATGGTAGCAAAAACAGGCACAAAGAGCAATGGAACAGATTAGAAGACACAGAGTCATACCCACATAAATACAGTTATCTCATACTAGACAAAGGTGCCAGAAACCTACACTGGGGAAAACAGCCTCTTCAACAAATAATGCTAAGAAAACTTGAAATCCATATGGACTAGAATTAAATTGAACCTCTCTCTCTCACCCTGCACAAAACTTGACTCAAAGTAGATCAAGGATTTAGGCATTAGACCAGAGACTATGTGCCTACTAGAAGAAAAAGTAGGTATAACTCTGTACCAGTCAGCTTAGGAACTGATTTCCTCAATAAGATTCCTAAAGTGCATGAAATAAAATCAAGAATCAATAAGTAAGATTACATCAAACTAACAAACTTCTTCACAGCAAAGGAAACAATCAAGAACATGAACAGAGAGCCTACAGAATTGGAGAAAATCTTTACAACTTTCTCCTCAAATAAGGTATTGATTTCCAAAATATACAAAGAATTCAAAAAGTTTAATACCAAAAAAAAGCAAATAACTCAATAAATAAGTGAGAGAAGGAACTAAACAGACACTTCTCAAAAGGAGACATATAGTCAACATATAAATGAAAAAATGTTCAGCATCTCTATCAATAAGAAAAATGCAAATTAAAACTACACTGAGATTTCACTACATGTCAGAGTGGTAGTTATCAAGAATACAAGTCAAAATAAATATTGGAGAGGAAATGGGAGAGACCATACACTCATACATTGCTGGTGGGACTGCCAATTGGTTCCACCACTCTGGAAAGTTGTATGAAAAATAACCAGGCAGAATCTGAAACTACAGTAATGCAGACATATCTTTAAAGAAGAAGTCAAAGAGGAATTAGCACAAATCTAAATAAGCAACTTAATCACCTCATGCTTCATGATAGTGGAGTGAGAGAGATAGAGGTGCATATCAAAAATGTAGGATTAGAACATCAGGATGTTGTATAAAATTTGAGTATAGTTCACAAGAATGAAAGTTTAAAATGAAGGTAAAATTTCTTGATTTTTCTGTAGGGGCGTGGATGGGATGGGAAAAACCAAGTAGCATTAAAGAAAATTAAATAAGAAAGAAAGGATTTAGAAAAATATATAAAATTTTAGTTTAAATCTTCAAATGTTTAGTGTTCAATTCTGAGGAAAATTTACAGGATCTAAAATCTGGAAATTTATGACAGATCTCAGGATCTGAAACACAATTTTTGATGGCAATATAAACATGATGTAATCTTTTAACCATTAGTGGAATCATTTTGAAATTGCGATACAGAAGTTAGGTAGGAACGAAAGGTTTTTAAAATACTACTTAAATCTACATTGTCTCTCAATTCTCAGGAATCTTTCCACTCAGTGGAAAGTCAGCTGCATCAGACAAAATGACACATAGCACTGTTAAAGAAATTCTGCCTGATTTAAATGTTCTCAAGAAATTAATACACAACTGAAGAGTGTGCCCTGAATAAACATAAAAAAATAATTTATGTGGCTTGTTTTTACAGCCTGTTTGATGAATACATGACATTGTCACAGAAATAGCTTTCAATGCCCTCTGTATCATACAACTTAATTTTTCATATGGTAGATGTGTTTTGTTAACATCACACCTGGGCTACTTGTGTTTTCCTCTCAGAACTCAGGCAATATCAACAGTCACAACAGACACAATAAAGATGAACAGGGAATAATTAACAGCTCTAAACATATGGGGTCACAAAAAAACTATGGCAAGGGTAAAAGAAAATAAAAGCTATGCCACATGTTGTTTGGTCTTTCAAGTTAATATTTATGCTGAATCATTCTGTAGAAAAGCTGCATTCAAGATGAGCCCTGGCTCCTGTGAAACTAGAGAGTATACAATAAGAATTTCAAAAACAACACTGTTTGTGCTAACAAATTAGCTAACAAATATGTGTCAATACCTGCTATGTATGGAGAATTGTTTATGACTCTGATGTTTCAGTGATGATCAAATTGGACTTGGTATCAACTCAGGGTGATTGTGTTTGGAAAGACAAAAACATTAAGTACTCACATAAAAATAAACACATTTGTTAGAAGTTGTCTTTTAAAGGAAACAAAACTTTATGGATATTGAGTATATCACATTCTGTAGGGTGATATTTGAACTGAGAACTAACCTTGAGTATGAGAATCGGTAAACTAACCAGTATAAACTAGGAAGAGAAGAATTTGAGCAAGAACAACTTGTACAAGGGCCATATTTTTTTATATCTGAAAAAACTGACAGCAGGCTGCAGGTAGACTTGTTTTAATGAGGAAAAAAATATGGTGAAAGAAAGAGAAGGAGGGAGAGAGAGGGCACAGTGGCCAAGAATGCAAGAGCAAAATCATTCAGGATCATGGTAACAAGTTTGAATTTTGTGATAAGAGCGGAGGTATATCATGATTACATGTTTTTAAATGATTCATCTGAATTTCCTCTTCTACCAATTATGTAGAAAGTTAAAAAGGTTATTGTCCCTAAAATAACAACAAAAACAAAGATTGACTACCAAAAGGTAATTTTCTTGAGCTGAGAACACTGCAATAACAATGTTTGAATTCCCAGGAGGGATAGGCCCTGCAAGGAGAGATTAGACATGATGGAATTTTTCAGAGTATTCTAGAAAAAAAGGACAGCCAAATAGGACAAAATTAGCTAAAATATTAAGATATAATGAGCTGTTGGGGGTCAAGTGTGGGCTAATGTGCTATTTGGGATGGCATAGGAAGACTTTTGCAAGGTCTCTTTTCCATGTGTTGCCATTGTATGCTCACACAGAAATCAGAGCCCATTGAGAAAGAAATAGAGTACTCCTCAATGACATATCTTAGCTCTGTTGCCTGGAGGTGAAAAGATATTTTTGAGAGTAACATGTAATGTCAACCATAGAAACTTATTAGTACTAATTGATGGAAATAGTAATTAAGTTATCACTCATTTACTCATTTAATTGTGTCAACAAACATTATCTTTCACCAACTATTTTCCAGAAAATCCCCAAATTTTATTGAATAAATAATTTTGAGTCATTTTCTCAAATTCCTTTTTTAAAATATTTTAAAAGATTTTAAATAACTATACTCCCTCAATTCTCCCCACCAATCCCTAAATTATTTATATGTATGTATTCAACAATTTTTACATCATGTAAAGATAAGTAAAAAACAAAACGGAAAATATCTTCTAGCTAAGATGATACAGGCCATTGTATTTAAAGTATCCCAGTGTTAACTACACTTATAATCAAATGAAATAACAACAGAAAAATTTCTCACATAATGAAAAACATTTTATAGCAACTTTAAAGCATTTTTTATAAACCTAAAAATAATCAAGATACACAAAAGAAAACTAGTATTTCTGTGTTACATGAAGGTCACATAAAGAAACAAAATAATTATCCAGGTGATGCAATATAATTGTTAAATTGTTGTTTTCTTTCTAAATTAGTATACACAGTTAACGTAATCCCAAGCATTACAATAAAAATAAGCCCACATATAATTTGGTCCATCAATTACATTTTTACCTAAATTACAGAAAATCTTACAAAAAATGTGTTTATTTATTCATCACAGTGGCTTATTAAAGAAATAACAAAGCACATTATCCTATTTGTATTGCATTGAATAACTGACAGATGCTTAAATGATTGAACAAATACAGAATATGTATACTATTCTATATGAATATAGGATAAAAAAGGATGCTTAATTAAAAATCATTAATTATACTAACCAAACTAGTAGAGGTTAGATTGTCTGTAAAAGGGAAAATAAAATTGTACATGACCAAGTGAGGAGAAATTTAACATTTTAATTTATACAGCTGGAATTGTTTAAACAAGTATGTATCAGCTTCAAAATTAGAAACAACATTTTTGGAAGAAGACAGATAATGTCAACTCTTCTTGTAGAGCTATTTGAGGAGTTCTTTTTTAAGTTTCTCTAAAGTTATCCTATGAATAAGAAGCCATCACAGCTTAAAACTTAAGGCTATTCTTTTTATGACAGTAAATATAAAGAATTAGACTATTTGGTAAATGAAAAAATAAAGCAAACTCAACACATTACACATAATTTTCATTTTGTCTTTGTAATTGATACCTGGTCAGCCAAGCATGGGGGCCTATGGTCCTGAGTTTTAGCAATCTTAATGATTACCTAGATGATGTGCCAAAATTAAAAATCAGGGAGAACATGAAAGAGGCCTTATTAAGTGGTTCAGATCTTTTTGTGCCCTCAGATATAATATTTGGACTCACAGCAGGATTATAACCAGAACTGCATAATAGGAGGTTTTTTTTCTCCCCAAAGTCATCATTCCTTCAACTTACTGCCACTTAATTTCTCATTCAAAATTTCAATCTGTCCATGCACTTCAGTGACAAATATCCTAAATGTAAATTGAGGCCAGGAGGAGGAAATCATCATCAACATCCATCTTTTTTCCCCCAAAATAAGAAATTTGCTACAAATAAAACCAAATAAGCTGGGCACTGTGGCGCACGACCATAATCCAGCACTTTGGGAGGCTGAGACAGAAGAATTTTGAGTTCAAAGGCAGCCTCAGCAACAATGAGGCACTAAGCAACTCAGTGAGACCTTGTCTCTACATAAACACAAAATAGGGCTGGAGATGTGGCTCAGTGGTGGAGTACCCCTGAGTTTAATCCCTGGTATCAAAAAAAAAAATTAACTGTTCAAATTATATAGTTGACAATATTGATCAATTATTATTTAAATAATGGACACTGAAAAGGGCCAAATTAAATTACATTCTTCAATGGATAGCTTTACTCCTAGGTTCAGTGCATTATAGTGTAATGTACTATGTAAGCTTTGGAGCCAACCAAAAATACTTTCCCAGAAAGTATATTTTCCTCAAGACTAATGTTTTCTGTGTTTGGGGTTATTATAATTAAACAAATCAATATCTTTCCACCAATCTGATGACATCAGGAACAAGCTAGTGTGCCAGATTCTGTTTGGGGTTCTGGGAATATAGAAGGAATTAGATAATTAGCTTTGGTTATTGATCCCAAATGTTTTAAAATTTCACTTGAGACTTTTTTTTTTCTGTACCAGGAATTGAACCCAGGAACACTTTGCCACTGGGCTACATCCTCAACTCTTTTATATTTTATTTTGAGAAAGGGTCTTTCTAAGTTGCTTAGGCCCTTAGTAAGTTACTGAGGCTGGCCTTAAATTTATGATCTTCCTGCTTCCTGAACTGCTGGGATTACAGGCCCAAACCACCATTCCCAGCTCACTTGAGACTTCTTACGTCCATGTGTTATGTATATGTGTCTAGAATAATTTCCAAATATTTTGTGGTCTTTTAGTTTTTATTTCTAGTTTAATTCCACTGTGATTTAAGAAAAGATTGTGTGACTCCCATTTTTTTTAACTTTATTAAAGTAAGTCTATGGTTCAGAATGAGGTCTCTCTTGGTGAATGTTCCATGATAACATGAGAAGAATATATATTCTGTTGTTGAATGGAGAATCATTTTATAAATGTCAATTATATTATGGGGATTGATATTGTTGTTAGGTCATCTGTATACTCATTTATTTTTTGTTTGCTTGGTCTATCAATTATTGATTAATAGATGCATTCAGGTATTCAATTATGACTATATATTTATTTAGTTTTCCAATTACCTAGTTAGATCAATTTTTGCTTTACTTGTATGTTCTGTTGTTAAGGACGTATGCATTTAAGATTGAAATGCCTTTATGGAGGACTGACTATCATTATGTAACTCTATTTATGCCTGATAATTTTCCTTATTATGAAGACTGCCCTGTCTGATATTCTTACTACTATTGCAATTTTGTTTTGATGATGATTTCTTCATCACCCTTAGACAATATTTTGGAAAAGTCTTTACCTTGAAGGAGGATGCCACTGTATTGGAGAAGTGTGTTGATATATTTTCCACAGGGTACTTTTCCAGCTAAGTGTTGAACTAACTGGGAGGGTTCTTTCTGGGATCTTTATTGTGAGATGTTAGTTGAGTTCCTGGGGGTAAAATGTGTCCTTATCCCTGTCATGATGGTACCCCCAGGACTTTCTCACTCTCACTGTCTCATTCTTCTTCTGGTCCAAGCTCATCCTCCAACAGTGGGTCACTGCCATTTAAGTCTCCCTACCAGTATGGACACAGAAGCTTCTGTCTCAAGTAAGTAACTTAGCTGGGACTCTCTGGAGTTATCTGTTGCTCTGGATTTTGTAGTAGCATTTTGTTCTAAAAACTCAATTCTTTAATGGACACCCCCAAATTCCATGATTTTTCCTCTCATTCTTTTTCCCAGTACGTGAATGGCAATGACAACTTCAAAACTCTACATTTTGAAGCCAAAACCAAAAATCTCACTAGTTGCTATTTAATTGAAGCCTTTTATGACAAGGAAATATCACCCTTATGAGAAACAATGTGATGGATATCCTTGAAAAGCACCCATCAGACTCAAAGCTTCTGAGAAAGAGAGGTAAAGTAAGTCAAATACAAGGTTCAGTGTTCAATTTGGCTTCGGCTTGAAAAAGTGAGTGAGTGTTAGAAAATTAAATAAAAGATGCAGGAAGAGGCTAGAAGGCAGATGACTATAGGTCATGGTAACAAATAGAATTCTCAGAGGCGGGTTCTAAGATGGAGGCCTAGACAGACACCATGGTCAGTCTCTCTAGAACCAGAGATTGAATTTGTGGTAATACCATCTCCCAGCCAGGTTTTGGACATCATCCTACAGCTACCCCCACAGGAATTTCACTTGTGTGTGTAGGCAGGACCACCAGGCAGCAGCGATTGCCACAAACAGCATGACTTCAGCAGTAAGCGGCGGTGGAGCTCAGCTGTGGGCAGCTTGGAGCCCCAGCCCAGGGCTCGCCCCAGGCGGGGACTGCTTCTACACAGGGTACCTGGCTCCAATGCCCACCCAACCATGCAAGGCCCCTAGCAGTTGCTCCAGTGGTCACACGGCCCCAGCCGCTAGCCAGTGGGGAGCCCAAATTCAGGGTAAGAGTCACTCCAGAGACCCCAGTGGAGACAGCTCTGCCTAAGGGTGGCCTGGGTCCACCACAGTTTCGCTGCAGAGTTCCTGTGGACCGGCAAGAGCTGCAGAGGGCCCAGATCCGCCCGCAGGAACCTCCACTGTTGTCCAGCCAAAGGGAGATCAGGGGCTGCTTCATCTAGCCAGTGGGGAGCCCAAATTCAGGGTAAGAGTCCCCACAGAGTCCCTAGCACGAGGCTGCCCCAAAGGGCAGCCTGTGTCCACCCCAGTTCCGCTCCAGAGTTCCTGGGGTCCAGGAAGAGCTACAGAGGGCCCAGATCCACACTCAGAAAACTCCATGAGTGTCCAACTAAGGGTTGACCAGAGTCTGATTGCTATCAGCCACAGAGGAAGACACACACAGGGTAAGAGTGGCCTCCAGAGATCCCAGCATGAAGAGGACCCACCCAAGTATGCTCTGGGCCTGCTTCAGTTCCGCTCCAGAGTTCTTGTGGTCAGGCAAGACAGAAGGCCCAAAACTGCCCTTAGGGAATGCCAGGGGTGCCCAATTGAAGGCAGACCAGAACAGAATCCATTGACAGCACAGATGATGAAATGTCAGAGAAAGAATTCAGAATGTACATAATTAAAATGATCAGCCAACTAAGGAATGACATAAGTGAACAATTACAGGCAAAAATTGATTAATCCAACAAATAAATAGGAGAGCAAAAAAAGGCAATCATCAATCATTCTAACAAAGAGATAAGAGAGCAATTACAAGTAGCAAAAGTTTACTTTAAGAAAGAGCTAGAGATTTAAAAAAAAAATCAGAAATACTTGAAATGAAGGAAACAATAAACCAAATAAAAAACTCAACAGAAAGCATCATCAGCAGACTAAATCACCTGGAAGACAGAACCTCGGATAATGAAGACAAGATATACAATCTTGAAAATAAATTTAAACCTACAGTGAAGATGGTAAAAAAATCATGAACAGAACATACAAGAAATATGAGACAGCATCAAAAGACCAAATCTAAGATTTATTGGGATAGAAGAAGGCGTAGAATTTCAAACCAAAGGAATGCACAATCTCTTCAATGAAATAATATCAGAAGATTTCCAAAGTATGAAAAGTCAAATACAAGAGGCTTACAGAACACCAAATGTACAAAATTTCAACCGATCTATACCAAGGCACATTATAATGAAAATTATAGAATCTTAAAGGATAGAATTTTAAAGGCCACGAGAGAGAGGAAACTGATTACTTATAAGGGGAGACCAATTTGTATCTCAGCAGATTTTTCAACCCAGACTCTAAAAGCCAGGAGATCATGGAATAACATATTCCAAGCTTTGAAAGACAATGGATGCCAACCAAGAATCCTATATCCAGCAAAATTGACCTTCAGATTTGATGAAGAAATAAAAACTTTCCATGATAAACACAAGTTAAAAGAATTTAGAGCAAGAAAGCCTGCACTACACAGCATTCTTGACAAAATATTCCATGAGGAGGAAATGATAACCAACAGTGAAAATCTACAAAGAGAGGAACTACACTAGAGGAAAGACCATTCAAAAGAGAAAACAACTCAAGGTAAAAACCAAAAACAAACCAACATGATCAGAATTACAAATAATATTTCAATAATAACCCTGAATGTAAATGGCTTAAATCCATCAATTAAAAGACATAGACTGACAGACTGGTTAAAAAAAAGACCCAACAATATTCTGTCTTCAAGAGACTCATCTCAGAGGAAAAGACATCCACAGACTGAAAGTGAAAGGGTGGGAAAAAACATATAACTCACATGAACACCGCAAACATGTAGGAGTTTCCATCCTTATATCAAATAAAGTGGACTTCAAACCAAAGATGGTGAAAAGAGATAAAGAAGGTCATTTCATACTTTTTAAGGGAATCATACATCCATAAGACATAACAATCATAAATATCTACGCCCCAAATAATGGGGCTTCTACGTATATCAAACAAATCCTTCTCAAATACAAGAATCAGATAGACCACAACAAAATAATACTTGGAGACTTTAACAAAGCTCTCTCACCATTGGATAGATCTTCCAAACAAAAACTTAATAAAGAAACCATATATCTCAATGAAACTATCAATAATTTAGACTTAACAGACATATATAGAGTATTCCATCCATCAATGAGCAACTACACTTTTTTCTCAGCTACACATGGATCCTTTTCCAGAATAGATCATATGTTATGTCACAGAGCCAGTCTTAGCAAATACAAAAAAATAGAGATTCTACCCTGCATCCTATCCGACCACAATGGAATAAAATTACAAATCAATGACAGATTTAAAAACAGAAACTACTCCATCACCTGGAAACTAAATAATATGCTATTGAATGATGCATGGATAATAGAAGACATCAAGGAAGAGATAAAAAAACTCTTAGAGGCAAATGAAAACTCCGATACAGCATATCAAAATCATTGGGATGCCATGAAGGCAGTGCTAAGAGGAAAGTTCATAGCACTAAACTCATTCATGGGATTGTGGCTCAGCGGTAGAGCGCTTGCCTCGCATGCGTGAGGCCTTGGGTTCGATCCTCAGCACCACATACAGAGCAATAAAATAAAGA
>CM053399.1:147027439-147049689 GCA_028644305.1 Xerus rutilus
CTTTGAAAAAATAAACAAAATTGACAAACCCTTAGCCACTCTAACAAAAAGGAGGAAAGAGAAAACTCAAATTACTAAAATTTGTGATGAAAAAGGAAATATCATGACAGACACTACTGAAACATAGAGGATAATTAGAAACTATTTTGAAAGTTTATACTCCAATAAAAGAGAAAACCCTGAAGACACCAACAAATATGACCTACCCAAACTGAACCAAGAGGACATACACAACTTAAACAGATCAATTTCAAGCAAGGAAATAGAAGATGCCATCAAGAGCTTTCCAACCAAGAAAAGCCCAGGTCCGCATGGATTCTCAGCAGAGTTCTACAAGACCTTCAAAGAAGAATTAATGCCAATTCTCCTCAAACTATTTCATGAAATAGAAAAGGAAGGAACTCTTCCAAACTCATTCTATGAGGCAAGTATCACCCTGATTCCAAAACCAGACAGAGACACATCCAAGGAAGAAAACTTCAGATCAATATCTCTGATGAACATAGATGCAAAAATTCTCAATAAAATTCTGGCAAATTGCATACAAAACCATATCAAAAAAATAGTGCATCATGATCAAGTGGGGTTCATTCTAGGGATGCAAGTTTGGTTCAACATAGAAAAATTAATTAATGTAATACATCACATCAATAAACTTAAAGATAAGAATCATATGATCTTAGCAATCTATGCAAAGAAGGCATTTGACAAAATACAACACCTTTTTATCCTCAAAACACTAGAAAAACTTGGGATAGAAGGAACATACCTCAACTTTGTAAAAGCTATCTATGGTAAACCCAAGGGCAACATCATCCTAAATGGAGAAAAATTGGAATCATTCCTTCTGAAAACGGGAACTAGACAGGGATGCTCTTTCTCACCACTGCTATTCAACATATTCCTTGAAACACTAGCCAGAGCAATTAGACAGACAAAAGAAATTGAACAGATAAGAATCGGAAAAGAAGAACTCAAAATATCATTATTTGCAGATGACATGATTCTATACCTAGAGGATCCAAAATATTCTACCAGAAAACTTTTAGAACTAATAAATGAATTCATCAAAGTAGCAGGATATAAAATCAACACTCACAAATCAATTGCATTTCTATACATCAGTGATAAACCCTCTGAAAGAGAAATTAGGAAAACTATTCCATTTACAATAGCCTCAAAAATAAAATAAAATACTTGGGAATCAATTTAAGAAAAGAGGTGAAAGACCTCTACAATGCAAACTACAAGACACTGAAAAAGAAATTGAAGAAGACCTTAGAAGATGGAATAATCTCCCATGCTCTTGGATAGGCAGAATCAATATTGTCAAAATGGTCATACTTCCCAAAGTGATATATAGATTCAACACAATCCCAATTAAAATCCCAACATTGTCATTCCTAATAGAAATAGAAAAGGCAATCATAAAATTCAGTTGGAAGAATAAGAGACCCAGAATTGCCAAAACAATCCTTAGCAAGAAGAGTGAAGCAGGAGGCATCACAATACCTGACCTCAGGTTATACTACAAAGCTATAGTAACAAAAAAGGCATGGTACTGGCACCAAAGTAGACATGTAGACCAATGGTATAGAATTGAAGACACAGAAACGAATCCACTTACATACAGTTACCTTATACTAGATAAAGAAGCCCAAAAGACTTAAAAACAGCAAACTACAGTGCTGCAGCCACTTCAATATTTATAGCAGCTCAATTCACAATAGCTAAACTGTGGAACCAACCAAGATGCCCTTTGATATATGACTGGATAAAGAAACTGTGGTATATATACACAATGGAATATTACTCAGCAACAAAAGAGAATAAAATGATGGCATTTGCAGGTAAATGGATGGAGTTGGAGAATATCATGCTAAGTGAAGTAAGCCAATCTCAGAAAACCAAATGCCAAACGTTAGGGACATGAAAATCAAAACTATTCTTAAGATTTTATTCTTAAGATTTTATCTTACTCCAGCCAGAATGGTAGTTATCAAGAATGAAAACAACAAGTGTTGTTACATTGCTGGTGGGACTGCAAATTGTTAAAACCATTCTGGAAAGCTGTATGAAGATTCCTTTAAAAACTTGTAATGGAACCACATACCCAGCTATCCCACTCTTTGGTCTATACCCAAAGGACTTAAAATCAGCATACTACAGTGACACAGCCACTCAATGTTTATAGTAGCTCATTTCACAATAGCTAAACTGTGGAACCAACCTAGATGCCCTTCAATAGAAGAATGGATAAAGAAAGTGGTATATATACATAATGGAATATTACTCAGCATTAAAAGAGAATAAAATTATGGTTTTTTCAGGAAAATGGATGGAGTTGGAGAACATCATGCTATGTGAAGTAAGCCAATCCCCAAAAAACAAAGACCAAATGTTCTCTCTAACAAGTGAATGGTGATCCATAATGGGGGAAGAGTCATGGGAAGAATGGAGAAACTTTGTTGAAAGGGGAGGGAAAGAAAGGGATGGGACACGGGGGAAGGAAAGATGGTGGAATGAGATGGATAAAAATACCCTGGGTACATATATGACTGCACATATGGTGTGACTCTATTGTGTACAACCAAAGAAATGAAAATTTGTGCTCCATTTGTGTATAGTGAATCAAAATACATTCTGCTGTCTTGTATACCTACTTAGAATAAATGAAGTTTTAAACATCTAACCTATGAGTGAAGAAGCATTTTATTATGCTCATTTTATAAATGAAGAACTTGAGGACCTACAGGTTATTTTATTAACATAAGTCACACTGCCAGACCTATTGGACCCAGGATTGAAACCAAGAACATCTGCCACCAGAATCTGTGCTCTTAATCAGCTACCCTCTTTCCTTTCTGGTATGGCATACTATCTTTTGCTGTTCTGTAATGTATCTTTCCACATTATGATTCTATTTTTTCACAAAATAATTGGAAAAATTCACTTCAGGTACAATTATTTAATGAGAGCAGAACAAAGAGAATATATTTACATTTATCTTTAACCTGTTTCTTTAATTACCTAACATTCAATTGAAATATTCTGAGCAGCTCTCAGGCACTATATTAGGATTGGAGAATGCTGAGATTAAAGACAAAGTTGTTGTTCTCAAGCATTTTAAAGTACTTGAGAAGACTACAGCAATTTGCATAAACTTTGCATGTTTTAAAGATGATCAAGGAGACAAGAAAATAAGGAGACAACATGGAATATTAAGACATATGGAGAAAAGATTTTTGTATGGTTTCTTTGCTATTATGTCAGAAGAATTTTAACACAGTGTGGTCCTTGAACTAGTATCATTATTATGACCTGGAAGTCTGTTATAAATGCACAATCTTTGGCCTGAATCAAGATCTACTGAATCAGAATTTGCGTATTTATAAGAACTCAGGCTAATTTGTGTGCACAATAAAGTTTTAAAAGCACTGTCATAGAGACACCTAAATTCAATGTCTATGTCTCCATAGTGCCCACCTGCATCATTTTTATTATGAAAATATATTTTTTAATTCAATCATATCAATAATATATTTCTGGGAATCCACAGAGAGTACAGTTTATTGGTCACAACTGAATCCAGGAAATGGCTGATACTTCAAGAGGGCAGATTAAAAGAGTTAGGATGGATTTTAGTAACCATCTAGGGCATTTACACTTGGTTTTAGCGGTCATAATTGTCCATTAGACAATATAAGAAGAAAGAATTTATGTGGAAGAGATGTTAAATTCTTACTAAAATAGTCATTTGTATTGATCAGAAAGTCAACAAAAGAAATAGAAATTCTCCACTGATCAAAAACAGGACATAGAAAAATTAAACACAAGAAGTTATCAAAATAATGATAAATACACGATTAGTATGAATATATAGTTAGCAGCATCCCAGGAAATTCACTCCTCACTTCAAGATAATAGTGAATGATTGAACAAGTACGAAATCATACAGTGATCTCCTTTAACTATTAGAGCCAATCATTGTAGAGTGTAGGTTGTTATGTGATGAAAAATATTAAAATGGAGGAGATTTGAATATTGGTAATACTTGTATTACAACAAATTTTGCTGAAGTTTATTACTAATACTGTGAGTTGTCCTTGAATTGATGTTACAAAGAGATGTGGTCGGGCTGAGATTGTAGCTCAGCGGTAGAGCGCTTGCCTCGCATGCGTGAGGCCCTGAGTTCAAACCTCAGCACCACATACAAAGCGATAGAATAAAGACATTGTGTCCATCTACAACTAAAAAAATATTTAAAAAAAAAAAAAAAAAAGAGATGCGGTCAAAGTCAATAAATTTTGTTTTCCAAATCAGTGTGACATTTAACAATACTGAATTCTTCTACATTGTTTACATTGGGACAATACTTTTAGGTAAAGACAATCTGGAATATTTGGAATAGTTTCAGGAAAATAAACTCTGAAGAAACAAACTGTAGTCATATTTATGATCCCTAGTCCTCAGATAAACTTCCTCTATGTCTCAGACATTACCATAGAAAACTCTATTCTTTTTTTTTTTGATACTGGAGATTGAACTCAGGGACACTCAACCACTGAGCCACATCCTCAGCCCTATTTTGTGTTTTATGTAGAGACAGGGTCTCACTGAGTTGCTTAGCGCCTTGCTGTTGCTGAGGCTGGCTTTGAACTCGTGATTCTCCTGTTTCAGTCTCCCAAAGTGCTGAGATTACAGGTGTGCACCACCGTGCCCAGCTATAGGTATCTATCTTTATTTGTGAAATTGGATGAAAACAATTACATAAACCCTCACTGCCTACTAGAAATCCATATTCAATTATCCATGATAAGGCATTAATAAATTAAGATTCTAATATTTAAAAATGTAGTATTTACTTAGCATATACCATACCTCACAGAATGTTTTCATGTGCATCAGCACATTACCAATTGAGAAAAATAAATAGATTGTTGAAAACATGAGTGACTTATCTCAGGAAATTAACAATATTGTAGAAACCTGGAAAGAACTGGAATTTAATTCCTCAGTATGCCATTTTGGGGTGTGAAAATGACATTTATTTATGACTTATTTATTTTTCTCAGTTTCCTCATATGTAAACTGAATTAGTTATGTTAGTTATGCCTACCTTGTGGAGTTGCTGAATAAGCATTTAAATATTAAACAATTTGAAACTGTTAATAATCTGTGTATATAATGTCTTTTCTCATTTGCTAATTCCCACTTTTTAACAAAAATTATTTCTAATTTGAACTGTCATTTGCATTTTCTTCTTTAATTGCAGTTGAATACATCAGTTTCTTTTCCTGCTCCACCTTGATTCCCATATCTATATTCTTACTTCTTCCATTAATTTATTTTTAAAATGATGCTATTTTTCTTTGTAAACTAAGTGGCTACTCATCCTTGGGATAATGAATTAATTTTCACCAGAACAACATTTATTCTGAGGAGCACTTTTGAAAAATCCAAGGTACAAATATCTGCAACAGAGAGAGTAGATTACTGCAAGGATTCTTACCACTATAAGTGTCATATCAAAAGGAGTTATTGATTTATTGTCAACAGAGACAAACTCCTGTTGACAATAAACTGGAAACTCATTTCATTGTCCTTGAATACAACTCTTCAAAAAGAAACAAGATTTTGATGAGAAGCTCACACATTATAGAGTGTTATCTGTATACGTTATCTTGAAAACATCTTCTTTGTCCTAGATGCTTTTATATTCATCAGCATCATAATCTTTATTGTGTTAATTTTATTTATAAATGTGTTTTCTCTGTCATGGCTAAAATGTAGTAACAAAAAGAACATATATTCAGACACACACATGCATATAAGTACATGTACATACATTATATATATGTGTGTGTGTATATATATATACATAGTTTATACATTATAAATGTGTGTGTGTGTATATATATATACATCTGTGTCCAAATGTTTTATATATATATATGTGTGTATGTGTGTGTGTGTGTGTGTGTGTGTGTTTGTGTTTATACATATATGAACATTTGGACACAGATGTATGGGCTTTTTTCTGATCTTTCAATCATATTCCACTAGTACACATGTCTATCCTTATGCCAATACGGTAATGTTTTCATTTCTTATAACTTTCTTTTTCTAGGAAAGCTACAAAATTCTGTCACATGTTCTTTATATATCATACACATATTACACATATTGTAGCCATGTGTTTTTGGGGAATAACATTGGAGAATACACATGCATTCCTTTCTTTTCAGAATTCTTGGAAGTGACTTTCACTAAAGCAAATGATCTATAATGGCATTAATTTTGTTATCTTGTTACTTATATTCATAAAAAAGTAATCTATAATTCCTTATAGCTAGCACATAAAAAATGCAAAAATTACCAAGGTACATAATTCAGCATGATTAATTTAAGAGAGTGAAAAATGTTTGCTGATGGTCTGGATTATTTTAGTCTCTCAATTCTACTCAGAATCTTCATGAACTCAAAAATAGTTGAAAAAAAATCAAATATCTAAGAAAAAAACATTGAAAACTAAATATCATTATTGAATATCTATTTTACAGGACATTAAGGGAAACCCATGATTAGTTAATATTTGTTAGCTATTATTCAAATTATGTGTTGATGTGGATAATCTTTTTTTTTTTTTTGCAAATTAGACAAAACCCCTACCCTCAAAGAATTCTGCAACTTGGGGAAGCCTAAGGTATTTGAAAAATAGCAAAGAATATTTTCATAATTCATAAATAAGTTCCTTCTACTCTATGCTTGTTAGTCGCAGTGGGTATTGGTGGAATGATCACACGATCACAGCATGTCCTCATGCTTTATCTTGCACTAATTACTCAGGTGACCTTCTAACTCCCAATGTCAAAATGTCACATTAACACTTGTATTTCCTCTGAAGTGCTTGCCAGGGTTTGAAATGCATGCTGCTATAAACTATGCATAAATATGCCACATACATGCTCCTTTCCAGTGACAGAGTGAGGACAAATTTCTGACACATTTATAAAATTAACTAATAAAAGCATTCATGCAAATCTTTGAAATGCAAGACAAAGTCTGCTGAAAGAAAATTGTAACAACATATTTGAAAGCATCTTCCCTTCCAAAGTAAAAGTTTCTCAGGGTTTATACTATGAAAAAGTTTAAATGGAAATGCTATAGCTAAGAAAATAATTAATTCCTTAATATGAAGAATTTTATAAGTTTACAGAAACTGAGACCATAGCTTTCTGGAAAACATACCCTTAGCAATCATGGATCTTAGCATGGTGTCATTTTCGGGGTCAACAGACAGCTGACATGGGACATTTTTCTAAAAGAACAAAAGACCTATTCTTTAGTTGGAGTGAGTATACTATTTCACTCTTGTTGTAAGGTGATGACTAAATATATCTCCCATTACAAGACAGAATAGCTAAAGAATTTACAGGAAAATTCATTTCAAAGCCTTTGTGGAGGATGGGGAGGGAGAGGTGGGTGAGAAATTTTAGTCATCATGACATTCAAAATAAGACAAGATTTCACAGTGGCATTCTAGGACGTGATGACTAATTTTAAAGCAAGTCATTTTAAAGTTAAAGTCTGTTTTAGCACCTTTGAGTTTCAAAATTTGAACTTTATACCTCTTAGTATGCTATTAGAAAAGTGTCTACAGAGAAACTTTTTTCATTTAAATTTGTATAACCATAACCTGTATACTACAAAAGTTACTCCCAAATACGTAAAATAAACATTTTAGAGATAGACCTCAAATATTAAGGAAGGATATCTTCTCTCTCTTTTACTGCAATAGAATCAACTCTCTTACTATGACGTAGTAGCACATCTGTCCGTTATAGTGTATAACTGAAAGAGTGAGTGCATCAAAATGTAGCAACTCATGTTGGATGCATTTCCATGAAAGTTCCAGGCCTAAAATTTTGTATTAGGAGGAAAGAATAGAGAAGGATAAAATAATTCTGTATAGAGTGGTATATATAATTTGGAGTTTAGAAAAATATATGAACATTGAGAATGATACTTCTTGCCTGAAAATACATAAAAATGCAAGACTAATAAAAATAGCAACTGCCGGTGAAAGAGACATGAAGAATAGCATAGATAGCCTAACTCCAAATATGTTAAAATCTACTCCATCCTTTGGCTCTGTTACTGGTTGAAAAATATTTCGTTAGTAGTTCTTGTGATTCCATGTTAAAATATCTTAAATATTAGAATAGGGGAATAAATGTGGAACTGATGAGTTGCCTATTGTTTATATTACATAGTAAGATACCACTTGTTTTAGTAAGCTTTATCACTACCGTGACCAAAAGATTTGAAGAAAACATTTACAGGAATAAAAGTTTAGTTTGGACTCATGATTTCAGCGATCTCAGTCCATAGCAGGCTCCATTCCTTAGGACTCAAGATGAAGCTGAACATCATGGCAGAAGTCTGTGATGGATGAAAGCAGGTGAGGACATGGCCACCAAAAGCAGAGAAACTAAGCTCAGCACCCAAGGTGTATATCCCAAAGGCACACCTTTAGTGACTCACCTCCTCCAGCCACAACCTACCTGCCTACAATCACCACTCAGTTAATCCCCATCAGAAGATTAATGCACTGCTTATGTTAAAGCTCTAATAATCTAATCATTTCACCTAAATATTCTTGCATTGTTTCACTCATGAGATTTTGGAGGATACCTAATATCTAAACCATATCACCACTGGTATTTCTTTTTAAATTTTTAAATAGTAATAATGTAATGAGAGAGAAGGTGGTAGATTAGAGGAAGGATGCACTTCTCAGAAGTTTCTTAACACTAGACATATAAAATGGTCAGACTGCTCCTCAGCAATGTGGATAATTTAATATTGGACCATAATAGAAATCATAGAGACACAAAAAGTTAAAAACTTTGAATATAATATAAGAAATAATACAGTACTGATACATGAGTATGGCTGGTGGCAGAGGCAGTAGTTGTGGTGGCTGAATGGAGGGGAAACACAGGCAGAGAGAACAGTGTGGCCAAGAAGAACAAAAAATACCTAACAGCCTCAGATGAACTGAAAGAATTGATGATGATGACTAAAGCAGCATTTAAAAGAATACTGAAAAATATACTATAGCACTCAAAATCAAACCCTAAAATTTTTCAATAGATGAAGTTCACAAAAAGAGCAACAAACTAAGTGAAAATCAAGGACAAATTAAATATAACAAACAAACAAAAATGGCAGGAAATAATAAATATCAATGCATAATAACAATGAATGTAAATGGTCTCAATTCCTCAATTAAAGACACAGATTAGCAGAATGGATTAAAAAACAAGATCCAACTATATCTTATTTGCAAGGGAATTCATCTCATAAGCACCACCCATAGGCCTAAAGTAAAAGATTTGAAAAATATTCCCTGCAAATGGAGTCTAAAAATAAGTAGGAGTAACTCTTCTTATATCTGAAAAAAGAAGATTGCAAGCAAAAGTTAAGCATGAGATAGGAAGAAGTTCATTACATATTAGTAAAACAACAATTAATTCAATAAGAAGATACAACAATAATAAAAATTAAAAGCCCCCAAAATTAATGCAACTAATTACATAAAAAATGCTTGACATTAAATCTCAGAAAGACACCAATAAAATAATACTAAATGATTTCAACTCATCCCTATCACCAATAGGTCATCCAAACATAAAATGAATAAAGATATTTCTGACCTAAATAATACTATAAAATACTATAAATTAAATGGGTCCAACAGACATCTGCAAAATATTTCACCCCAAAACAGCTGAATTCACCTTCTCAGAAGCTCATGGGATCTTTTCAAAAATAGACCATATTATAAGTCAAAATGTAAGACTTAGCAAATATCAAAAAATAGATATGATCCTGTGCAAACTATCAAATCATAGTAGAATAAAATTAGGCATCAACAATAAGAAAAATTACAGAAACCACATAAATACGTGTAGATAGAGCAATATACTTTGTTGGTGGGGGGAGGGTACTGGGGATTGAACTCAGGGGCACTCAACCACTGAGCCACATCCCCGGCCCTATTTTGTATATTATTTAGAGACAGGATCTCATTGAGTTGCTTAGTGCCTCGCCATTGCTGAGGCTGGCTTTGAACTCGCAATCTTCCTGTCTCAGCCTTCCAAGCTGCTGGGATTACAGGTGTGTACCACTGCACCCCACAAAAAATACACTTTTAAATGAGACATAGATCATAGTATAAATGAGACAAAAAAATCAGTAAATTCTTAAAAATAAATAAGAACAGAAAAACAAGATATCCAAGTCTGTCAGAAAGTATGAAAGCAATTCTGTGAGGAAAGTTTATAGAATTAAAAAAAGAAAAAGATCCCAAATAAATAATCCAATGCTGTTTCTCAAGACCTAGGAAAAGGAAGAACAAACTAAGACAAAAGTAGTAAAATATCAGAAATAAATGATATCAAAACAAATTAATTAAATTAAGAGCAAAAACAATACAAAGAATCATGCAACAAAGAGCTGGTTCTTTGAAAAGATAGACAAGCTAATCAAAGAGAAGATTTAAATGAATATAATTAGGGTTGAAAATGGACATTTCACCACAGAGATCTCTGAAATTGAGAGGATCACTAGAAACTATTTTGAAATTAATACTCAAATAAACTGGAAAATCTAGAAGATACTGAAAAATTTCTAGACACATATTGCCTGCCCAAATTGAACCAAGAAAATATGTAAAACTTAAACAGATCTATACCAAGTAATAAAATTGGAACAGTAATTAAAAGACTTCCAACAAAGAAAAGGCCAGGCCAAACTCAACTCTTAGTTGAGTTTCACCAGACCTTTAAAGAAGAACTAAAATCAGTCTTCCTCAAATAATTCTATGAAATTGAGAGAGACCACTCTCAAATATATTCCATGAAACCAACATAAGCCTGATACCCAAACCAGAGAAAGACATATCAAGGAAAGAAAATTACACAACAATACCCTAATGAAAATAGATGCAAAAACCCTTAATGTAATATTAACAAACAGTATTAAAAAATGCAGGAAGAACATAATACACTTCAATCAACTTGTTTTTATCCCACTGATACAAGGTTGGTTCAACATATCCAAATCAGTAAATATAATTCACCTTTTTAAATAAAATTAAGAACAAGAATCAAGATCATTTTGATAGATGCAGAAAGGGTCTGTGTTAAAATCCAACACCCATTCATTCAAGTACTTACAAAAGGTGACGACAATAAGTGTTGGAGAAAGAATAGTTTTGTTAACAAATGGTGCAGGGAAAACTGGATATCTCTATGTAAAAGAATGAAACTGGATCCTTGACTCTCACTCTGCACAAAAGTCAAATTAAATTGGGTCAAAACTTAGGAATTCGACCAGGAATGTTGCAACTGCTGGAAGAAGTTGCATATCCATATATATATATATACATCAGTGCAAGCACTAAATTCCTTAACAAGAACCCCAAAGCTCAGGAAACAAAGGCAAGAATCTATAAGTGAGACAGTGTTAAATTAAAAAGTCTTTCACAGCAAAGTAAATAATAAAGTACATGAAAAGAGAGACTTCAAAATGAAAGAAGTTCTTTGCCAGCTGCTCCTTTGACAGTGAATAATATCTAGGATATATAAAAAACTAAAATGATTTACACACACATAATTAAGAAATGGGGGCAAGAGAACTAAAGAGACATTTCTCAAAAGAAAACACAAATGGTCAACAAATACATGAAAAAATATTCAACATCTCTAGTGATCAGAAGCATATAAATCAAAATGAAATTGAGATTTCATTTCACTGCTGTCAGAATGGCAATTATCAAGATAAATTTCTTATCAAATAAATTTAATTCCTCAAAAACTAGGAATGGAAACACCATATGACCCATCTATCCCACCCATCTTGTTATTTATCTAAAAGAAATAAAGTCAGCATACTACAGTAAAACAGCCAGATCAATGTTTCAATGTTTATAGCTGCGCAACTTACAATAGTTGAACTAATGAACCAGATTTGGTGCCTGTCAATAGATGAATGAATTAAGAAAATGTGAACTCTCTCTCTCTCTCTATATATATATATGTATGTATACACACACGCACACACACATACACATACATACACATACACACACAGACTAGAGTTTTACTCAGACATAAGGAAGAAACAAAGTATGGCCTTCACTGATAAATGGATGGATGGAATTGAAGAACATCATTCTAAGTAAAATAAGCCAGGCTCAGAAAAACTGAGTCAAATATTTTCTCTCACATGCAGATGTTAAAGTATGGGGAGAAAAAGGGGAGGGAGTGAACAGATATCATTAAAATAAAATGCCAGTGATGTACAAGAAGATTGAGTGGAAGAAGGAGGGATGGGAAAGGGGAGCAAGGGGAGGAAATGCAGAGTAAATGTTGCAAAAATACACTATATGCATGTATAAATATATCACAGTGAATTCCACCTTTACACACACACATACACACACACACACACACACACAAAACCCACCAATTAAAAATAAATAAATAAATGAGTGAAAGGTAGACTAGTAGCCTGCAGTATTGAAAAGGGAATAGGGGAGGCAGGAGTGAAGGGAAAGAGGGTGACATGGGACTGAAATAGAGTGATTTAAATTCCATACATGTATGATTATATCAAAATGAACTCAAGTATTATGTATAAGTGTAATGCATTAATAAAAAAGAAATTTAAAATGAGATTAATCACCTATTTTTATAGATTAGGAAACAAAAGTAATAAAATTACATAGATATGTAAAGGTTTTATGTATATATATGTAAAGTAAGTTTATTCCTAACACCGAGTTCATGAAACTTATTTCTTAGTCACAGCTGTATTTAGTCACTGAGATTTGAATTTTAAAAATACACAGAACTCTTGTTTTCAGCAACAGAGGAAGAAATTCTGCTGACATAATTTTTTCCACAATTGTCTGTAAATTTATAACATAATAACATATGTGTGTAAAGAGATAACGTATTAGGCAGAAAAGAATTCAACATGCTTTAGAGCTTTTTATAGAAATTATGTAAATGCATGGAAGTCCACATCAGCCTTGTAATTTAATGGAAATTAGTATTCACATTTTTTAGAAATTATCTCAGCATAGTTCTTAGCATACTACCTACAGTGCCTTTTTCAGTTTACTTGGTGGTATCAACTAAGAATCTCATTTTATTTCTAGTGTTGATTATATCATAGAATTATCAGATTTTAATCAAATGGCACCTATATAACCATGAAATACTCATTTGCATAAACATAAAATCATTTAGAGCTTTAATGCTGTTTTTGGTCTTAACCTATTTTTAATGTTCTAATCAAAGCCCATAAAAAAGAATGAGCCTGAAAATGGTGTACTAGGTGTAGTATACATCATATTTATTATTAAATTTACAAAATATTTTTTATTTTATTTGAAACTTTTTTGTCTTTTTGGCAATGCATAATGCAAATGAAAGTAAGCAAAAATGTAACTTGTATGAATTACTGTTACACATATGGGAATATTGCAACTATCCTCGATTACATATACTTACATTAAAGTTAAGATGAGGGCTGGGATTGTAGCTCAGCGGTAGAGCGCTTGCCTCGCATGCGTGAGGCCCTGGGTTCGATCCTCAGCACCACATACAAACCAATAAAATAAAGACATTGTGTCCATCAACAATAAAATAATATTAAAAAAATAAATAAATAAAGTTAAGATGAATTACATTTTGGAGAAAAGGTTTAACTTAAGTCAATATGAAATGCAAAAAATATATTATGAATTTGATACTAAAAGATTTTAAAATTACCAGTGATCAAATTATCATTTTACTGGATTTGGAAAGAATTTACTAGTACAGATTTTAAAAGCCCCTGTATGTAAACTGCAATGTACAAAGAATTAGATAAATTGCTGCTTGGAAACAAAAATGCAATAAAGCACTTTAAATCTGAGATTAATTAAGCATTTTTATTTTCTGTAACAGCAAATTATCAAATTAGCAGAAACAAAATAGGTCAATCATTTTTTATTTTTTACATATAAGTGATAATCTGGGACTTGGCTTCACAATTTAAAAACTTAGCTAAATTTGGACATTTAATCTATTTGCTAAGAGTTTCAAAAACTATAAGGCATAAATAAATTAATATGAAAAGTATTCTATCACATTCAAGTGAGAGATTTATTATAGAAGTATCAAGAGTTCAAAATGAGATGGAAACATGAATTATTTACCAAATACTTATTATTGTGTTTTAGTAACTATGAAAACAGAAAGAAGAGCATGGTATTTGAAACAGAAACCCATGGATTTAACCTTCCTCTCAGATACTAAATACATGAGGTATAACTTTGGAAAAAGAGATTGTGGAAAAATTCCATTAACCTGTTGCAGCTGATTAGGCAGTATATGGTTAAGAATAAGGAGATGCTAACAGGAGAAGCACACAGAGTTGGGCAAGTCACTTCCCATGAGGAAGATAAGGATAAAGAATGGGAAAGAACTGCTTGGATATAATACTGTTATCAAGGAGGGAGGGACATTCTAAGTTCTCACACGAGAGTAATAACAGGAGAGCAGCAGCATTTGTCACTGCTTCTTGTGTGTTTATTTCAGGGTTTATGACAAAACAGAATCCAGAAAAGAACTGTAATTTGTCTATTTCCAATTCACACATAAAACAATATGGCTAACAATGGTGATCATGCTGGAGGGCTGCAGTGTGGACGGGAGAAGCTAATGAAGTAATGAACACTACTAATTGAAATCTACTTGAAATGTTTTTCAAAGGTAAAAAAGCACTAATTTAGTAACAAATTGTATAATAAAGAAGAGAAAACCATAGATGATCTATATCAATAGATGGGAAAATAGAATGTTTGGCTGAGATGACAGAGACTGACTTCTATTCAAGGTTTTTTTTTTTAATATAGACTCATTTCATTTGTAAATATGATTCATTTAGCATGTACTTTGAAGGTTTTGCTAAACCTATACTTCTGAATTTTCAGATTTAATTTTTTTATTATGGAAAATTCTAAAAGACGTTTTCCTAGAAAGAGTTATATTTAATTTAAAATTTAAAAATATAATTTCAATGTATATATTTAGTAGTTATAATTTTGAAACATTCAAAAGAATACTTTTCCATAGAGACAGCCAAATTAAAATGAATATATACTTTAGTAAAAAACTGTAAGGTGTATTTATATTTGATTTACTTGATGGAAAAAGATATGTGAAACTTATGCTTATTTTTGTAATTTATTAATACATGATAATGTGTGTATATTTGAAATGTATGTGCTCGGTACAGATTACACATCTACCTCTCATTTGTTTCTGCTTGCTTTGGGTGTATTTTACTTTTTTCCTAATTTTTGGAGGCAGAAAATATATCGATTTGATGTCTTTTCTATTTTATAATGTAAGTGTTTATTCCTATAAATTTTTCTGTAATCACCACGTAAGTTGCAAGGTACAAACTGTAATATGCTTTGTTTTCATTTTAGATACAGTACTTTGTGTTTTAAAAATTATCTTTGAGAATTCTTCTTTGACCCATGGATTTACAAGTATTTCATTTAATTTATAAATGCCTGATAATTTTTCTATTGTTTATGACTTTGATTTGTGTGTGGTTGGAGAACACTTCTTACACAATTTCATTTTTTAAGAAAATCTGTTGAGGTTTATTTTATGAATTAGAATGCAGTCCATTGTGGTAAGTGTCCAATTGGTGCTTTGATAGGATGCTTATTCTGCAATGTTATCCAGAATAACCTACAAAAGTCAAGACTATTGGTTCCTTATGTAGTTCGTTTCTTCTAAGTTTTTACTTCCAAGTTTTCTTCCCTTTTAAGTTTCATCAATTATTTTGAGTGGAGAGTTTTTCTTTAAACTTTCAAATATGTTTTAAGAAATGCATGAGCAGACTCTTGTACTAATCCTTAAGCATTCTCCTTTTGTCTCATGTCTTCTATTATGATCATCTTCCTTATTGGAAAATTTCCTATAACCATCTTTAAAGATCCATAGTCAAATAACAAATCACCCTAGTTTTCCTTCTTTTGGGACTATCTTTATTCCCTTTGTATACCTGAATTGTATTTTTGCCAAATAATTAATTCTTGGCTGACCTTATTGTTCAGTAATCGAAAAATGTTGTCCTACTTCCTTCTGTCTTCCATGGTGTCAAATAAGAAATCTGCTGTTCCAACTGGGTGTTCCTCTATAGGTGCTCTGCTATATATTCCCATTTGCTTTTAATGTTTTGTTTTCCACCTTCAGTTTCAAGAAGTTTAATTATTATGTGTATTAGTATGAATTTCTTTGGATTCATCTTATTTGTGGTTCTCCCAACTTCCTGAGTCAAAATGTTTATGTCTTTGGCAAATTCACTAAGCTTCACTCATTGTTTTTCCAAACTCTCTCTCTCTGTTTATTTTTGGCTCCACTGTCCTTATCTTTTGAGAACACAATGTATAAATGTTAATTCTGAAGTCCCACAGTTTTATGAGGCCCTATTGGCTTTTTTTCAGTTTCTTTTCTTTTTGTTGTTCAAATTGAGTAATTTATATTGAGATGTCATAAAACTAAATTATTTTTTGTCATGTGCACTTAAAAATCGAACCTATCTGACAAGTTTATTTTGTTTATTACATTTTTTGATATTTATCAATTATACAATATCCTTTTGGATATTTTCATAACTTTATATCTTGGGATTAGTGATTTTTTTATTTGTCTCCAAATATGTAATTGTTTGATGAAACATTGGTTTGATAGTTGCTATCTCTAAAGTAGATAATAGCAATAGCTGATTTATCTCAGCTTTGGCATCAGCTAGTTATGGTATCACTTCTGTTTTTTTTCCTGGTCTCAGTATGATGAGTGATTTTCTAGTATTCTATATATTTTGTCTACTATTTTAGGATATTCTTAGTTCTATTTAAATCTTATAGTATAGCAGGTAATTTTTTCTATTTAAGCTCAGCATGTAGGTTCTGGCCTAATTTGTGAAATGTGATTCTAATGAAAATTTAGTTTACTGAGTCTTTGCAATTGTACTCTCATCTGGTTTTATTTCAGTTGAGGTAAGATTTCTGCTAGCACTGCCTGAGAAGCAAAGGCACTTCTTTAGGCCACAATGTGTCCTTTGATGGAAGATAATGAATGCCAAATCTGTGCAACAATATTTCCCATGATATTTTCTCTACCAACTCAGTACTAAATATCTTTCTATTCTATGTTCACCTTTAGTGCTGGGGGAGGAAGCACTTACCTGGATAGCCTTTGCCACTGAGTGGAGGACCAAGAGCTTTGGGTACAGGTGGTTAAATTACTGGGAGGAGATAGAGTAAATGCTACAAAGGTTGTCTTCTGCTATTGAACGTAGAGCTGACAGTGCCCGACTCCAACCATATTTTGAGCAATTAGCGGGTAGGTGTTGCAAGGCAGGATGACCTCTTCTCTCGTGTGGAGGATTAGAAAACACTGGTCAGAGGTTGCCATCAGCCACTAGATGGAAGATCAATTTGCTGTTATCATCACTAGTGCTAGAAGAGGAGCTTGTCTGCTTCCTGTGGATATGAGGCATAGGTTGAGTTAGCTTGCCCAATTCCAATGTTGCTTCTATAGTGTGCACATATTTTCTTACCTCACTCTCTTTAACCTATCTTTTTTTTTTTCTTTTTGCTTATATTTACTTGCTGTTCAGGATTGTAAGGGCTGAGGGGTAAGCATCACATCTCTGTGTTTCTCACCAAGCTGCCTGCCATTGTGCCCATGAACACAAGCTGATTGCAGCAGCTATCAGATTTCTTTCTAGAGTATAAGATGAGATGAACTATGGAATGCTGACAAATGGTGGGTTCACACAGGAGGGCTGCTACAGAGTTCTAAATTGGAAGTTCCAGTAGGTGGGGTTTGCTCTTAGCTAATATTTGGAACTCTGTGGGTGGGTATTTTTTATTTGATCCACATCTCCTGTTGATGTGGAGATAGAGATCTCTGCTGAACGGCTGGGTCTCAGGGGCTGCCCCCAAATTCTACTATTTGGGTGAGGAGTCTAAACCTTGGCAGACTTTACATAGTCTACCTCCATGTATGTTAATTAACCAGGACCAGACCTGGATATCAGGTATGCCTGTTGCTGGTGTCTTCCCCTATACTCATATGGGATGCTAGCACCAAAGAGAGATCTCAATCCTTGTAATCCCCAGCTTGTGTGGCCCTAGGCACAGTCCTCTCTGTACCTGTTTCAGTCCTGTTGGTCCAGTCACATTCTGGACCACACAGTAGATGATGCAGGGTCAAGCTGGCAGCTTCTTTTATGAATTTCCAATCTCTAGTCTCTGCTGACTGCCATGGCCACTCAAAAATGGTGCCCATCACTGCAATTCTGATTCCCATTCAACTTTATGACCTCCAGTCATGTGATTTTAATTGCTTTTCGCTCCACAATTTCCTCCACTGTCTCTGGGTCAGATACAATCAATCCCTTTCTCTATTCCATGGAATACCCAAGCCAATTTTACTCACTGCACTTTAGTCTCTCTATGTCTGGAGCAAGCCAATTTTATTCACAGCACTTTCTCTCTGCCTGCGCGTTCCCTTAAGGTTCCTTATGATTCTATGATTTTGTTGGTTGTCTCCCTTCATTTATTCACCTAGGAAAACACATTAATGGTTTTCAAAACTCCAAAGCATGGATTGCATGAGGAGCTTTGAGATGGAGAGACTGCAGACTCATAAGCACATTCCAGAAATGGGAATCCATACATAGATTAACTCTTGTTCAATTACAGCAAAGTTGAAATCTCAGTTTCTGTGTTTCTCAACTTAACCTATTATAGTTCTACTTTTCTCACTCTGCTACCCACACTGGGAATTTCTGACCTATATATTTACACTTTAAAATATTTCTGTGCTTTGTCTTGATGCAGAATCATTTTGTGGTGGATTTATTTGAGTGAATCTGAAATCCCCTTTTTATAGTCTTCTTAAAGCTTTGGAAATTTGTAAAAATTCAATATTTCAGTTCTCAAACTGCTTCATTTAATAATATCAACTTAATTGAGAGTAAAGGTATACAATTTAAATCAATTATGTAATTCAACATAGATGAGAAATCAGCTCCACGTAAGGAGTTCCCTGATAGCCATAGTCATGAATTTGAGAACTAGTCATACTCTTGCATCTAAAAAACAAAATGGCACCTGAATGCTGGTAAGTGGAAAATGCTATGCAGAGGCAGGTGGAAAGACTAGAGAAGCTATCATGATGGCATTGTGTGTTTCTATTATGGAGGGAGTTAGATCATGGCTCTTAAAAGATTTTCTAAGACTAAACATTTTCAATTGCTTCAAAATGAATAAGAAATATAATAGCATAAGTTCCCATAGACAATTTCTCCCTACCCACACTAATACTAACTTTTGTATATTAGTTTAGATTTTTTAAGGTAGCCATCATTAACAGGTATAATGTCATATCATATCTTTAATAATTTTTGTTTGCCTTTACCTGGTGATTTGTGATTTTAACTTCCTTTTAATTATCTGAAGCCCATTTGTATAACTTCCTTAGAGAAATGTCTATTCAAATCCTTAGCTCTTTTTAAAAATTGTGTTGTTTGTTCTTCTGCTATTAAGTTGTAGGAGTTCCTCGTGTATTTTAGATACTAACCCCTTATCAGTTATATTGTTCACAAATATTTTTTTCATTCTGTATTTTTTTTTTGTTCTTGTTGTTTTTGTTATCGTTGTTTGTACTGATTGTTTCCTTAGCTGGGCAGAAACTACTTCATTTTATGTAATTTCTCTTTTCTATTCTAATTGTATTGCCTATGCTTTTGGTGTCATATCCAGGAATTGATGCCCAGACCAATGTCCAAGAAGTTTTCCCTCCATGTGTTTTCATAGGAGTTTTAGAGTTTAACTCTTACTTTCAGGCATTTTATCAATTTTCACTTCATTTTTGTGAATAGTCTAAGATAAGGCTTCAATTTGATTTTTTTTGTGAATATCCATTTTATCCAACATTGTTTTTTGAAGAGATTTTCTTTCCTTTTCCCACTATATATTCTTGGCAACCACACTGAAGGTCATTTGACCATATGCATTGGGTTTACTTCTGGGCTGCCTATTAAGTTTCACTCATTGATATGTCTATTTTTATACCCAAATCATATCTTTCTAATTACTGTAATATGTTTTGGAATCAAGAAATATGATGTTTCTACTTTACTGGTCTTTCTTCTCAGGATCATTTAGGCTATTCTAAATCTTTGGCAGTTTCATATTATTTTAAGCATTATTTTTTTCTATTTCTGTCAAAAAGTCACTGGAATTTTAATAGATCTCCATGATAATATAGACATATATTTTAATAGACATATATTCTAATAGATCTCCAGGATAATATAGACATTTTTAAAAGTGATCTTTCACTCCATGAACCAAAATGTTTTTCCATTCACTTGTGTCATCTTTAATTTCCTTTAACAGTATTATAATGTATTTGTCAGTGTACAAGTTCTGCACTTCTTTGGTTAAGTTAATACCTAAGCACTTTATTTATTTTATTGCTATTATAAATTGCATTATTTTCCTAAATTCTTTTTTGCAGTATGCTTTTAGTGTATGGAAACATTACTGATCATTCCATGTTGACTTTGAATTACATAGCTTCACTTAATTTATTCAGTTTAACAGTTGCTTTTCTCTCTGTGAAGGCTTTGCCAGTTTCTACATATAAAATGATGTAATTTCCGGGAATAATTTGACTTCTTTAATTTCTAATTTGAATGCCTTTTTTTGTCTTGCCTAATTTCTCTGTCTGATACTTTCATACTACATTGATGAAGAAAACTGGCCAAGGTTGGTCTTATTCCTGATCTTTAAGGAAAAGCTATGAGGTAATTACTACTAAATATGAAAATAGTTGTGGATTTGCCATGTGTTAATTATTTTGAGGTACATTCCTTCTACACTTAATTTTATTGAATGTGTGTAATCATAAAATGATGTTGAAGTTTTTATAATGCTTTTTCTGCATTCCTTGAAATGATCTGGATTTTTATTTTATGTTCTATTAATGTGGCACATTGCATTTTTTGATTTAAATATATAAACCATCTTTGTATCCCAGAAATAAATTCCACTTAATCATGGTGTTTGATGCTTTAAATGTGCTTTTAAATTTGTCTTGCTAGTATTTCTTGAGGATTTTGCATTTAAGCTTACTAAGAATGTTTACTTGTGTTTTTTTCTGGTCAAATCTTTTTCTGGTTTCATTATCAGGGTAATGCTGCTCTCATAAATGAACATGGAAGTGTTCCCACTGCATCATATTTTGGAAGATTTTGAGAGAAATTGGTGCTAACTCTTTAAATGTGTAATAGAATTTACCAAGGAAGCTGTCTGGTTCTCTGATTTGCCTTATTGGAAAGTTTTTTATTACTAATTAAATTTATTTTATTCAATATTCTGTTCAGGATTTTAAAAATTTCGTTATGATTCAGTTTCAGTAAGTTTTGTGGCTTTAGAAATTTATCAATTTCTTCTAAGTTATCCAACTAATTGGCATATAATTGTCATAGTAGCCTCATGATTCTTTTTGGTTTTGTAGCGTCATTTTTAGTTGTTATTTTATTTACTTGAATTTTTTTCTTAGTTGAGTTAAAACTGGTATTTCAATTTTGCCAATGTTGAAAAAAATTATTTGTTCAATTTTTTTCTATTATTTAATTTTATGTCTAATCAAATACATATTTTCTCTCCTGCTAACTTTAAACTTGGTTTGTTCCTCTTTTTCTACTTCTTTCTCTTATAAAATTAGATTGTTTATTTGTGGTCTTTATTTTTTTAATGTAGTTATTTATAAACTTCAGTCTTTAAACATTTGCTTCATACAATAAGTTTATTGTGTTGTATTTTAATTATCACTTGTCTCATATTTTCTGATTATCCTTTTTTTTAATCCAAAAAGTATGCAACAGTCTGTTTTTTAAAATTCATATATTTTTAAATTTTGTAATTTGCTTTCTCTGATTAGTTTCTAGTTTTATTCCAATGTGGCCAAAAAAGATACTTGGATACCAGAACACTGGATTCATGCTTCACTCTCTCTTTCTGCTGAGGGAGAAATTGCAGCTGAGATCTTTGTCAGGGTTGAACAAGGCCAGTTGTATCTCACTTTTCA